>JANEYF010004394.1:0-63048 GCA_029963845.1 Rhamnusium bicolor | reverse complement strand
ATACATTGTCTGATTCTGCGGTTGGCTCCTTGTGAAACATTAAATATTTTAAATAAACAAAGAAAATCTGCTTTTTAAATGTTTCAAAATTGATTTCCTCCTACACGTGTTTCGGCTTTTTATGCCTTTTCAAGAGTACAGATGAGAGGTACTAAATTATAATTTGTGTTCCTTGCTTATATATTGAATGTTACATCTGCGACTTATACTAATAAAAATGGTTTGAAAGATGTGAATTTTTTAGAAAAGTTAAATTACTTTATCTAAAATGCGGTGACCTGCGAATATTTGTTGTTCATTTGTAATCGTTTTTTTATTTTTGGAAGCTTCCTTAATTTCTAATATTTCTAGTACGTATAATTTTTTACTTTTCTTTTCGGAATAAAGTAATTCTACATTATCCATATTTATAAAGTGATTGTTTTCTATACAATGTGTTGACATGCCCGGTGCTATATACGTTGTTTACCAAATAGACTTTTTATGCTCTTCAAGTCGCTTTTTTATGTTACGTCCAGTCTGGCCAAAGTATATAGCATCGCAGTCACTACATTTTAGTTCATGCACTTTTGTCTTTTGTAGTTTTTCTGTTTTATCCTTATTGTTTATTAACATTTTTCCTAGGTTATTTTTATTTACAGGATATTGTTTTGCAACCTAATTTACTTAATTTATTGCTGACTTTATCACTAAATCCAGGACTATAATTAATACATTTATTGATGATTTGGCGTCTTGTACAGAACCAGCATAAAACTCCTTATACATATTTTTCTTTTGTTTTGTTTTATTAAATTATCTATGATACTTTCTTTGTATCCATTATTCCTTGTTATTTGTTTTATTGTATTACTTTTTTTTTAAATTGTTTGGACTTAAAGGAAAGGTTAGCAGACGAACAAAACTATGAAACGATGACATTTTTATTTGGAAAGACTGGTTAGAACTATTGCATATGTACTGTATCTGTACAGGTAGTTTTACGGTGGATATCGAATTCCAAACAACAATTATGATTTTCTATGTTGACGTCTAAAAAAGTTTAAACCGTTTTCATTTTCTTTTTCTAACGTGAACTGTATTTTTTCATTAAAGGAGTTAAGTAAATTTAGAAATTGTTTTAACTGCCTTTCCGTACCTTTCCAAATGCAATATCATCATCTACATAGCGTATCCAAAACACATTTTCTATTAAAATGTTTTTGGTGTTAATTAATTTATTTTCAAAATCTGACATGAAAATTTCGGCTAATAAAGGAGAGACTTTTCTTTCGCGCTTATATCTGAATTATTTATAAGTTGGTCTATTATATTAAATAAAATTTGTAGTGGAATTGAAGTGAAAAGATTTTTCACATCAAAAGATACTAATTTTCGCATTTCTAGGAATTCTTAGGTTTTTAACTTTTTCTATGAATTGAAAGGAATTTTTGATTGAATATCTAGATTCAAAATTTATGAGAGCAGGTATGTTAATTATTTACCTTGCAAAGTTTATATGATGGGGCTTTTATGTAGGATACAACTGGTCTGAAGAGTGTCTTCTTTATGGATTTTGGGTAGTCCGTGAACAATGGAGGTGAGGGATTCATTATTTTAAATTTATGTTTGTTCTGGTGGTATGACTGATGTACACTGCTTTAAGGTTTTTATGATGTCGGCTTGATATTTATTAGTTGAGCAGAGTACATCACTCACCACCAGATCAAACACATAAATTTAAAATATTGATCCCTCCACCTCCATTGTTCTACGGACTACCCAAAATCCATAAAGAAGACAACCCTCTTAGACCAGTTGTATCCACATAAATGCCCCATCCTATAAACTCTGCAAAAATGTAATATTCGCGTACACAAAACATTGTTGAGTCAGTGCACTTCCATCTTTTAAGCATACTTTAAGGTCATGCAGTTTTTTTTAATATCAGATTTTTACTTAACACTTATTGATACTTAGCAACACAAACACCAGATCATCTGTTAACGCTTGTAATGAAATTTACTTTGCCCACCTATTTCCAGAAATTAGAGATAAGGAAAAACTACTTGGGACTTTTTCGATAGCATCTGTTAATAATAAACTATAATTAATATGTGCAGTGAGCAAATTTTTGTTTCATCTGTGCATTGTCTGCTGATTATTATAAAATATCGATTGCAACCATATTCCCCATTACTTTTTCACAACCTTCTACTGACCAGCAAAATCGAATTAACACATTGCCTACCTTGTTACTTGTGTGCATCAGAGGTTTCATTCAGTTAGTCATATTTGTTTCCTCAATACTTCATTCTTTATATTACTTCCAGGGGCGTGCGGTGAGTTTTAATACAGGGGAAGCAGTTTGTGATACAGGTGATGGGTAGTGCGAAGCCCCGAGCGAAGCGAGTCAATTTTTTTTAAGAAAGGGGCGGGGCTTCCGTATACTCATTTTAAAGCAAATGTCGATAGAGAAAGTTATGATATCTAGAAAAAGCACCTGTAGGACCGCCACTCCTCAATAAACATAAAAACATAAAAACACCATGAAAATTAGATAACCCCCGATTCCAAAGCTGAAGCAGATACAGTTTGTACTAGCCGCCCATTCTAATTCCATCGTGTTGGAGCAACTCTGGGTAGTCTCTTCTGTAATTCCAAATCTAAAGCTCGTGTCCGTTTTGATGATTTTTTGAAAAAGGCAGCCATTCCACTAATACTTGAAAAAAATACTTTGCATTCTTTAAGACGCTGCAGATTGAGCAAGAACTAAATTTAATCGATGCGCAAAACAATGTACAAATATTGCATTCTGAAAAGTCTCTTTTACTTTGGCTTGCAAGCCCCCCAATTCACCAGCCATTACAGCGGCCCCATCATAACTTTGGGCGATAAGTTTATCACCACACTGTAGATCATCGACTATCTGACCAACTATAGCATATAAAGCTGCGGTCGTTCTCTGCGTTGTTACGTCTAAAAATCCTAAAAAGCGCTCTTGGACTTTCCCATTTGGATTTATGTGGCGTACTACGATTGACAAGTGACTAATATTCGTAATATCGGTTGTTTCATCTAACATAATTACAACAAAAGGAGCTTTTTTTATTTCTTGTTTGATCTTTTCTAAAACAATATTGCTTATCGACTGAATCAAATCATTTTGAATATGATTAGATGTACCGCGAAATACCGTGGAGTGTTCCAGATGGTTACTTAAAATTATATCGTATTTTGCTAATAAATCAACTAAATTGATGAAATTATCCCTATTAGCAACGCTCCGATATTCAGTATGACCTCTAAAACTAAGTTAATTTGCGCCGAGTAAACAAACATTGTCAACAAGTCTTTTTAACATTTCTCAATTTTTTTACAAGTTCATTATGCTTACGGTCACTTTATTTCAACTGTTGATCTAATGAATGCTCAATTCGTGATTTTCCAAATGTTTTTTTCTTTTAGCACCGCTCGCAAATGAGTTTCACACTTACCATGCCTCTTTGTCACTTTGTGAATCTGAAAAGCAATTTTTATTCCAAACACCTTTTCATTTGTGAAAAGTATATATGGCCAACAAAACAATTTATACAAACTTTCACAACCCGTTAACCACTGATTAGCACTGTATATTTCAATATTAAAGTGCCTATAGCATGATTTAACTTTCGTTTTTAAATGTTTTAAATCAGGTGTTGGTCTCCGTTACTAATAATATCCAGTTTATCTTGAAACGAATATGTTGGAAAATCCCTTTTTCAACAAATTGCATACCGCACAAACGCAAATAATATTTTCCACTGTGCTAGGACCAGCTTCTATTGAATAAGCAATTCTAAAACTACTTATATGCGCACTAATGTTCAACGTTTTAAAACACTTGTCGCCGCACCACAGGTTTAGAAACACGAAAAAGTTTTACAAATATAGCACAAAAGCTGAGAATAATACTAGGAAGATTAATATTAAGTATAACATTTAAATCGATATTAAAATAAAATCTATAAAACAAAACGCATTACAATGCTATACGGCTCAGATATCAAGATTATGAAGTGGGGATGAGATGCATTTCAAGAAGTTGCTTGTAACGAAGTCGCGCGAGTTCGTGTTGGCTTGATTAATCGAGTGCGTCATCGTTACAGTTTTATCATGCAACATTATCTCAGCTGTTGAAAAGCAGGGCCGTGTCTATTGAAATTGGGTAAAGGTAAATTTTAATGATTAATATATGTGATAAATAATAATTAGGTTCTAATTATGTTTTTTTTAATAATCCCAGGGGAAGCACTGCTTCCCTTGCTTCCATGGACCGACCGCCACTGATTACTTCAAGACGTTTTTTAGCATGGATAAATTGCGATCTTACTTGTTGTCTCTTAGGTAATGGCCACTCAGAATTATATATTTTTTCAGAATAAACGAAAATGTTCTTTCTCTAATACCCATTGTGGAACACCACACGAATTTAACATCAAAATTAATTCAAAAGTAAACACCCCAGCATGGATATTTTAGTTTATTATTTTGTTATTATACTTGCGATATGTCGTCGCTTGTAGTCATGTGCGTTCCACCCATTCAAATAGTGCCGGCAAACACAAAAGCACTGTTTCGGTATACCTACTTTAAATCAGGAAATTCAGATATAAATTTATTTATACGCGACGAGAAAGATCAAGTCATCTTATACTTCAATAAGCAAACTGTACGCCTGGAGAAACTGAACTGACGTAATGTGTTTACGTAAACTCGTAGGATAATCCTGTGTGTGTTTCCGCAGACGAGGCTTCCGCGGTCGCTACACCTGAGTTCGCAGATTCAACCGTCTTTAATAAATTAGTAGTGCAATGACTGTCAACGAATGAATTCGAAAAATTTCAGTCATTAGAAAATCGATTACTACAACATCGGTAGCGCAGTGGGCCAGAGCGTTAAGTGACAAACGTAGCTGGTTTACTGCCTATCAACTCCCGGGTTCAAATCCCGGTTTAGAATCTGATAAAGTCGAAGGGTTTGGTTGTGTGTGTCCGCGTTTTCTTCAACTGTGTAACCCCTGTCCGTGCAGCTTCGGCTTTGGTTTAGGGGTTGTCTAATTTATGTGTTTTTTTTATTTAAGGGCTTTTTAATTTTTTTAGACCCACGTGTATCACTACATGTATTCCTCATTTTCCTCGTTTTTTCTCCCTCTTAGAATTTATGTATAGGATTAGTACAAATTATGGCAATACCTACATATCTCCATAAGTTTTCCCTTTGATTGCAATGAAATTTGCCTTCTAGATATTCCTTCTTATTATTTTAGCATTATCGTTCTCCCCCAAAAAAGCATGTGAATATTTGCCTCAGCCTCAAATAAATTATAAACAGTATAAACAGCAGTCTTTTAATAAATAAGTGATTCCTGGAAAGATTCATTAGGGCACTTTACGCTATTTCGGAGTTTTTCTGTAGTCCGCCACTGCCCAGTAGTCATACTCCGGAACGGAAGTCCGGGTGCACAGAGAGTTGCATAATGTGCTGGCATAGCAAGAGGCGACGTGGAGTTTTCTATTAGACTAGTGGTGGCCGCATACCAGAGAACAGTGCCAACTCCGGCCACCCATTACGGTTTCCGGTCGGCTTCTCTATTCCACCTGAATAATTTTCAATTTGCACATTCTCAGATTAAAATTAAATTAATGCTTAATGAACAGTCTTCCCGTTTCGTTCCGTATTCTTATTCAAATGGAAAAAAAATAAATTCGATTAAACATACTTGAATCGGTTCGTGTTCGAACGATTACTAGGAAGTTTTGATTTATTGGAAATATTAATTGAAAACACATGTACCAATTTTACTGTTACTGAGATTAAAGTAAATATTCCATTCCAAAAATTGATAAAACTGGCATTAAAATTCAGAACCCCGCCAGTAGTTTTTGCCGCCGGGTGCAAGCAACATAACAAACAAACACAAAATTTAAATATTTAAAAAAAATCGCGGCCAATTACTTGGGAATCAGAACTTCCTCAGCGAAGTAAAACTCGACGTGTGGTGGAGTTTATAATAAAAGTAATTTTTGACGTTTCTAAAGGGTCACATTTTTTGTAGTTTCAAAAAAGTCACATTTTGACGTTTCAAAAAGTAACATTGGTGGAATATCACTAATATTCTTTTTAGACATTGGGACCGATTTTGCTCATCAATGAACTCAATCTCTTCCTTGACCTCTAGAACGTGTGTACCAAATTTGAAAGCTTTATCTCAAAAACTGTAGCTGCTATCGCGAACCAGAGAGACAGACACACACACACAGACAGAAAATTTTTTCTGTCTGAAATTTTGTATATCGTCATAATTCGTCGAGATTCGTCCAGAAATGCAATACAAATTTTCAAAATTTTTTTCACGAATACATAACTTCCTCACTTTCAGGGGTGAGGAAGTAATAATAATTTAAAAAGTATATTAGGTATATTTAATATTAAACACAAAAATAAAAATGTTTTAAAGAGAATCAAAACATAAATCTAGGTCTAAAGTTTTAAACAGAACTAATTTGCCTTGCTTTCATATTTGCAAAGACTTTGACAATACTTTCGACTTTTAACTTATTACTTACATTCCTCGAACTCAATGGATATCAAGGCTAAGTTGTTAAGTCTTTCCTGGCTCACAGAAGAATTTAAATAATTTGTTATGAATTTCAGTTTTGAAAATGATCTTTCACCACTCGCAACTGATATCGGCAACGTTAACATAATCCTGAGTACTACAGAGAGATTTGGAATGTATCTACTAAATCATTTTTAAAAATGTATTCTAAAACTTCTATGGTTTTTTCTATTTTCATTTTGTATAAATGGTAAAATTACATTAATCTCATCGGCTAGTTCTAGACCATTAATATCTCTTTCGTTAGTAAATTCATTTGACAGATTTAATTGAAGATTTATGCAACATTTCTTTAAATCGTTAATTGTTGGACACTGTTGATAATTTCGATATGTTGTGCAAAAATTTAAAAGTCGTACATTCTTTTATCAAAGTAAACCTTTCAATAATTGACATTAAAGTGGCGTCGAGAACGGTAAAATAAAAATTCACTTTTTAAGGTCAACAATTGGGTCATCTACACCTTCATAGTCAAACTGCTTTTTCTTTGATCTTATTCTTAATGGTATATGTCCTGGCTCAAATTTTGGTTCAACGTCTTAATCATTTGCAATAGATATAGCACTTTCTATCAACTTTTTTGAATTCGTCATCCGTTCGTTTTACCTTAATATATTTTTCTAAGCTTTCAATTTCGTCTAAACAGTCTACCATTATATCAATATTTTGCATTAATTGGCTAACTGCATTATCCTTTATCAGTATATCGCACCAAATTAATGCGGAACAAATAAACTTGAAAAGATTTTATTTTCTTTCCAAGTGTATTAGAACCACAAATTTGCAAAAGACCTTTACTCTTTGAAGTTGCAGCCGTCGCCGCCTTTTTTGGCCGGTCTACGGTCACTAATTAAAGTGAAGATGTTGTGTTGTTTTGATAAATAACATTAAAATAATGTTGTATGAGGCTAAATATTATTCAATCACCCCGATGTAAACCAGCATGAACAAATACATGATAAGCGTGCCGCTACCGTTGTATTTTTTACATCGCGATTGGCCGGTTGCTTTTTTCATCTTCGTTTGTTTTTCAATTTGCTGCCCTCCTAGATCTGCCGCCTGGGTGCCATGCACCCCTTGCGCCATAGGTTGGCGCGGGCCTGTTAAAATTGGTTAGTTACTATAAATTTGAAAGTTAATATCTATAGGTTAATTCCGAAATAAACGAAAAAAAAAATAGAATCTGGGAGAATATATAAACAGTTGTGGTGTTTACATATTAAGAAAAAAATCTCCCACACAAAGTACCTTCAGGAATACAGGGGATTGTATTACCTATGGTGTTCTCATATTTTTGGTAACTTTCAGTTAAGTAAAGAAAGTAATAAAAATATTCTTAAAACTCCCCAGTCACCGACGTCCCTAATAACAACCGCATTATTTGTCCGATAAGTAAGTGATCATAATTTATGTAATCTATATCTATGGTGCAAAAAAAAATTATCGCATATTTTTGGATGATGTTGAAATATAATAGTTTTCACGCATATGTACCGACGCACGTTTACTGGTATCATATTAAGGCAATGCAATGTTTTGATTAAGAAACTTCTAACAATTAATCAGTACCAACACTACCTACTCACCTTAGTTAAAGCGATTCTCACTTGGAAATGAAAGACGTTCTGTTCGTTAATCACACGAATCAACTAAACTTCAAAGCCATAACTCAAACAGAAATTAAAACAAAAAACTCACTTTAGAAGATAATTTGATTTCCCGAAAACAAGTGTCATTAGAACCGATGTAATTAGTAAAAAAGTTTGTTTGACAGTTGTATGGCGTTATGTGTCTATGATGAAGTTAAAGTAAAGAATATCCAAAATGCTTTCCCTGTTGTTCTACACAAGCTCTGGCCTTTTTTACTACAGACTGCCTGACATTTTTTGGAAACTTCAACATTTTCGCTATCAGCAGCATTTTGCATTTTGACTTGTAGTTCCTCGATCGTATTGATTTGTGTTAAATAAACCAATTGTATCATGTGCCTCCGTAAATAAAAATCGCACGAATTCAGGCCTGGCGACTGAGTAGGTCATGCTACTGGTCCGTTTTTTCCAACGCACCATTCTGGGAAATCCTCAGTAGCCAGTCTCGTACGTAGCGAGCATTGTGTACGAGGGCACCATCTAAGAAGTTCCATATGTTCTTGCGTATAGCAAGAGTGTAAGGGCGAAGCAGAAATTTCTGTTTTGGCTTTACACTCTTTTCATATCGATCTGCATTGAAACTAGTTAAAAACCATTAATTTATTGCCCAATGATCATTGTTTGACCCAAGAATCCTATTATTATAAGCGACGTCATTTATTTATTTGACGATTATGATTATGTTGACTGAAAACCAAAGGCCTCATTAGGTAAGCGTGATTTCCTAATCTAATATTTTATTACTTTTTATTACTTTATATTTAAACAAAAATAATTTTTTACCTTTTAAATAATATATTTATTCCTCATTTTGTTACTTATAACTTTGTGTATTTATGTAACTTTTTAATTTTTAATTTTTTTCAATTTTTAAATTATTGTTATCTATAAAATAAAAAATGAGGTATACTGTGTGTTTAAATGTTTTACATCTTTATTTATTTGAATCTACATAATTTATGTTATATGTTGTAGTCCTGAGGAAGACAATAAATTTTGTCGAAACGTCGACTAAATGAGAATTTGAGGTTTTCTTTACTAAGTTTATCCAAACCGATTAATAAAACTACAATAAAATATTATTTTTAACTTTCATTGTCATTAGTCATTTTGCTTTATTCTAAAACATGTAACATTGTTTAGCCCATATTCATAATACTCTAATTTTGTCAGCGATTGATTCTAAAGATGATTTTCAATCATTTGCCACATCTACCCAACCGCAATTTAGATACTGATATTCCTCGATTTTTTTCAAAGATTTAGTTGTACTTATAGCACTGTATCTTTTAGGAACTGTAGCTCGGTTAGAAAGCATTTTCTGACCTATGTGCAGTAAGACCGTTTTCTTTTTTTGGTAAAGCTAGTTGGTGAAATATTGGAGAGCCATTTCCGACGCACAGTGCTAAATTTTTTATCCATGTGTAAATTGGCTCAATGGGTTTGTTAAAAAAATTGAAAAACATAGATTAATTCAGAAGAATTTATGAGTACAAATTATGTAGTATTGAATTTTACTACGTCAGCATTCTCAGTCTAAGAAATTGCTGAAATCTGTAGCCCATAAGAAATTATCTTAACACACTTAATTTTTTTTTAATTTTGTTCGATAGCTTGTTTGACAGATTCTGTAAATTTAAATGATTTAATATGCATGCCTAGCTCGATAAGTTGCCTAGAGATTTTGCTGTGCAGGAATTTAAGTAAATAAAAGTAGGATAGAAGACCTGCTGTCAGTACGAAGGACTGTATTGAGTTTCTGTTTAGAATGACTTCAGGTTTCTCTGTCTTTGACGAAATCTATACTGTCATTTTTCCAAAGAGACTGAAATAAAAAACACGAAGCAAGAATGATAGTCTATCTTTACTTAGCACAGAAGCTTTGATTTAAGACGTTGTGAAATTATAATCACTGAAAAATCATTTTGTACCGTTATAATGACTTATGATTATGATTTTTCTCAATAGTTGTAATAAGTAAGGCAGTCACTTACAGAAATGCGCTGTTTGTTGAGAAATTGCAAAGGACGGTCCTGTTAAAATACACTCTTTTGCACAAATGGAATCATACTATATTTTTTCCTTATTAAGTAAGACACAATGTTACAACGTTAAGTATTTCAAAGTAAAATATACGTGGGCAGAAAAAGTTTGAGTGTATTTATGTCGTTGCACATTCATTGTAATTACCAAGAGCAAAGCTTTTCTGGCGACTGTCCACACGTTCTTGTGAAACTGCTGTCTCTATTACAGAACACATGCAATAAATTAAGAGTATACTGCTAGCAGAATATCTTACTGAGCTTAAAAGCACCGACTCAAAATTATTATTCCTCCCCGATATAAAATGACTGGTTTATTTAAGTTTCATGGACTTTGTAAATGTTTTAACTTTGTTCTTGTATTAAAATATTGCCAGGACTGTGGTTGAAGATCTTATACTACCCAATGCTTAGTTGAAAATATTATTGTAGGTATATTGATGAATCGAAGATAAATAAATACACCTTCCTCTAAATTAAATATTCAGGCTAACCAGGGCCACCACTAAATATGAGGAATATGGGGCCAACCACGTGAAGAGGTATGAGATCATTACTGTGAAGAATTTAAGGCTTAATATTTTTTACCTCTCCACCTCAGTTATGTCCGGTTTTTGGAATTTACTTATCAAAATTGTAGGTAATCCACAAAGCAAAGCTGTCCTTATGGACATGCCGTCGTATTTGTGGCAAATCCTGGGGCATGGGTCCCCCAACAAATTTACTGCATCTATATCACGGTCATCAGACCAATGATAACATAAGTATCCATTGTTTGGTGCCCGAAGGGATCACAACGGATGGCCAAGTCAAAAACTCTCTGGACTGCAGAGACTAGCATGCATAACCGTAACGGGAGCAATTAGCACCACACCGTCAGCTGCAATGGAAATCCTCCTGGATTTACCCCCTCTTCATATATAGCTGGAGACAGAGGCCAAGTGGGCAACCTACAGACTGCAACAAGCGGCCATTAATATGCCGCAGACTAGTATCATGGAGCGGAACAGGTTGCTGGATGACATAGAGAATCACAGCATCCTGGGAATGCCCTCCGGATACTATGCCTACCATGACCAACTACGAGCTGACCTTCAACATCCTTTCTCCAGAAAGAAATGCGTGGGATCGGAATAAAGCTGAAGGCAGACAGTTGCTGGTTTACAGACGGCTCCAAAACTTCCGAGGGAACAGGAGCCGGAGTACATAACTACAGACCAAGGGTGAGGATATTCTCAAGCCTAGGTACTCATGCAACTGTTTTTCAGGCTGAGGTTCATGCCATTGAACTGTGTGTACAAAGGCTGAAATATATGCATCTTACACGCAGATCAATAAAAATTTTCTCAGATAGCCAAGCAGCAATAAAAGTATGGAATTGACAGAAAGCTCCAAATCATTTGAGCAAAAACAACAAAGTGACTCTGGTCTGGATACCCGGCCACTCTGGTATGGAAGGTAACGAAATAGCGGACTCCTTAGCCAGAGAAGGAGCGGGATCACGATTCATCGGACCAGAACCAATACTTGGCATATCCTCAAGTACTGCCAAGATGGCTATCACAACCTGGGTTGAAAGGAAAACTCTCCAGTATTGGCAAGAGTTACCAGGATTAGTTTATTCGAAGGCGTTTATAAAATACCCTTTGGAATCAAGAGCAAAAAAACTTTTAGAGTTAAACAGGATAAACCTGAAAACTCTAACAGGTCTATATACCGGGCACTACTGATTAAACTATCATCTGCATAAACTCGGCCTAGCGGAAAACGCCGAGTACCGTCTATGCCTGGAGGATGATGAGAAGGCAGACCACATCTTATGCACCTGTCCTGCTGTGGAGAGGATCCGATTCTCAATATTTGGCAAAGGGCAACTGCTGTCAGAGGATCTAGACACATTCTCACCCAATAAAGTTATCAGTTTCATTAAGATACTGAACTTATTGGGTGAAATATAATTAGGCGTGAACCACAATAAGCCTGCTGATGGCCACAGTGGAGAGTCTACTGAGACTCACTCACAACAAACCTAACCTATCAAAATTCTAGCTATACTCCAATTGAAGCCGTTGTATAAACGAAACAAGTCCGTAATAAGGTATACTGAGATAATGTGAAAAAACATAATATCTTGAAAATAGTAATTCTAATTTGACTTCACTGTAAAAACAAAATGAAGCAGAGGAGGAGCTGGACAGCATATACTATCGAGAATAAGCTTCTTATTAATGTCACTCTGAATATTTATATATTTTTTATAAAAGACTAGTTTCCTTTATACAATAAATGGAAATATGTTATTGCATTGCTAATAAAAAAACGATATATATAAGAACAACTTTATTTCTTTTTCAATTTAAACATAAACATTAGGTATCCTCGAAAATACTGAAACTTATTCTGAATCATATTCAATGTTGGTAGAGGGCGATTCTTGAAACTGTTGGAAAAACCATTTATGTTCGTCAGGAATGTACTTAACAACTTTTGCCACATGTGCAAGTTTTTTAGCTTTAGCTTTAGCACTCTTCATTGATATGCCTTTTGATTTGGAAATGGTGGTCTGGCAGTATCTTTTGATAAACGATATTTGGACACGCAAAAACCGTCAATGAACTCTCTTGTCAGTACATATCCCGAGGTTTCACTTTCATAAGTTAAGTGTTTATATTCGGATATACTGAAATTGCCCGGTAGTGATTTCTTTGGTAGTTTTCTCAAAATATGTAGGTCATCATGACTTGACATGTAGTCCAGCACGTCATCTGTATTTACTACTTTTACTATGAAGGATGGCTTAATTTTCCTAGCATTTGCTATTAACAAAATATATTCCATCGGTGAAAAGATGCGATCACGGTGCCTAAAACTTTTTTTAATTAAACCGAAGTCTCTGTCACAGGGTAGAAAGGAATGTCTGCGAACAGGAAAGTACTGATGGATTTTTTTAAACCTTCCATTCATAGTTAAACTTAAAAAATATCGGATAATAGTGTGGTTCCGATTTTGACTACAACAGGCATAACTAAATACGTATAACTGGTTATCACGAATGGTTATAAAAATGTTGAAATGGCATGTATAGATTTCGTCTTGATAATGGTAACGCATTATAAGCAAGGCGTCTTTATGAGGAAATGTACCCTTAACGCAGAATAATCAAACATATCCCATCGTCATCATCGGATAACAGATACATTTGTATAAAGCACTGTGTTCTTGGAAGACCTATCACAGTTAAGACACTGGAGCTAGAGGAAGCTGATCTCCATGAAGCAGAGGAACATCCAGAAAGCAGCATAAGATACATTTCTGCATCTGTTCAAAATGAAAATGACCTTAGAAAGTGAATAATGCATGCCAGACAATAGACAATATCCCCGAAGACTTTGAGAATGTGTGTTTTTGACAGAATTAATATAGCATTTAGGAAGAGAAATATCATGAATTGCCAGTAAAAATATATCTATTAGTCAGCTGTTGAAGAAGAATGCCAGGTGAGACTGGACGAATGACTGAGAAATCTCGTGTAGAAATTGTTAATAAATTATCAGTCACGTATTGCAATTTCAATCCTAATTCGCGTTACATGAGGATGGGAATAGTCATGGTTACGGTGCTGTGTAAATGCAACAAAATTCAGGGAATAATATAGAAGTATCATATTTTAATCGAGCTACACATGATGCAAGATCGCGATATCATTCATTTGAACTAGAGACGCTAGCTGTGTTCAATTATTTGAAGTATTTTAGACATTATCTGCTAGGCTTACATTTTATGTTAGTGACTGATTATAATGGATTAAAAAGTATCACTGCTAAAAAGGACACATCTCGGACTTGCGTCCTAAATTTGTGATATCGTATAATAATAATCATCAGTATCTGGTGGTTGTATCAATGAAGTATATCCCTTGTTTACACAACTGCAAAATAAATGTTATTAATTAATACTAATACACATAAAGCGAATTAATTTGTTAAACCTTATTCCGACCACAATTTCCGACAAAAAATTTTACGAATAACTTGGAAACACTACATCAAAAATCAAAAATCTGGAGGTCGCTGGAAGAGTAATTTCCGCTGAATTCAGAAATGCAAAAATGTATAGGGTATTTCAATAATAAAAAAAAAATATGCAGCGAAGATGCTTCGCTGTAACCAGTCATCCTGTATATTTCAGAATATTTTTTATTTAAAATGTGCGCTTTTTGAAGCTATATCACTTTCATAAAAAAAATAATTTTATATTATGGCCAATATTGGATTTTGACGCACTATTGGAACCAATGCATGTTTCTAGTTCCTGTATTTCTAATTATTTTTCAACAAAACATAATTGTTGTCAAAACATAATTAAAAATATTTGTGTAATATATTCGTCACGATTTTACAGTCAGAAAGGGACAAGCGGGACTATAATCCCAATGATTTTTTCACAGCTCATTACTTTTTATCGATTTACTTGGAAATGGTTACCGCTATCGACTTTCGACAGGAGTAACTTTTTTCACTACTGTTTTTTGTGTATTGGGATTATGTAACTTGTTTTTCAAAATAATGAATAATAAAAAAGGTTATGAACAAGAAGTCAACACGAATAAGCCATATCTACTTCACTGGTGAAATAAATGAAACAAGAAATGTGAAAAAAATTCTCAAAAATGAGCCTTAATTTAAATATAGTAGTATAGTAATTTTATGTTTTTGGGTCATTCTACGGAAAGTGGTATTTTTTGATAACCGTGCATTTTCATGCATAGTTTTCAGTCATACAGCAGTAGCGATTTTTTTGTGTGAGAGTTATACTAGATTTCGTCAATCAATGGGTCAAAACTCATGACCGTCACGAGTAACTTTCTTGTTTTCTAACATATTTTCAATGTTTTTTCTGAACAGAATCAAAATTGTGCAGTTTTTGAAGAGTTTCAGCAAAGCAAGATTATAGGGCTACATACTTTTCAGGAGCACTAACGCTTTCATTATTATTTGGTAATAATATAGAGCAGCAAATCTTGTAAACATGAATGGGCTCACGATCGTCGCAGCTAAATTTTTTGTTACAAAAATATTCATAAGGATGCCAAATACATAATTCGAGTGCTAACTTCAGGTAACATTGTTGCGTCACGTCTTGTGACTTATTATGTGCTTATGGGTAATAGCTGCGTGCAGTATCTCGATATTTTGTGAATTCTCACAAGGTAAGCTGAATAAAATTTAGATAAACAGTAGTACACATAAATAATAATCAATATATTCAGGACAATATTTGATAAAATTATATAAAATTTGCGGTTATGATTCATGTCGAATTTACACAATATAAAGAAAAAATATGCAGTTGAACTACTTATTTCCCCTTAGAAAAAAAATGAAACTCCATGCAATCTCAAATCCAATTAACTGTTGATGGGACGTGACGGCGCTACACAGCTCAATTGGGCCTGAGATTCCGAGATAACAATTGCGGACACGATCAGAAAATTTTATTAATGAAATGTACTCCCAACTAGTCTCTTTCTAGAATATAAAGTTGCAATTTATTATGGACATTGGATTATTACATTTGCCGTAAAGAATATCAATTTACTAGATACACCCTTGGGTGCACCCTTTTCTCTGTTATAAGAAAAAGGTATTATACTTGTTTTAATCATATTACATCTTATATTATGGCATAAATAATAACTATATATTATATTATAATTTATAGCGTCTAACAAAAATATGGAATAAATTTATTTTCTTTGTTGATACGAGGTTATTAACAAAACCTCGGACACATCGATTTTTAAATTCAGTCATGCATCATTTTGTACAGAAAATTTTAAAATGATCTTTCTTTCAGCAGGGCGGTACCACCATATTATGTTGTCCTGTAAGTTTATATTTTAATAAAATGTTTCGAAATCGCTGGTTTGACAGCAAGGTCCCTGGACTTTACGCCTTCAAATTTATTTGTATTGGGATATTTCAAATTGTGTTTACGTAAATCATCCTTGTAATTAAGATAGACTAATGCAAGGGATCCTGCATAAGATACGATGAGTTACGACAGATATGATTTTGATTGTACAAAGATAATTCATTGATCGCCTAAGAAACGGCCAAGTTGCAAAGGGGTTCCAGTTCGAGCACTTAATATGTTGGAGACTTTTTTGAGTTATTTATATGAAGTATATTTTCTTTTTTGCTCTTTTTTGTTGCTTCAGATAATCTGAAAATACTAAACATTTATATTTCTCTTCTAATAATTTTTTTAAATAATCTTATTATTTAATTATTACATAATTTTATTACCTCAGTAAATTGCTCAAATACAGTAAATAATTACATGCACAATGACAACCAGCGATGATAAATCACCGAATACTATAAACAGAAAAATAGCAAAATAGCAATAATTACAGGCGACTTAAGTACCTATAGTATATCAATTACATCAAGTGTCTAACATGTCTACCGTTATTTTGAATACACAGTTATAATATTTACATAAAAAGATCACCTTCCATTTGCAAATACCTAATCTCATATTGCCCTCATTGCACCAACAATTCGAGCTCTCAAGTCGTTGAATGTTCCTTGTACACTTAGTCTTTTATGTGACCTTATAAAAAAAGGCACAGGGGGTCAACTGGACAGACCACTGTAGTTCTCCTCTTCGTTCGAATCATCTGTATGGAAAAACATTATGTAAACAATTTCTGATTTCTAATTCAAATTAACGGGGTGCCGCATCGTGTAGAAACCAAATACCATCGTTGTTGTTAGGAGACAAGAGCTTCTATTGCAGAAACAATATACTGTATTAACAATGCCAAATAATATTTCTCCATTTTTAAAATTGTCTGTATAAAAGAGAGTCCAATTGAGTGGCGATAAGATTCACCCAAACATTCGCTTTCTGGGCTTTAATCCAGTCGGGATTGTGCTTGCTGGGCCCAATAAGTGCAGTTATACTTATTTACAGTTCCATGTAACATGAAGGTGGCTTCGTCAGAAAACAAAATTCTGTTTGCAAAATGTTGGTGTTGGCACATAACACTCATAATTTCACAAAATTGTAACCTCATATCGAAATCGTTTCGGTAAGTTCTTGCAGTTCTTGTAGAGATAGAGTTTTTCCTTTTTGAGAAAAGGTCTTTGCACAATGATCTACATGGAACAAGAGAATTTTGCGAAATGATATTAATTTGCACACAAAATCCTCAATTTTTAGAAAAAAATATTTGGAGTGACGAGGCAAAAATTTCAAAGAACGGCATTTTCAATCGCAGAAATTCGCATTTTTGGAACCATTAGAATACTTATGTTATACGACAGGGGAATTTTCAATATAAATTCAGTTTTAATTTATTTTGTATGTTAATGAGTAATAAATTGTGCTAACACATTTACGACGAAAATTTGAATGAACCAAGATATTTAGAAATTTTAAAAAGTGACTTAACGAACCTTTTAGACAATTTATCTATTAATCAATATTTTTCGTGCTGGTACCCGATGGAGCTCCAACTCATTGTACTGGACCAGTTAGTAACAAACTGAATCAAATGTTCAAAGACAGGTGGATAAAGCGTTTAGATCTATGGAGTTATCCTGCCAGGTCTCCCGACTTGACCCCGATGGATTTTTATCTTTGGGGCCGTATAAAGAGTGAAATTTATGGAACCCTAGAAAACAATAAAGAGGAACTGCTGAATAGAGTTATTTGCAAGTTTGGACTCAAATGAAATTCGGAGTGCTACTACACACTCGGTGAATAGAAGGCTTCTAAAATGTTTAGAGGGTAACGGACAACATTTTGAACAGTTTAATTGATGTTTCAATGTAAAATTTTTATTATAAAAATAAACTGTAAAATTTTCATTATAAAATTTCATTTCATCAATAAAATTTCATTTCATCAATAAAATTAGAAAACTGGAAATATCTAAAGGATCATACATTTTGGGCATAGGAATATGATACGTAGTAAGATGCACATTTCATTTTCTTTATTGACTGATGTATTTAATTAGGTATGGTGCTATTTAAAAAATTAGGTATGGTGCTATGTCTTCTTGATGTTTTTGTGTGGTCGACATTTGTTGTTAATTTTAGAAACTTTGTATTGGAGATTTTAATAATTTTCTTACATGGTGCGTAACTCCAATATTTTGTCTTAAACCCATAAACCCTATAATTGTTACTGAAGTATTAATTTTTATGTTATGCAACTTTTGTGTCAAAAATTAATATCTCAGAAAATATTAATGTTAAGTATAGGAAACCTAATGTTTGGTGGAAAAAATGGGCATTCTATTTAAAATAACGAAAGTAGGATCAACTTGCGGTATAACCGTAAATTTCACCAATTTGAAAATATTTTCACCTACCTTCTTAGGATTATAGTTAAATTTTCAGATCAACAAATTTTTCTTCCTTGACATGCTTCTATAGACGGTCAAAATAGATCACCCTGTAATACAGGGGCGTGCGGTGAGTTTTGATACAGGGGGAAGCAGTTTGTGATATAGAGTGATGGGTAGCGCGAGGCCCCGAGCAAAGTGAGGCAAAAAATTATTTTAAGAAAAGGGATGTGGCTTCCGTATACTCATTTTAAAGCAGATGTCGAAAGCTGCAAAGTTATGATATCTAGAAAAAAGTACACTTGTAGGACCGCCACTCCGCAATAAACATAAAACATAAAAACACCATAAAAAATTAGACAACCCCCGATTCCAAAGCCGAAGCTGCACGGGCGAGGGTTACACTATGAAAAACGCAGACACACAACCATATCCACCGACATTGCCAGCGCCGGTGGCGAGGATTGAACCCGCAGCGAAATAGAGAGTTTGTTCAGTCACACTAGCCATCGTGCACTCTCTAGCCAACTATAAATTGAGCCAGCTAGTTAAGTAGTTAACATGCACATACCTACCTATTTACAATGTAGTTTAATCCGCCTCTCCTTTTTTTTGCGATGTCGGAAATAACTTCGTCGTAAAAGTTTGAATTTTTGGACATCTCCTTCACAAAGTCACTTCCTATTGTCAACAGGGACAATTTTGAAAGCCGCTCTTCACTGGTTGAATTTCTTGAAAAAGTTTTTATTCTCGTGTCTGTTTTGATGATTTTGAAAAAAGGCAGCCATTCCACTAATACTTGCAAAAACACTTTGCACTCTTTAAGACACGCTGCAGATTGAGCTAGAACTAAATTTAATCGATGCGCAAAACAATGTACAAATATTGCATTCTGAAAAGTCTCTTTTACTTTGGCCTGCAGGCCCCCCAATTCACCAGCCATTACAGCGGCCCCATCATAACTTTGGGCGATAAGTTTAGCACCACACTGTAGATCATCGACTATCTGACAAACTATAGTATATTTGTTACGTCTAAAATCCTAAAAAGCGCTCTTGGCCTTTCCCATTTGGATTTATGTAGCGTACTACGATTGACAACTGACTAATATTCGTAATATCGGTTGTTTCATCTAACATAACGGCAACAAAAGGAGCTTTTTTATTTCTTGCTTGATCTTTTCTAAAACAGTATTGCTTATCGACTGAATCAAATCATTTTGAATATGATTTGATGTACTGCGAAATATCGTGGAGTGTTCCAGATGGTTACTTAAAATTGTATCGTATTTTGCTACTAAATCAACTAAATTGATAAAATTGCCTCTATTAGCAACGCTTCGAGATTCAGTATGACCTCTAAAACTAAGTTCATTTTCGCCGAGAAAACAAACAATGTCAATAAGTCCTTTTAACACTTTCTTTCAACTGCTGATCTAATGAATGCTCAATTCGTGATTTTCCAAATGTTTATTCTTTTAGCACCGCTCGCAAATGAGTTTCACACTTACCATGCCTTTTTGTCACTTTGTGAATGTTGTTTAAATCTGAAAAGCCATTTTTATTCCAAACACCTTTTTCATTTGTGAACAGTACATATGGCCAACAAAACAATTTACACAAATTTTCACAACCCGTTAACTACTGATCAGCACTGTACACTTCAATATTAAAGTACCTATAGCATGATTTAACTTTCGTTTTTAAGAATTTTAAATCAGGTGTTGGTTTCCCATTTCTAATAATATCCAGTTTATCTTGAAACGAATATGTTGAAAATCCCTTTTCAACAAATTGCACACCACACAGACGCAAATAATATTTTCCACAGTGCTAGAACCAGCTTCCAGATTTAATAAGTAATTCTAAATCTGCTTACACGCGCACTAATATTCAACGTTTTAAAAATCACTTGTCGCCGCACCACAGGTTTAGAAACACCAAAAAAAGTTTTTACAAATATAGCACAAAAGCTGAGAATAATACTAGGAAGATTAATATTAAGTACAATATTAAAATCGATATTAAAATCGAGATTAAAATCTATAAAATAAAACGTATTACGATGCTATACAGCTCAGATATCAAGATTATGAAGTGGGGATGGGATGCATTTCAAGAAGTTACCTACTTACATCAGAGACAGTTGTCTCTGCTTACATATATCGAAGTCGCGCGAGTTCGTGTTGGTTCGATTAATCGAGTGCGTCATCGTTACGGTTTTATCGTACAACATTATCTTAGCTGCTGAAAAGCAGGGCCGTGTCTATTGAAATTGGGTAAAAGTAAATTTTAATGATTAATATATATGTGATAAATAATAATTAGGTTCTATTTATGTGTTTTTTTTAATAATCCCAGGGGAAGCACTGCTTCCCTTGCTTCCATGGACCGACCGCCACTGCCCTGTATACATATTTCACAGTTGACAGATAATATTATATATAAATACATAGACTATTTTCTCATTCCTACTATTTATACCTAATGATTTAGTTTGCGATGTTTTTTTATATTTATTAAAAAGAAACATATCAAACAATGCAACTATACCTAACGTAAAGATTTTGCATAATGTAAATATTGATATGGACTATAAATATCACAAAGCTATAGGGATTTAGAGAAAATTTAAAGAACTAAATTGAGAAAACAAATCCGAATAAGTGAACTGGAAACTGCCGACGAGTGCAGTTCACCGATACCCTCCATTTCTGTCCCATCAGCGCATTCGAAAATGTTAGTAAACAAATTTTTTAGAGTGGTGATCTTAAAATATTCAAAGCATGTGGGTATCATTGGGAATTTCTAATTTTAAGAATATTTGGGCTATGCATGCTAAGGATAGATAAATCCTCAAATGCTTGGATAAATCGTATAGGAGCACTGCATTAAGATTTAGTTTATTTTATTTCATTCAAAAATTCTCTAAAACATAGCGTCTAACTGTCATCAGACGAAAATATAATTGCTTAACTCTACAGGGAATACCTAACAAAATACAGGTATTCTAAATTATAGGCTCATAATTGACCGTTAAATTTATAAATATTAAATAACGTCGTCAAAAATAGACTCAATTAATATGACGTCACTATGTACACATGAAGTCAAACCTCAATTTAATTAAAACATTTACTTGCAAATATGAACCTCATACAATGATCTTAAAGTTAAGATGTAATAAGTTGTAAACATGCTAATGGTTTTTAATTTATTTCTGTGTACTGAGTATCGTATATGTAACATCATCAGGAGTTCATATCTCCGGTTCGTAAAACATCATGAAATTATAGTAGTGGGCGCAGGATTTGTCAAATTGTCAAGGCAGGTAGCAAGAAGTGCCGCAGGTGAACTCGGTTTCGTAATCGACCAGGCGAGTAGATATTGGGTTCCTTGGGCGTGGGAACGTTTTGAAGACCGAGGGAACTTCCATTTTTATCCATATCCACCCATTTTGACCGGTCGGTATACATCAAAGGAAGCCGCCGGCCGGCCAGGTGTCAAATGGCTTCCGCAATATGTGAACTATATAAATATCTGTACCAACCACTGTGGCTCCTGTACTAGGACTCCCGCCTACGACCCCCCGCCCCCTCTAGAGATCCTGGCCCAAGTACGAGGGCCCTAGATTAAGCAAAGCATGAAGCTGAAGTAGAGTCAATAACTCAGCTTCTGCCACATCGCCTGAAAGCCTAAATTAAAGCTGCCGAACAGGAAAATCTGTATCGGCCGCACGTCGATAAAACCCCAGCACATTGTCTTCTATAAGAACATAAAAAACACACTTGGTTTATCGACAAGACTGACATTAGCCTTTATCAGTCGGGCGAAACCGAATGAATCATTATGTCCTGTCAGGATGATCTTATCAACACTACAACTATAAACACAGCAACTACACTCCACACACGGCTATGACAAGCCTGTGGCGACTAGAGGTTCCTGATATCACTTGTAAGACCTGCCGTCGGGCGTTGGAATCGTTCATGCACATATTTTCTGCATATCCCACATATGCGATTTCCGCCTACATTCATCGACATAACGTAGCATTACGAGTACTATATGACCATCTGAGGTACTCGTACGGAGTAGACTAAATGCCAATGCTACCAAAATCCGCTGGGTACCTAATGGTAATGGTAATGGTAATGGTGGGGGAGGCTGACGCCTGGCAAGTAGGCCACAGACGGGCCCTTTTACCAACCCCAGCTGTCCCCTCAGCCATGTGCTTCTCTTGCTCCCTCATCGAAACTTTCCGACCTTCTGATGAAGGTCAGGATGTCATTCATTGCGAGGGAGCTCATCTCCTCCCTTAGAAGCGCCTCAGAACCGAAGATACTGTGTCTCAGGCGCCCAAACGCTTCACATTGTCCCAGGAAGTGGTAAGATGTCTCTTCATAACTCCTGCATCTTGGACATGTAGGGTCTTTATCAATACCTACCAATGATAGATGCCTCCTAAGTCTGCAGTGGCCTGTCAGAACACCGATTAAGAGATTCAGAGTTTTACGACTCCGTCCCAGCAACCAGGTCGATCTCGATTTGTTCGGCCCCGTCACAAAATCTCGGGTTTGCCTGCAGGCCGTGTTGGTCCTCCAGTGCGTACTCAGTGTCTCGTGGGCCCACTCATTGAGGGCAGTTGTGACCTGCCTTCTTGAAATACCATAGGCTCAGGCCCGTGACAGGGTTCCTCGGCTCCGAGTTTAGCCAATTCATCGGCCTTCTCGTTGCCTGGAACTCCCATATGTCCCGGGACCCATACCAGTCTCACTTGTTTATGCCTGGCCAGCTCTTCTAGGGCATCCCCACACTCCTGGACGAGAGCTGATCTCGTCCTGGGGAGCACACCGCCTTTAGAGCAGCCTGGCTGTCGGAGCAGATGTATATTATCTGTTCCGCCCCATTCCTAACCTCAGCCCCTACCTGCCACCGCTAGGATGGCGTAAACCTCTGCCTGGAAGACCGTGGTGTACGAGCCTAGAGCAAAGCTCTCCTGTACTTCTTTGCCTTCCAGATATATTCCCGCCCCGGAAGACGATCTAGTGGCCAGCCGAGATCCGTCTGTGTAACACACCAGAGAGTCCGGGCGGAAGTCAATTCTTCCTTCACTCCACTCCTCCCTACTAGGAAGAGTGAGAGTGTAATTCCTTTCCAACCTTAGCTGATCTTTCGCTTCTCTCACCTTCAGGACAGAGAGAGGGATTTCCTCTCCGTTAGTCCAGCAATTGCTGCGTGACCTTCAGCTCTGCCTGAACACTGCCAGCTCCCAGAATCCCGCATTCTCAGATAGGCCGCCATAGCCTCCCTCTTTATCCACGAGGGAAGCGTTGGCAGGCCTAGCAGAACCTCCAGAGCAACTGTCGGTGTCGTCCTCATTGCGCCAGTGATCCCTAGGCAGGCTAGTCTGGGTACCTAGGTAGAATCCGGTGTTCTTTTTCAAACTAAATGTTGGCCTGTGATGTTTATACAATGTACTAATACATTAATTTTTTTAGAGCCAAATTGTGCACAATAAATGAGGCAGTAAAAGAAAACTATGAATATAAATAGAAAAATTAATGAGGAACAAAAGTATTGTTATATTTGTATAATCGATCAGGCAGTGTACGTTTATAAGACTAGTAAAAAGATTCAGTAATATGTCGCATTTTTTCTCTGATAAAAAAGAACGGTTTGCTGCTAGACGAGACGTAGTTCTTTACTTTAGATATACGTTTTTAGGAGTGCCATTTTCAGTTCTTACCCAGTGCCATCATCACAGATTCGGGGCGCATGCTGGGAACTATATCTCCATTGGGAACCCCGAGGCCGTTTGGATTAGCCACTAAATTTATATTTCAATCGTAAAAACATTTACGCGGTGTGCATTTAAACGATAGATGAAACTTTTACACTGTAAACATTTTATATTTCTTGTAAAAATTGTTATTGAACGCGAGTAATACTTCGGAATGGCTATTTTCACGTTACAAAATATATTGCTGCAAACAAATACTTATTCCTGAATTGAAAAGGAGATAGGGTGGACATTTTATAATATTAGATTATATTGTTAAAGTTATGAATAATGGGGTATCTAAATACCCCATTATTCATAACGAACTAAAGCTTACCATTTTTCAATTAGATGTCGCGGCTATATTAATTTTCTATTATTTTATATGGTACAATGCACCAAACATTTAGTGGGAATAAAAAATGCAACATAAACGCATAAATTAGTTGGTCCACTATTCCGACAAATTCACAAAAAGGTTACCTCTTTTCTAGGAATTTAAGCGAAAAAGTTGGCTGTATATAGAGACTACCCCCACTCAGCTATGACCGTATTGGCTTAATTGATATGGGGTGTTACATTACCACGCTGTTTTGTTAAATTCATTTCCTCTTTTTCTCAATGACGTTAAGTATTTTTTTAAGCATTTCTTCTTGTTTTTTACATTTTCTTTTATTTGTAATATTCATTATTAGGTGGATATTGATGGGTTTTCGTGTGTGGGTGATTTTCGTGGTATTTCGGTTTCGGTTTGAAAGTGTTCATCATCAGGTGGTTTTTTATTTATATTTTTGGACGATTTAATCGTTTCATGTGGGTATTTTTTTCGCTCTTAAAGGTTTCATCATCGCGTGGTTTTTTAATTATTATGTTTTTGGAATATTTAATCGTTTCATGTGGGTATTTTTATAATTATTTAATTTTGATCTTAAAGGTTTCATTATCAGGTGTTTTTTTTTAATTATTATATTTTTGGATGATTCAATCGTTTCATGTGAGTATTTTTATAATTATTTAATTTCGCTCTTAAAGGTTTCATCATCAGGTGTCTTTTTTAGTTATTATATTGTTGGATGATTTAAAAATATTTACTATCGGATGGTTTTTGTGGAAATTTGGTTTCGGTCATGAAGGTTTCATTATCGGGTGATTTATGTGGTGACGTGGTTTCGATCTTAAAGACGTCATTATCAGGTGGATAAAGTTTTTATCTTATGTAACTGAAATTTGTCTTTTTTAATTTAATATGTATTATTTTTTTTTTAAATAAATTTATGGAAATGACGATATTTTGTAAACTATTATATTTTCCATGTTCTCTGTTATGGCGTTCGATTGTTCGTTAATTTTTTATATAAGATTATTTTTTTTAATCTTTATATATGCTCCGTTTCTGAGATATTGCTGTTTAAGTATAATTTCGACCTTAAAGTATTTTTATTAGGTGCAATTATTAGTAAATTTAGTGATCGGCATCTGCTTTCAGAAATAAATTAATTAATGATAAAAATCGTATATTAGAAATATTTTTGAATATATACTTTAAAACTATTTAATAATATACTGTATTTTTTTTACAATACCAGAATGAAAAGAAATATTTATGTTACTATATAGGTAATTCTATTACAATATATTCATACCTATGTGTTTATTGAAATCTTTCAGAGGTTTCTTTTCAGTTCTTAACAATCAAACCTTGTATTACTAAAAAATACATTTACTAACCAGAATTTTTCCTTTTTTTTTATTCCTGCCATGAAAAAAATTTTTCTTTTGTTTATAGAGAAAAAATAATTGCTGGTAACTAGGCTCTGACAGTAATTTTATTAGAAAAATAA
Organism: Rhamnusium bicolor; assembly: GCA_029963845.1. Lineage (NCBI taxonomy): Eukaryota > Metazoa > Arthropoda > Insecta > Coleoptera > Cerambycidae > Rhamnusium > Rhamnusium bicolor. Next base: position 36,733 of record JANEYF010004394.1, on the reverse strand, counting down.
CATTTTAAAATATTTCAAATTGTAATGTACAGAATATTGGTGTCAGTCGAGGCAAATTGACTCCTCATAATTTTAGCAACTCATTTATATTATATATTACCAACATAAAAAAAAAAGTTCATGCAAAAGACTCATTGTGTGTGCGTGTGTGTGTGTGTTGAAAGATTGGCAATGGGAGTTTGCATTAGCCACAGACGGTTATAAACAAGTAATTAAATACTTCGTTTTCATGATACTGGGTATACCCTGAATGATGTAAGAATGACTAACAGAAAATTATTTTAGATGATATTTTACACAAGTTGTTGGCTGTTAAGGTAGAAATTATTTCTTCAATAAAAAACAGAAAAACTTATTTCCTAATTTTATTACTAGAGGACTTCCAGCCAAGTATATGAACAATTTGTCCTACGTTTCGTCCGAGTTTTCGGACTTTTTCAAAGTTAAAAACTAAAAATAATTAAAAATAATGGTTTTACATAAGTCGTAAATTAGATTAGTGACAGAATGCATATTTAAAAAAGTGTTTTCTTACCTAATATAAATTTCCTATTTTAATTTCACTGTATGGGTGGGTTTTATTTTGTTTTTCATCATTTTTTTATTTGATGGGTATGTGATGTACGTGTAGTTCGACGAGTTAGGCAGAGAATGATCAGTATTTGGTGTGGTCGTTGATGTGTTTCTTTTTAAGAGTAGGTAATTATAACAGCTGAAGTATATTTATGGTCCGAGTACAATAACTCTGTCACTCGGACCATAAATATACTTCAGCTGTTATAATTACCTACTCTTAAAAAGAAACACATCAACGACCACACCAAATACTGATCATTCTCTGCCTAACTCGTCGAACTACACGTACATCACATACCCATCAAATAAAAAAATGATGAAAAACAAAAAATAAAACCCACCCATACAGTGAAATTAAAATAGGAAATTTATATTAGGTAAGAAAACACTTTTTTAGATATGCATTCTGTCACTAATCTAATTTACGACTTATGTAAAACCATTATTTTTAATTATTTTTAGCTTTTAACCTTGAAAAAGTCCGAAAACTCGGACGAAACGTAGGACAAATTGTTCATATACTTGGCTGGACGTCCTCTAGTAATAAAAATAGGAAATAAGTTTTTCTGTTTTTATTGAAGAGAAAATTATTTTGTATAGAGACAAACAACTATGAAAACCCTCCGCTACAATATTATTCTACAACTATTAGTTTATTTAACAAAAAGTGTATGCAAATATCAAATAAATGTTCGAAGACTATAATCTATTATTGCCTATCTTCAGTAAAGATTTGGTTGAGATTGATACAATGGATGATTAATTTAAGGCCAGTTATCTTTTAACCCACCCCAATTTTTTTGGCATGCCTATGACATACCAATGTTGTCTAGTTCTCATAATTTCTGACATATTTTTACTATTGTAATTTTTCGATGTCTTTAAAGGTTTAGGGGCTATCTGGCAAAATGTAGGTGTTCTGGGTTACATATAAAGATGGAAAATATGGATGAATAAGAAATTTTAATTCACTTTTGATTTACTGTGTACGTGATGTTCGACCAATTATTAAAATGTTACAATAATTTATGATTTTCAAAGGTTTTAATGTGAAGATTAAAAAAAGAGAGAATAGAGCAATCTGGCTTGGAAAAATTGAACATCCACTGTATCAGTCTCAACCAAATAGTTACCAAGATTTAATTGGCCTTATAATAATAGTGTGTTAAAATTAGAAAAGATACCTCCAATGGTTCCGAAGATATTTGAAAAAGGATTGTTCGTACTAGTCACATTTAACGCCCTGTATCTAAAAACGGCACACTTTATGGCTCAAATGTCATAATTTGGGATCTAGAATCTACCACTAAGAGATTGACCTCCAATTTCGGGACTTCCTGTATTTAACCTTGTAATTTATGAACCAAATTTGAAAAAAAAAGTACCTAGTATTTACTTCCCGTCAAGAAGTCATAAAATACAAAAAAAAACACTGAAGACGTTAGTGCAATAATTATACATATATAGCAAATAAACATTTATGAAGTTTGCATTCATAAACATAATTTCATTCATAAATTTTACCCACACCAACATCTACAAGTAGTAACATTTATTTCAGTCAATAAAATCCCTGTTCCCCCTATCGGAATATTGACGAACTTATAAATCTAGTGACATTTTCAAACAGCTGTACTTTGTGAAAGTTATAAGGTTGTAATGTTTTCTCCTACATATCTTAAAAGTTTGCATGAAACTGTGCTTTTATGGAATTTTTCATTGCAGTACAGTATCCTAATGTTGCTGATTACGTTTGATTTGCGAATCATATGCAGGATATCGTATAAACTCGCTAGGAAAGTGAAGGTTATATTTAGTGGTCAATTTTACTTTTATTTTTCAATATTTTCCATTATTATTACATTTAGCAAGTAGAAGAAACATAAACGTTGAAACATACATCAAATAATTTGACTAATATATTCTATTATGACTTTTATGTACGAAAAAGTGCACTACTGTTTTGATTCAAATTATTGCATATGGCCGCCTTTATTTTCGTCACCTTAAGTCAAAGTTGATTTTTTTAGAAGCAAACGAAAAGCGCCAGAAACAATATTTTCATCGCAGATGTATAATTTTAATAGACACTTATTTTATTGGACACCATCTATACTAGAAGTTCATGAAAATTAAAAACGCTAAATCTGAAAAACTTTGAACTTCGTTATAAATGTTGCTCATATACCATCATATTTAAAAACATTCAGTAAGGCTCTTGTTACGAGTTTCAGTCGCGGAAATAACTGAGGCTTGATACTCTTCCAGCGTCGAGAGTTTTGGTCTTTATTCTGTCTACATTTTGAAGACATAAACTGGTCGTTAAATTGTCACTCTGTGATTTAAAATAATTGTTTTAATCGTTTATGACAAGTATCATCTATTAAATAATAAAACAATGTTGTAAATTTCCTCTTTATAAATTATGCGTTGTTCTTACGTGTTTTTAAAAATTTGTTAGTTAATTGTATATGATACACCGCGGATCGCTGATCGTTATATAATTTCTATTAACTTTGTATCTGGCTCAAAACAAGAAAATAAAACCGCTGCCAATTACTTGGGGATCAGAACTTCCTCACCATAGTAAGACTTGACGTGTGGTGGAGTTTATAATAAAAAGTAATTTTTGACGTTTCAAAAACGTCACATTTTTTGACGTTTCAAAAGATCCATCACATCAGGCTTTTTGCCATAACCTCAAAAAACATAATTTCAACTATTAAACGCATATAATCCTAACAATGAAGTTAAGAGCTTGACTTTTCAGATTACAACTTCATTCTTAGGGTTATATGCATTTAATAGCTGAAATTATGGGTTTTTTGAGGTTATGGTAAAATCCTGATGTGATGGGGTTAAATAGACCTCGGATTCGGAATCAGCGACCTCAAAAACATGTAGTAAACATGGTCATGAGGAGCGACTTTCCATAAATGACTACGCCGATGAAGTTGGTGAACGGCTGAGGAATATCCATGAGCTGATACGAGACCGAATCGCCATAGCAAGTGATCGCATGGAATAAGGCGAATTCAGGAGGATTCCAGGTGGGAGATCTGGTTTGGCTATATAACCCACAACGAAAGAAAGGCAGGTCCCCGAAGCCTCAACCTCCTTGGGAGGGACCATACACTGTCGGCCGAATAAACGACGTCATATACCGAATTCAGCAAAGTCCAAAATCAAAGATGAAGGTGATGAATATGGAGAGACTAGCCAAGTATGCATGGAACAATGAATTGCCTATTCACGACGTTCAAGTTTATGGAGGGTGCAGTGTTAGGCCACTCGACTGTGTAGACTGATTAGATGAGATTAGAATTATACGAGAACGGCCGGGAATGTTCTGGATAGTTCTAGATCGTGTGAATGGATTTATAAATAAGACGCACGGTGGGCCGAGACTCAGTCTTAAGTTGACAGTAAAAGAGTAAAGAAGAAATAAGATAAAGACTTAAAAGTGTTTAATTGTGATTATAATTAAGACAGTCATTAATCTATTGTTGTTAATTATTAGTTAGTTAATAAAGTAGTGTGCAAGTGTTATCTGGACTTTCAATCAACGAATCTACGAGTAGAAGTGTTGTCTGTGGGGATAGCAAACACGTAACAATAATAACAATTTTAGATTATAACTATTTTGAATGACATGTGACTTAATTGTTATAAAGCAAAGTAAACAAGATGAATATAAAATGTTTATCCTAACAACAAACCTACTTTCTAAAGGCTAAAGATGGTGTACATAGAGAAACGCATATTCCCTTGAAAATTAGTTGTTTTAAAAAGAAAGTCTGTAATATCTGTCTGGAGTTCTGAAGAGTTTGGGTCATATCCGCTTATGATTAATCCCAGCAGTAAACAAAACAGAACTTTGAAATGACATTGTTTCCGATGACAGCCGTCGACAGAGCATCCGGGAATGCACTTCAGTTCCGGTACTAGAAAAGCATAGTTACACACGGCGTGGGACGGCGTAACTCCTATTGGGGATATGAAAGCCATTTGTATTACTTAGCCTGGCGATAAAGCTGCGGCTCGGGATAGCTTCACAATTTTCACCAGTATTAAACATGATTTGTGACAACGCTTTGCAGTTACACAGGCCGTTACTACTCATCTACCGGCCTTTTATTATAAAACGACTATGTGGAAAAGTATTATTCCAAGGATGTAATGACACAGTTCTTTGAAAATGCTATTTGAAATTCCTGGAAGACCCACAACCAGAGACGTACATGTGATTTTCGTATAACAGTGCAACGTCCTGATACAGCCAATACTCAAGAACACATTTATGGCCTAATTGTTCAAATAGCACGAAATTGAAAGTAATCGGTTAAATGATTTTTTGATAACCGCTTAGTCTCGATATATTTCCGCTACCAATGCTAATCACCGACGCCTGTAGGTAAGCACATAAATAAAGCTGGCCATAAAATTGCTCATACATTGGCGTCACATAATGCTTACAATTATGGTCTATCAAATTGCTTAACATTTATTTTTGTTTTACGGAAGACAGCAACGACTCGGATATCTTACGAGAGAACATTTGCCTAAGTAACATGGCTTACATGCTTTCTTCTAACAAACATCTCCTTCGTTGTATCAATACAATTGTATTGAGTCACCGAGATTCTACTGTAGAATGATTTTTATACCTTGCAGATACTGGTGATTACCAAAATCTGCTTCAAGCCTGGTTGTCCATTGCGTTAAAATTAATTGAGGAGGAAGCGGAATGTAAAAGTAAGCCGACTGGAAGCTTTTAATACGTCAAGTATTCTTAACATGGTAGTCGAGTGGGTAAAGCGCCCCTAGCTATTTACTCTGTAGCGAAAGTCGATGGTTCCATTCCATTCTATCAAGTTAGAAATTTTATTTGTAATTTGTTTCGGACAAAGATGGGAGCGGGAATTGTCGATACCTCAGCCTACCTTAACTCGTAATAGTTGCATCAGTATCAAAAAACGCGGATCTCTTCTAAATAACTGTTATATCACCAGGAGAGTATTTGTTTAGTTCTGGCGCTCAGTAATGTCTGCCTCAAGATCTTTTCAGGTTGCATCATATTCACGGAACGTTGTTGCGAAACGGATATTAAACAGTTGCATAGAAGTGACACAAATTACTTAAATGTTTTACCCTATCTGCAAACTACGTTTCATAAAACTAATATAATAGAGACTGTCTTTGATATATGGAAACAATTCCATATTGTATATAAAATAGGTGTAGCTTCCCTTTGATTATCAATACGAAATAAAATGGAGTCCACACAAATTCTATAGTACTGAAAATATAATCATGCACATTCGCCAGAGGAAGGGGTGAGATTATAATTTATATTAACGGAGGTATTTTACTGTAAACTTATATAAAATACTATATAAAATAAACGTGCCCCCCAAATTTTTATATTTTAATAATAATTTAATTAATGGAAATAAAATGAGTTTTTTCTCTACAATTTGAAACTGCGCAATTAATGGTATATTCATCAATACTGTTTAAAATATCAATTCATCAAACGTGATTTTAGGGAAGCATATAAGGAACAAATCAAAGATCTACTTTTGGATGCAAAGTCTACGCCAAGAAGCTCAGCTCAAGAACATAGTAGCAGTAGACGCCGGAAAATAGCTGTAGACTATTTGCCAATGTTGCCAGATAGCTAGTAATTAACAAAATCTACGATACTCTGGGATTTTATCTGGTAGTTGGCAATGAGCCTCTGTCAATGGCACCTACCATAACATGGCATCTACGATAACATTGGAATGTCATTTTTTCTATAAAATTATTTACACCTTAAAAAAATAACTAATTTGTTTCATATAAAGTGCATACTGTAATGAATACTGTTCCGCTTTACAAACTGTGATGAATGTTTGATATTTGATGACATCTCGTTAGTAGTATGCGGTAATACGAGATTTTGTTTATGTAGTTATATATGCTCATTTATTTCAAATTATGCTATAAAATATAAATACTACGCTGCGCGAAAAATTAAAACTCTGCCTCTGTTCCTGCATTGAGTGCATGTCGAGCTTGATTTGAAAAGTTCTACTTGTAAATATAAATATTTGTTTTACTTTTGTTTGTTGTTTTTGGATATTGGCTTATTGTTTGAGGTATCTGGTAATATCTTAGTTATTTTCTGATAATCACACTTTCACAATCTGACAACATTACGTATGCCTAACACAGAATTGGTTCTTTCCTAGTCTAAATATTTTGACGAGGTAGGGTTGATGAAGTTGATTTTCTACCTCAGGAGTCCAAATTACATTTGTTCTGCTTTTATCACCGGTCTTAGCTAATCTGGCTGTTTTATGGTTACAGAAACTGTATCAAAAGAAATTATTATTTCATAATAACCGTAAATAAACTTAGGTTAGCTAAGTCTGGTAATAAAAGGAAAGCAACATATTTAATTGCATAAATTATTATTAAAATGGCCGACTAAACACACCTCGTTTAATAAAAATTATTTATTTAGTAAGTTTTATCTCGCACACACACAAAAAAACTTCTTCACTCTTCTTCCATTTACATATAAAATGTCGCAGCGATGCCAACTTTCTTCTCCCCACTGACAGGTGACAGGACTGTCACCCAAATATTTCTGCATACCTTTATATGTAAATAAAGATCACGTTCATAATAATATTATTATTATTAAATTATACCGATTTCGAACATAACAGTAATTAGCAATTCTTAATTCTGATTTCAGTTGATTTATATTTAAACGGCCCACAGATCATGATTATAATGTTAATAGGTAACTGTAAAAATGATAAATTTATGGAAAAGAAAATTATAACGATATCGTACTTAACTGATATTATGCGTAATATAAAAAAATATAGAAAATATCTTTAAGTAGGTATGCCACACATGACTAATAGTTATAGCACACGTCTAAATCTGATATTGAATCGTTTCATGATAATTATATGGTGATAACAAAGAAATATTACATATATAAAATAGAATATTGTTTACTGTAAGATATGTCATAGATGCTCTATAATTAAAACATTCCTACGCAGATTTTCAATTTGTAAATAACATGTTTTGTAACAAACTTAGAACCGTTTATGTATTCAGTACATCAATAAATGAATGACCTAATTACGCAATGTGATAACGAAATATTTAGAAAACATTTTGATGTTATAAATACGTAATGGTGAGATCATATATTATTGTTATATAATGTTGACATCGTATAATTTTGTAATAAATTTATGAATATTAATGATGCAACTATATAAAGAGGATATAATAGTGTGATACAATAAGATTCTCGAAAATATCATAGTCTGTGATGTAACAGATCCAAGTTAGTGGCTAGCAGTGGTTCGGACTCCACAGTAAACTATAGAGCCTCGTCTCTTGATACGTATAAATTATTTAATAAATATTCGTATAAAAATTAAGAATATAATAATTACGCTGCATCCCAATTCTAATAACCCCGTGCCGTACTACGACACTGGTAGTTTTTTTGGAAATTTCTTGTACTGTTAAAATCGCACCAGGCGATTAAAATATTGATTGTTCGTGCAGTAAGAATGTGTATCTAGTGATTTAAACTAAAATATATTAAATTTCTCGTTTTAGACGGATATAAGTTTAAATTCATAAACAGGTGTAAAATTGTTGATTATTGAATATATTGAATTTACATCTGGAATCGTATCTACGGATTCTTGATTTTGCGATACATATTAATGTTTAAAAACGCTTCTGCAATAAGGATTCTGTGCTAGAGGTTCGTATAAAATTTATTATTAATCATTTTTTAATTTTAAAATTAAATTAATACATCAGAATTAATTTTTAATCAGTGTAAACTCATATACATAAATGTGGAATTTTTCGTGCTATCTATTTTTTTTCTTTCTGTTTCGTTTAGGCGTTTTTGTTCCCCTCGTGTTTTTTGCATGGTTTTTACTGTGAGCCAAGGAATTGAATGCAGCGTAATTTCGATTTATGTAATATTTACAACCCCCGAGCTGTTTGTCACTTTTGAAGAAGACGTCCAGACTAGGCCGTCCGACAAAGTACGCCGCTACACAGCACCAAGCGTCCTGCCTTCGCTGGAGCCGGCTAAGTACCCCATTGTGGGAATTTTCTATAGCAGTTTTTTCGTTTAAAGCTATTTAATTACATAGTCTTATTGATAAAGGCTATCATAAAAGAATAAACTTATTTTTGTATATATATATTGCAGAAAAGTTTCAAAACTAATTATTTTATTAATACGTAATTAGCAACCCCGTATGTATATAATAATATTAAGGGTACCTATATTAATTTACAGTTATTAATACCAGCAAATATACATACTCTAGATATATTCTAACTTTCTATATATAATTTTTTTGTTCCTGAACTCGGACAAAGTATTTTTCTCATACTTTCATCCCAGTTTGGTTACTCTTGCAAGAGCTAGGTTCTACATAATTATATGAATTTTAATATTTATATGCTCTCTCAAACTAATGCATGTGTTAGCCATTTGACAACTATTCCTAATTTGTTTCTAATAAATTCTAAATTAAATACCATTTTATATTTCTCTTTTATTGAAAACTACAATTATTACTTACCTGCTGGCTGGATACTATAAAAGAGGCAATTTAGTAATTTAGTGTCTCTAGGTTGTGTAAAAATAGAAAAAATACATATTTGGGAGAAATAAATTACTTGGCGCCCTGTAAAATATAAAACTACTCCCACGCCCTAAAGCCGCCGCTGAGTGAACCAAGGGCCTTATATGTATAAGAAAAATGTGTTACTATCTATTCTAGCCAAATATACGTAACATAAAATCCTAGGATCTCTGTGACTTGAGAGGCAGTTAGGAAAACATTTTTTCAAGTGGCTTTTACCAAAATCCGTTTTATTCTTGAATTTAATGCATCTAATGCGATACTTCGAATTCCCTGAGCTGACAGATGCAGTGCAGTAACTATATAAGTTATATGTATTACATTCGGTTAGACAACTTTCAGTAACTGGCCAGCTCTAACCATATACTGTGTTGCATTTGTAACTAACATTAATATCTGGAAACTATCAACACCCATTGGTTCAAACGTTCTTCAATGCTGTCACCAAAGTACTCAAAAGACTTAAGTTTAAGTTTACTAAAAGGCCAGATGAGATACCGGCATTCATCGTCAGAGGTTGTGCTCATGTTCTCACGCATCCTCTCTCTATCATTTTAAATTTACCTTTGAAACTCGAAACCTTTCTGGAAACATGGAAGTTTTCTAGCATAGGCTCTGTTTTCAAAAAAAGATAATAGAAATAAAATTGAAAAGTAACGTTCGGTAACTCTAATTTGTATATTTGCTAGTATTTGAGATAGCATTACACGAACCACTATATTTTCATGTTCAGGCGTAGATTACAGCAGGTATGCAGTCGATCAACGGTTACAAACCGTTATTGTATAACCCAGTTTCTTCTCATTGTCAGTGTTAATACTCAATTAGATGTAGTCTACACCAAGGCATTCGCTGGGCTAAAGCAAGGTGTTCTTCTTAGCAAGCTTAATAATGTAGGTGTTTCGACATTCCTTATTTTATTAACTCTTTTAAGTCATATCTTAGTAGAAGAAAACAGTACGTTGATTACCGTGGTAATAAATTCTTCAATAATTTCTGGTGTATCCCAAGGGTAAATAATGGGACCTCGCTTATTTATTATATTTTTTAATGACTTTGCGGATACACTGAATACACTACTTACTCTATGAGAATGAATTGAAGCTATAATGGCGTATGGAATCTTTAGATGACTCTCAAAAGGTGCAAAATAACTTAAATAAAATTCAGACCAATTATAATTTGCCTATAAATATGGCGAAATGTAATGCTATATCTCATCTCCTGTCATCAAAAAAAGTAATGCACTTGAATTAAATTATTGTTGTATCATCTTCCTCAAAAAACCTTGGCGTTGTCAAAAGAAATTCAAATGACTTCATAGACACTCAAGTTCTTTCAATGCTTTTTAATTCATATGTATGATCCAAAATTGAGTATGAGAGTCCAATTTTGTACCCCTCTTGTATATGGTACACTGAAAATAAATTACATAATTCGGTTGTTTCACTAAGTCGCCATTTTTGTAGAATCTGTGTCAAACAATAACATTACGTCTTAAAAAATCATTAGAAACATGTAAAAGTGGAAAATAAAATCTTAAAATATTACAATATGAATTAATAAAATATATGCATTTCAAATGCCGATGACATCATATCGGCAGTTTGCAGAGAAGCTAATCATAAAACAACGAAAGATGGCTGCGAAGTTAAAAACTCGTTGCCAGCGTTAGAGGAAGAAGAAGAAAAGATTCCCTGAATATCATACAAATGAATAAATCAAAATTTACCATGTGAAAGTGATGACAGAGAATATGGATAATAGTGTCAACTTTTACAAAGGGTTTTCGCCACACATGAATTTTGTTGGTGTCCAAGGTAAATCCCTCAGTTATTCATCTATTTGATTTTCGCTAATAAACAATAACAAGAAAACCACAGAACAAATAAGGAAACATTGACACCAAATACTATACACTGCTAAGGTTTGTTCTTTAGTGCTTTCTAGAATCAGTTGATTTTAAAAATCATATATGAGCAGGTCGTTCTGAAAGTTGATAGGATTTGCAAGCAGATAAATCCAATGGTCCTTCAGACACAAACGAACATGGGAAATGTGTTTTTTTATACAGGAAATTTTTATTTTGAAATTTTTTAGAAAAATATTATGGATTATTATGCGTCTTTATAAAATAGAAATGTAAACTAAATGTATTTTTCTTTTACAAATTTCAACTACCTTCAGATTGCAGATTTAACATTCCTCAGAGTCACATTTAAAATAATATCTTCATATTTTTGAGACAATTTCGTTGTCCTAATGAGTGCTCTGATTTGATTGCTAGACCACTTGATCTTGAGCAGAACAGCAGTAATTTTACTGATTTACAAGCAGATTGCTCAATACAATAAATGAAGAAAATCAGATCAGCTGCTCCAACACGGCATACCTCTAGTTAATCGTCCACCATAAACATGTCTATGACGTTCACTTAACTTTTGACAGATGAGGGTGGCGAGGTTAGTTTATTCATTGTCAACTTGTTCTTCCTCTTCTGTTTCGCATATCACTTCATATCTAACTAACGATATGATGTTACTACCGTTTTCGTTGCACATTCAAATAACCGAAATTTAATAATTTTTTTTAAATATATTTTTCTTCCAAATATACAACTAAATTAATGCCTCCACTATCATATTTCACCATTTAAAAAAAATTCGTCAACAACCTACTTGATTTGATATTAATAGCATCATGAAATGCACCTTTTCTATACCAGCCTTATTTTCCTAAGCAATATTTTCGTAACTAATATTTTCCTAAGTAAAACTTGGATTATCGAAGACGGTATATTATAATTTTAATTTCTGTTCCAGACCACCACCTCGATGCGATCCTGACTGTTATATTACCATTCAATATTTGAAAACAGAACAGTACAATATGGTAAGATAATATTGTCAGAGGGTATTGTCTGCTGGAAAAGAAACATAAAAATATAAAAGAGGTCTCATACTCTAGCTGGAATATTACCTGTTATGCCGTGCGGTGCTAAAATATTTTTCGTTCTGTAGGGATCTACATGTAAATTTTTTTCATACTAACATTGTCGAACATAATCTACAAGAAAATAAAACGTATCGTTTCCAAATAAAATTATTGACTTATCGACGAGCATACCTATAAAAAATATACAAATTTTTATATATCTACGGTAAAAACAGCCGAGGGAAATACAATAATAAAAAAACATAGCTTAGAATATTATAAGAAAAACTAAAACTAACGCCCTTGAAAACCCAAATTATGCTTTAAACAGCTGTTTACCAGTGCACGATTGATCAGAGAAAGTCATTTGTCTCCAGTCAATGATAAAAGAAATATTATTATTAGCAATATAACGTTGGACAAACTACCAACTAGTGTTGTAACTTTCCAAGATATATTGATCTGTGACTATGGATGTTAAATGTTTTAAATTTTGACTGTTTACTTTGCTGAAATTTAATTATCTTAATATAACAGCCAGGGTAATTAAAGATGGACTTTCCAAGCCTTTTCTCTTAAAAAACTGTAAATAGTATTTGATTATATATTTTTTATTTTGAAACTCCTTTTTCTACCCAACATGAAAAAAGAAATACCTACAGTATCCAGGTAGGTCGTAGACACCGTTGTATAGCCGGATACAAAGAACCTCTTATTGAAGGAAAGCTTTCATCCCGAGCTTGTTTTTTTAAACAGCTACCACATCACCACACCAATATCTGGCCATTTTTGTCTGAGAAACAAACTTTTCTAATGTGTTCAAACTTTCACTAGAAAGAGAAGGCGAAGTGCCTATCACTTATTGCTCTTAGAATGTCATTACTTGCCAAACTAAATGTTTTTGCCTTGATAGTAAGACCTTATGGGCAAAGGATCCTGTTAAATTTGCCCAGATAATGCGCGAAACCCTGACAAGGTAAAAGATGTCAAGGAACCAAGTGTTTCGTATATTTGGGTAAAATTTACGTGTAGTTTCATGTCATATTCAACATATATTCCGGAATTTAACGGAAGCATTGAGTATAGGTATTCTCAGAGCCGAATTCACGACGTCTTTGTCAGGCAAATAAATGTGCAACGCTTTCGCACCTGCCATACAGACTTCATTCAAAATGATTTACATATCGGCTTCCTTCTTGGTATTTTTCAGTCACGTAATATCTATGCAATTATTCTCTGCTTTGTCACGCCAATTGACAATAAAATTCTTTTTTATTCTATCGAGCAAATTCCGGGAAACATTCTGCAAGAAATTCTGTTAACACGTCTTTGGTTTTGTCGTGTGCTAACAACTTCGACATAGTCATGTTACTTATATTCGTTGCAGTATCTTGTGCTGGACAGGATCTGCATCCTTTTTTTAAAAAGTCGAGTTACTCTTATAGTTAATAAATACTTAGTATACTTCATCATAGTCTTTCTATTTTTCACTCATCTCACAATTTTTTATTGTCACTAGCATACGAATACAATGTAGTTCAACGTCTACAATTGCTACCTCAAGTGGCACATTCCTCAATACAAATAAGGAATTTTTATCCAAAACTATAGCTGACTTCTCTTCTGTAAAGACTCTAAGATTTATATCAACTTGTACTTGGACAAGTAATGGTGTGTATTACCATCGAGAGCAGAAAGAGATCTTGACATTGAAGAAAATTTGTAATGAGTTGCTTAGATACAACGTGTGGGAGAGCGGATATACCAAAAAAAATCATCAAATGGATTAACATACACTATATCTAAATTTGCATGGGTAAATTTAAACTTTTCGGGGTACTCTCTCCGTCCAGCTTATGGCCGCCCCTCGTAAAGAGTTTTAGAAGTGAAATGAATATCTATTAAAAATATTGTTGGTCTCAAAAAAAAAAAACAAATCCAGTATTTTGTTTGCTCTAATTCCCTGACGCCATTTTGTTTTTAAGCCATAATTTTTCCCCACACGATTTACAGGTTATCACCATGTCAATACGTAATCTACACTTCTTTGCGAAGAGATTGGTATCCATCGCATGGTTGTATTATTAAAGATTCAACGGGAGAAGTTTTTTAGGAGATTTGCTTACACTAATCATACGAGAAAATTGCAAAATGTTAGGCATACTTTTAACGAGCAACCTTGGAAAGCAATAGATTTTGAAATGTTTGTTGATAATATTATGGAAGAAAGTTAACTTTATACTAATTTTGTCTGATACAATTCTTTTGAGAAATGAAGTGTTGATCCAATATAAACTTTGATACTTACAATTTATTTTAACAATTCTTGTAATACTTACTTTCATGATATAGTATTTTGAAGCTATTTATTTAGAACTATGTGTTGTGCCCTTTTGTAAATGCCAGTTCCTAATTATGATGAGGATACGAAAACTGGCAACGAAAAATTACGACTATTAATAGAGATATGACAGTCTATAACAGCAGTCATTTAAATAAATCCTTTCATTGGTAAATCGTTGGAAATAAAATATCCTAGGGCGGATTTGGAAAGTGCCATTTTAGTTCGAACTGAAATAGGCGGAAAATCTACCGGCTTTGATTGCATAAACAGTTTCCAATTGGTATCCATAACAAAACTTCAGCACGTAAAGCTTCCAACTTCGGTCATTCTGGCCGGTCGAGTGCGACCAAAGTCCATTCGGGGATCAGATATTGCAGCAATAAATTGCCTGCACTAAACCTCTGGATGCATTACTTTCACAAAGTAATACCAACAGTATAGAAAATAACAGTTTTTAAACTATTATACGTGTACGGATCTCCAAATTAACTTATTATTATTATTAAAGAGAATTTCGGTTTTTGTCTGTCATGCCGTAGTGAATGAGATGGGATAAGTTTTAATTTAATAGGAGGAAATGTATTTTTTTATTCGTTTTTCTTAACGCTATGAGTCTTTGGTACAATATTTTCTGTTCGGATAAAAATAATGTGAAAATATCACACAAAATGTAGTAAATGGATTACGTATTGTCGCATAATTAAAAATAAATAAATAAATAAATAAATAAAACCAATAAAATAAAACCAAATTTTTGAAAATTTCGTCAGTAATCTTATTTAACATTTTTCAGTAACATGATAATTATTTTTTTCAAAATGTTTCATATGCAACTTCACACAATATATTTTGGTAATTAGCAACATACCAAAAACTATCCCTTTTGTCAATAAAAAACAATGACCATAACCATTATCACCTAATAACAAGGCCTCAATACTGAGCCGAGCTCAATACGTCACCCGCGCTAGGCCGTGCATTCTAGAACCTTCCTTGCAGTTGCACGTTTTTAATACATGAGTTCACTTACTTACACGTATTATATAGATTAGGTACATTCTAGCTTATTATTTGTTTTTTCGCAGAGGTTTCACATTATAATTAGTGTTTTCTAATTAAAATTGTCAACGAAGCAGTTCGTAAACATGCCGTATCAATGCAGTGTGCGGAGTTGTAATGGAAATTATGAGAATGGGCTACAATATTTAAACCCACTTAAGATAAAGACACCCCTGTAACTTTGTTCTTTTTCAGGATAGAGATTTCCATTTTGGCACAGATGTAGAACATCACGAGCTGCTTCTTTGGAGCTTTTGATGTTAGATTTACAGAAGTAACATCAGACTGACATTTGGTGATTGTCAGTTTATTTGTTTCCATGGCTATCTACTCAGATTTTCGAACTTTTGTAATAAAATTGTGACATAAAAAAATTAGAAAAAAACGAGAATTCGAATTTTGCGCTGAAATCTGGTATATGGCGTCAAAATTCGAATCTGAACAACTTTTTCTAATAACTTTTTTTGATATCTGCAATGCGATGCAAAATATTGCAAATTGGCCCTATTAGTGGAGTTGTAATAGGCTGTGGTGATTTTGACATTTGAACTAAAGAGTTTCAAAGAAGTAACTCGTGATGTTCTACATCTGTACCAAAATGAAAATCTCTATCCTTAAAAAAGAAAAAAGTTACAGGGATGTCTTTATCTTAAGTGGGTCACAATTTATACATTTGACTATACACTTATTTATATGGTAAAAAAATTTCTATTTCGGTAAATAAATTAAAGACTCCTTTTGAAACAAACAATTTGGATGCAATCAGAGATTTGCTAGAAAAATAAACACAGGGGAAATGTTAAATTTTGACAACTCAAATAGTAGAGATTCTAAATATTCTTGTTTAGAATCTGGGGGGATGACAGTGTTAAATGTATTTTAAATCATGTGTCGAATTCCTAGAAAATTCATATTGGTTTAAGTGAGTTTTTTAAGTAGGTAGTAAACATTTTGTGAATAAATATGTCGAGGAAAATAGTTGTGATAGAGAAGTGTCTTTGGATAATAAAATAAAAAAGTGAAAGAAATTTGGAAAGCTGAGTGATGTAAAAAAATTGTTAAATTTGAGGTCACGCGATTGGCGAGGACTGTAAGTGAAAGCGATATAATTGCTTTCAGATAATTCCCGAAGAAGCCAGAAAATAAATCATTAAACAGTTTAATTCACTAAATTCGGTCAATGAACAAAATATCTATTTATGCGTCCTAATAACAGTTATGCCTGTAAAGCAGAGGCAACCCCGAAAAGCAGAAGAAAATACTGCACTTCACGATGCCTCCTATCATTACAGAATACGATTCTGCGACAACAATAAGAAATTACAGGATGTTTCAGTATGTCGGAAAGCATTTCTATCAATGGTATTGGTAGAAAAAAAGTTGAATTGTTGCAAAAGGCTTTAAAGAAAAATGTGCAGCACCATTAGACCGTAGGGGAAAACAATTTAATCGGCGCCACAAACTCTCCGAGGATTCAAATGATGTAATAAGGACACACATTAAATCTTTTAAAGGTCGCAAGAGCCGTTACAGCCTGAAGAAATCAGTAAAATTTTATCTCCCTGAAGAATTAAACGTTACAAAAAATGTAGAAAATGTTTTCAGAAAAATTTCCCTCAATTAAAGTATCGTATGAAACTTACAGGAATATATTCACTTCAGAATTTAACATAGTTTTTGGTTTTCCCAGAACGGACATTTGTAGCGAGTGTGACTTACACGTTGCAAAAATGCAACAAATAGAGAGGGATATTAAGAAGTTGGAAACGAAAAACAAGTTGCACAAGTTAAAAGTTTCAGTCTTTTATAAAAGAAAAAAGGAGACACAAATAAAAAAGTCAACAAGTATATCTACCGCAGCTATTTGTTTAGATTTCGCAAAAAAATCTTTCAGTTCCGAATATAACAACCAATGAGGTTTATTACAAACGACAATTATCCATTTATTCATTAAATATTCATGTACTTTCAACGTCTCAGGCAATTTTTTATATGTTTCCTGAGACCGTCGGAAATAAGGGAAGTGACTCTGTCAGTTCTTTGCTTCATGACTTTTTATTCAATTATCTCAATGAGGAAGTTCTCCATTTGGAAATATTTTGTGACTCCTGTGGGGAGCAAAATAAGAATTACACCATGCTCCTTCTGCTTCACTATGTAGTCCATATTGAAAAAAAGATTGAATTCAATTAAGCTTGCGTTTCCAATTATAGGACATTCATATATGGAGTGTGACAAAAATTTGGGTTTAATTAATCAGAGAAGCCAAGCAGAATTACCCAGAGACTGAATTGAACTATTCAAATCTGCCAGAGTTAAACCAATACCCCTTGAAGTTGTTCAAGTACAACAAGCACAATTTCGAAACTGGACATCTTTTTTTAAACAAAGGTATAGACGAAAATGTCCCTTTCCTACTCGACCAATTCGGGAAATAGAAAATTCAAAGAAGGAGAATTCGATTATTTATATGATGGTAAGTGAATTGAAAAGTTTATTTTCAATAGTGGTGATAGCAGGATGTGTTAAATTTTTAGAACTGTTACCAATAAATTATCTAAAGTGGAAAAATTTGCAGATTTTGTGGACGAGAGGCACAAGACTATTTTGGGAACATACAAACATTATGAGAACTACCCATCTGTCTAGAACTGATTACTTATACATGTAAGTTGTTTATTTTATTAAAAGTTTTCAGTGTTAACGCAAGTAAACTTTTATTATAATTGCCTGCATCTATGGTCCTGTATGGAAGAAATGATTAATGGTTTGAAACACTTAGCTTTTGACAACACGCTTTCTTAACCGGTACGGTGGGGACAATGCGCCTTTTGACCCTTTTTTTTTCTGTAGTTTAGTGGTTACATATTTTTTTTGTAAAAGTTATTAAGCAATAAGAATAATAAGAGTAACAAATGGTATTACAAATGTTGTGTATAAATATCTGTGTTACTCCAAATAGCCTTTCAAAAACATTAACAAAAATATGCTGGATTGAAACCTTTAAAACATTCTTTCTCGAAATCATATTTTGTGATAAAGCGCCTTTTTTGCCTGTGGTCTTCAATTGTTCATGACATTTTTGTCTAAAAAGAAAAATATTGGTAGTTTACACATTTCTTGTTTTTGATCACCCTGTATAATTTTTTGAGTATTTGATAGCGGCTTTCGAATCTTCAAAAGAAGCAAAACTTTTTATAAAGAATTACTATTTTCGAAAAATTGAAAATAAAAAATTTACAATTATTATGAACTCCATCCGGGGACACACTGTATATACACGATTATTTTTTGTGTCCAATAAGGGATTAATATTCACTGTTCCACGGATTATGGAAATGTTACTAACAAAACGGAAGCGTATCAGTTATTGGCCGATAAATAACA
The DNA here is from genome assembly GCA_029963845.1 of Rhamnusium bicolor. Taxonomy (NCBI): domain Eukaryota; kingdom Metazoa; phylum Arthropoda; class Insecta; order Coleoptera; family Cerambycidae; genus Rhamnusium; species Rhamnusium bicolor. The sequence goes on along the minus strand of JANEYF010004394.1, from coordinate 17,737 downwards.
TTTAATTGTTAATAAAGAGAGTTTAATATGGAAGCTAGTAAGGTATTAGAGGCAATAATTATAAATAAGTATTAAAACGGGATATTGCGAAACTTAATTAGCATAATCCCTAATTCCAAAACGACCCGAAAATTATAAACTAAACACTGACTTAATTGCGGAGAGGTTGGTCGCTGATTACATAAATTACAATTACCGATTGCTAACGAAAATATATAGGACGTATGCCCATGTATTTGCATTGTCCCAAAAGTTTGTCGGATATGGGAATGGAATAAATTTAAATAAATTCGAATTAACCTGAGTTTAATTCAAATGTACAAATTACAGCGGACGTAAATAACAACTACCTAATGTGTTTTATGATTTAATTATCATTAGAAGATAAATAAAATAACTCAACTGACTAACTGATTTGAAGATGTCATCCGAGGTATATTTTTAAAATAGTAAGTTACACTGTATCTAACTGAAAATAAGTGGTACTTAAACAAAGGAAATATTTTTCAAATAAAAAAAGTAAAATCTGTTGATTTTATTATTATTATGTTGAAATCGCAAAAATATCATTGAACAGTCTTCAAACCTACATATAAATAAACGATTATTGAAAAATTCAGAACAAGTAGTATTTGCTGTATCATCTACAAGTAGAGTTGAACCTATTGCTGAGACAATTATTGAGGAAACTTAGAAAGAAGCACGCACTAATTCAAATAAAACTAAAACAGATGTTGGTCTATCTGCAAAACCCTATCACCGAAGTAAATTAACACATACATCAACAACTATAAGACGTACAAGTTATTCACCGATCAAATTTCATCTAGCAGGTATGGCAACATTACCTATTAAAGTAGCGCAATAGAAAAATATCAAAGGCAAAATAGAAGTTGTATTGCAATCTGCAAATGAAAGTAGTGAATCATAAAGTAGCACCCAGCCGTTCGTCAACTGATTCCTCAGATTCAGATTGCTCACATACTAATCAAGAGTTTTCTGAAATAGAAGAATAGTTAAATGAAATCTAAGATATTATCTAGAGCTAATGAAATAATGTATGGATATTGTAGATTTAATGAAACAATACACTTGTTTAACTTTTTTTTCATTCATTTATTTAATGATGGCCTATTTTTGCTACCAGAGCCAATCGCCGGCACCAGGAGACGAGCTATCCCCAACCCGAAAATTTTGCTAAACCTCTTCCCTTTCAAAAAATAGGGATCTCTCACATACCTAACATCTAATAGATAAAGGGACCGACTGCTTTATATTCTCTCAGAAGGATAATATATCACCTACACAGCTCTCGCTTAAGATTGCATAGTTTCTGCGATACGCTGGTATACAAACCACTAAAAGACAGGACGAGATGAGGTCGCCGACTTTCACTTGGGTTACCCATCAAAATTGCTGACTGCGACTACTATTGCTTGTTTAACTTCAAGTGAAATATTTCATACTTCAAAAAATTCGTCTTTCACAAACATTTTTAGAAATGGGTGATGCTTATTGATGCTTGATTATATAGTGACCAATGTATCGTCTGAGATATAATATAATGTTACCATTTTTGATCCAATGACATCTGATCATTGTGCACTTCTACTCTCCTTAAACTTAAAGAACAAGAAATATTCGGGCAACAATGGCAACAATAATAAAACTGTATATAAACGTGATTTCCAAAATAATAATATTCAGGATTTTAATTGTAGATTAAAAAATGTAAACTGGAACCCAATATATAATCTAAGTATAGATGATTCATTTAGTTATTTCTTTGATCAGGTCACATGGTGTTTTAATGTGGCATGTCCAATTAAACAATTTAAAAAACGATCCAATAATAAAAACGAAAAAGGTTGGATAACAGGCGCTATAATTGAAGAAGGTAACATGGTTCGTAAAATATATCATAAAATGAAAAACTCCAATTGCCCGGACAAAAAACGGACTTACAATGAAAGTAAAAAAAAGCTACAGGAAAAACATAAAACAAGCCAAACTTAATTTTTTCAATAATAAAATCATAAATGCAGATAATAAATCTAAGGCGGCTTGGAATCTGATAAATAATAAGCTAGGAAGGACAAGAGACGGTGCTAGCCATATAAACCTGAGAGTAGAAAACCAACTAATATCAGATGGTATTCAAGTGTCTAACTGTTTTGCTTCATATTTCTCAAGTATTGTCCCCATTAATATTAACTATCAATTCGGATATAATTTATCTCTGCCCTGTACGTTATCGGAATGCAGACCTAATTCAATCTTTTTTTATCCGGTGAGTAAAGATGAGCTTCGAACTGTCATGAACAATATAAAAAACAAAAAATCATCTGGTGTGGACGGCTTCACTGTACACATAATAAAACATATATCTGACAACATAATAGCGCCTCTTTTGCATCTTATAAATATGTCTCTTTGTAATGGTGAATTTCCTGACTTCCTGAAAATTGCATCCATAATTCCCATCTTCAAGAAAGGTTGTGTGACTAATATTGAAAACTACAGACAAATTTCCTTACTAAGTGCATTCTCAAAAATATTGGAAAAAATAATTTACAATCGCATCATGTCTTTTCTAATAAAATATAAAATACTTACTGAGTGTCAACATGGGTTTAGATCATCCAAATCAACGGAAACAGCATCCGTTAGTTTCTTTAAATATATTTATAAAGAGCTAGATGATGGTAAATATGTCGTGTGCTATTTGACCTATCGAAAGCCTTCGACTCTGTTGATCGAAATATACTAGTCAATAAGTTGGAAAATATTGGTATACGGGGGATGCCTATTAAGTTGTATTGATTCCTACATGCAAAATCGTAAACTGGTGGTAAAGTGTAATGATTCTCAATCTGATATATATGATATAACTGTGGGTGTACCCCAGGGCTCAATATTGGGTCCATTGTTGTTCTTAATATATATTAATGTCTTGCCAAATTATATTCAACACGGCGAAACCACGATGTATGCTGATGACACCGCTGTCTCGGTATCAGCTGTTACTCAGGATGAACTTTTTCATAAGATTTATGTGACGTTGGATGACGTACATGTCAGAGGAATAAGCTTATTCTAAATAGTGAAAAAAACGGTTTTTATTAATTTTAATCTTAGAAGACCGGTAACTATAACAGAAAACATAAGTTTTAGTAACTGTACAAAATTCCTTAGCACCTATATTGACAGCAACTTAACGTGGGAAATACACACTGACCATATCTGTAAATTACTTAATAAAACTTACTTCGCCATCTTACAATTAAAAGATACAATCACCCAAACAGGTCTCCTAGGTGTGTAATATGTCTCAGCGTATTCACACTTGTCATTGAATATATTAACCTGGGGGAGATAGAGTTACCTGCAACGCGTCTTTATCTCCCAGAAAAGATTACTACGATTAATTTTTAACCTTAAATTATAGACATAGCTGTAAAGATGAATTTAAAGAGAACAATATTTTGACTGTTCCTTGCATTTATATATATATATATATATATATATATATATATATATATATATATATATATATATATATATATATATATATATATATAAATGCCTATTATTTGCTAAAATAAATTTGTATTCTTTCTCTTCCTCAGCAAATAATCACGAATATAATACCAGACATCGAGATCTGTTGCTGATCCCAGTACATAAAACAGCAACATTTGAAAACTCATTGCACTATAATTGTATTATTTTATTTAACAGCATTCCTAAGGCAACTAAAGTATTGAATTTACCCTTATTCAAAAGAAAAATTAGGAAAATGCTGGTGGAAAATGCGTTTTATAGTGTAAATGAATTTGTTAATAGTTTAAAATAGTTTTTTCTTTTTTATTTGTCTATCTGATTCTGTTGTTAGTGTATAACAATTTTTATTTTGTTTTTTATGCCTTATCTTAAGTTTTAAAATGTGACATACTATATGTATACTATTGATTAAGTTTATATTTATATATATAGTGATTAAGTTTTAAAATGTGACAATATAAATTAATTGCAAGGTAGACAACCTTGTAAATGTACATAATATGTATCTAAATTGGGAAATAAATTTCTATTCTATTCTATTCTTACGGTGTTTCAGAGAGTGCTTTTTTAAAGTCTGTGACACTTATCAGTCAGTTAGTGAATGAACTAATCATTTGGCTTCCACATGGAAAAATAAAAGAGCTGCTCCCTCTACCTTTAGAGCACGCTAGAGCAAAGTGCAACATTTCTAAATGTTTTGGAGGTGGAACGTCAGATGCGTTTATTGTGAAAAAATTAGGGTTTGTAGATCACTTTCAACCTTGATCAGTAGGCCGATAGAGGATCAAACATATTAACGAAGGAGAGAACTTTCACGGACATATTGCATCCTAGGTCTTGGTGTGCCGTGACAAGGTTTTCAACAATTACCTCGTAATTTTTAGCTCTTTTTTTACTAATGATTTCATTCAGTCATTCGCTACTAGTTTAAATTCATTCTATGCGATTTTCTTCTTTTATGGAGTATTTCATCCAGCTGATGGTCCCTGAACAGAAGTTAAGCAACATTGTGTATCAAACAAAGCCAAAAGACATAAATGAATTTAAAAAATATTATTAATTGCGTGTAATATTATCATTCGTGAAATATTGCAATGCAACAAATTTTCACACCAGAAGCGACAATCTATATAGTTTATGTTCAGATGAAAATGGAAGATAACATATTGAAAAGATATTTTAATTTTTGTTTTTATATTTTGTTGGTTGCATAATTATACACTTGAACGCTTATTATAGTATTCCTGTATTTTAAACCATGTTAACGATAAACATCTTATTTCTCATTATGGAATAATACTGTTATTCATTAAAAACACTCAAAACATCAATAAAACATATATATTTGTCTTTTGTTTATTCTACCAATAAAGGACCAAGATTTATAACTATGTTCAAGATTTAAAATAAATTCTTTTTGAAATTTAACTTATAACTCAAAAATTAAAATCAAAGTTTTTTCTATGGAAAGACAGAGGTATTACAAATTGGATATTTCTGGGTAAAAAAATACATCCAGCGTTACGACGCTTCACCTGGACACCGTAGATGCATTTTTTTTAACAGTATTCATAGAAAAAACTGCTACAGCAAAAAACAATTTTTTCAAATACCGTTTTTCATTTTTGATAAAAAAAAGCTTAGGGAGGCAGATTTTGATCACCCTGTACACAATACAGACAAACACTTAAATATATTGGATTGAAGAACGTTGCTTTTTAAATTTAGAATGTTGTGAAATTAATTAAAATTTTTTTTTTTTAGAGAATTGCGATAAGTTCTGATTTGCCAAATATGTTTACCAGTAACCGATGAAATTTTACGTTATTTGGATCAGAATATGAAGTTGTTGTACTTTATACAAAATTTTATGAGGGAAAGCCTGGGAAGTCGTTAAAAGCTACGCGCCTGCCTCTTGATTGACGTTATACGATCCTCTGAAAATTCCGCACTAGTTAAAAATATTTAATCAAGAAATTCTAACCATGATTAACCGTGGCAATCATTTTACGAGTCACGTTCGACAACCCTGCTCTAATCTAATCTGTCTAATCCTTGACGTTTCAAGAGAAACGGGGGTTAATATGTATTTAACTAGAACTGCTGACACAGTTATTGAGTTTATGACACGTGTGCGTGCCGCACGATCACGTGTCGCCCTCAACTCATCAATTCATGTCAAGAGCAGGAACTGGTACTGAATGCAGAATGGCCAGCTCTTGTTCCTTCCTAGGACACAAGAGGAATCCAATTCGCGGTTGGCTGCGTGAAAAATGTAAATAAATAAATCACAGTTTCGGTTACGAATTCTATCAATTTATTTTTCATCACACTATTAGCTAATTCAGCTTTTTTTGTTTCAACTATAATATTTCACTGTTGCTGTTGTGTTGTTAATCTTTGTCTGAAGAAAATACGTAAATCTTAATGTCAAACAGCAGCGGCTTTTTAAAACTGAATACCACAGCGGACTGTATGTATTTACTGCCTCTAGATAAACCATGAGGAAAATGGAGTACGGTCATATGTCTTTGTTTTGTATCTGTGAATTAAATCAAAATTCAGGAAGGCAAATACCAGTAAACCGACATAATACGTGATGAAAGAGATCATCTTTATATGTATACCAAAATGTACTATTATTTGTTAAACCCCTCATTCAACAGGAAACATGATGCGTATAAAATGTACAATGTCTCCGTATATGTTTGATTAAGTTATATTCACTATGTACAGGGTGGACAAATTTTGATATTTGTATAGGGTAATTCGGTAACTGTAAGAGATACAAAAAAATGGAAGACGCATTCTTTTTTTGAGACAAATTCACTGGCGAAAACAAAAATTTGCCATCGTCTTTTGTTTTCGAGTTATAAACAAAAGTTTGATTTTTCGATTTTTAGACACAATAATAATAATATATATATAAAAAAAAAAAAAAATAATAATAACAAATTCATTTATTTATCTAAAGAAGATAGTAAATACAATTAATACACATAGTGACATAGTAGACGTATGGTTTCAACAAGACAGAATAATATAATAATACAAAAAAGATATAATAGTAAATAAAAATAGCATTGAAAATAACTTAACTAAACAAAAATTGCATTGAGAACAATTTAACTACTCGTAGATTACTAAGCAGTATTTTTCTTTAAATATAAAAGTTGAGATTTAAATTATTTAACAGTTTTACTGGCCTTAATTTCATGAGGAAGAAGACTGAACTGTACAATTCCCTTGTGGAACAAACTTTTCATAGTACTACTCTTAGTTGTTCTTTTTTACATAAAAATTATTTGTAATTGCCGTACGAGTGTTACGTAGGTGTACCTCAGTAACAGGCAATAACTGTCGTACTAGATAGTCCGGTAAAATATTATTAATCATCTTAAAAATAAAAGTTATAGTTTGGAAATAAAGAAATTGTTCAATGTTAAGCCAGTTCAATGTATCTCATCATTTGACTACTTGAGAACCTGTTGCATCTTAATATTACTCGCATTGCCTTATTTTGAAGAACCTGCAACCAACTAAAATTTGTACAACTTACATACATATGACACTGAACTGCAATAGAGAAAGTGAGGCAATATTAGTGTATTATAAACTGTTAACTTTGTGGACATTGATATAAAAGGAGCAACTCTACTGAAAAATCCTATCTTTTTTGCCAATTTTTTTTATATGTATTCAATGTGCTTATTAAATTTCAATTCCCGGTCAATTACTAGACCTAAGTATTTTATTTCCTGAACAAGCTCAACTTTTTCATTATTTATTAGAATATCAAGATTTAAACTGATAAATTTGTTGTACAAATAATTATTACCCACAAACATACATTTAGATTTCAATTCATTTACCTTAAGTTTATTGATTTTAAATTTTTCTGTCAAAACCTTTAATTCTAAGTTTACAGTAGCTACCATCTCTTCAAAATTAGTATTTTCATAATAGATAAGGGTGTCGTCAGCAAATAGATGGATTTTACATTTTCTCAACACATTTTCAAAGTGATTTATATAGAGAATAAATAATAAGGGACCAAGAACACTGCCCTAAGGGACTCCAAAGTTATTTAGTATTTGCTTAGATAAATGTCAATATCTTGGTTGTTTGTAGAGTTATGAAAAAACAACTTTTACAATCTTCAGGCTCTTTTTTCTGTATAATACAGTGGCGTTGAGAAAATTTAAAAAAAATGTGCAATTTCGAGTTACGGCATAAAGTTGTATTTTTTTAAATGGGAATCATAATTGGCTATGGTTAAAGAGGAAATTTTTTCTCTTTCAAACTATACAGGATGTCTCATCAGGAACTGCATCAATCGATATAGAGACAAATACGCACCAGAAAAATTATGAAAATTTAGGGAGCTACTAATGGCAGTGTGGTACGGTTATAACAGAAGTAAATACCAACTTGCTTATTATAAATGGAACACCCTATATATTTTAGGGTTTTCGAAAGAGCATAAAATTCTGAGTCAAAAACATGTGCCCTATGCCTAAACTCAACCGTTTCAGAGATAATTGACATTTTAAAAAAATTTTAACAGGTGTAATGGTTTACAATAACCTTTATAACTTTCTTCGTGTAAAATATACTCATTTGCTATTTGGTACGCAGAAAGACCCTAAGATGAGCTACACCATACAGTTTAAAGAAATTCAATAATGGTATACCAAGTGTTCCATTTTTGACGTTACATGTTGTAAACTTCAAACCGCGAAAACTTGCTAAAGTCAAACGGAACACCCTGTATTTTTTTACATCAAGTTATGTATAATTAAATTCCTTTTTTTCTGGTATCAGCATTATGGGGGTTTAAGTTACAACTTTTTTGAAATATTTGCGATTTTCTTAGAAATTCAAGAATTTTTAGTAAAAATGTTATCAAATTAGCCATGATAGAAACAATCAGTAATGTCCGTCATTCTCTGATGTCAAAAAATGCCACCGCGTTTAAATTACACCCACGAGGACTTTTTGAATTTGTTTATTATTTATGGAGAATGTGATAAAGTAATATCAAGAACTTGTAGTACATTTGTTACTATCCACAAAATTCACAAAAACGAAAAATAACGATAAACACTGTAACATACCTTCAATTTTACGACTTGAAATTGAAGGATTTGCAACCACCAATCCAATTACAATTATAGAAGTTTCTTCAGCATGTTCAATGTTGTAATTTTTTGGCCTTGGCTTGTTGAAGGACCCACAATTAATGAGATTTTCTTTTAACATCTTAAAAATAGTTTTATTAGGTTATCTTATTTCTGGATAGCGATTGAAATATATTTCAGATGCAATATCACAATTGTTATTACTTTGATTAAAGCATTTTAGCATATATTATACAGGGTGTCTCACCAGGAACTGCATCAATCGGTATAGGGAAAAGTACGAATCAGAAAATTTTGAAAATTTAGGGAATTACTAATGGCAGTGTGGCCGTTTCAGAAATAATTGACATTTAAAAGAAAATGTTGACAGGTGTAATGGTTTACAATGACCTTTATAACTTTCTTCGTGTAAAATATACTCATTTGCTTTTTGGCATGCAGAAAGACCATAAGGTGAGCTACGATCTGCAGTTTAAAGAAATTCAATCAAGTAATGTATAATCATATTAATTTTTTTTATAAACATTGTGGGAGTTTAAGTTACAACTTTTTGAAATATTTGCGATTTAGTTAGAAATTCAAGAATTTCTAATAAAAATTTTATCAAATTAGCCATGAATAGAAACAATCAGTAATATAGTCATTTTCTTATGTCAAAAAATGCCATCGCATTTAAATTACACCCACGAGGACTTTTTGAATTTGATTTATTATTTGCCTGTCCTCTTTACATAGAAGAATGATTTTCGTTTAATTTCGATATCTCTATTTGTTTTCAAGACATTTGCTTTTAAAGGTTCAAAATAAAATTCTAATATTGCACACCCTATATCTCTTAAACAAGCAACATTTGTACAAGGTAAGTTGGGCTCAATGGGCATATTTTGGTCTTTAGTACCTCCCGTACTAGATTTTCCATTTATAATGAATCGCCCTATATGAAACATATCAATATATTTTACACAAACAAATCGTTTTCTTATAAACGTTTAGCATCCATAATTTGATTTGTTTAAATATATGAAAACATCGCTGTTTTAATATAGTTCCAAAATGACAAAAGTTTTGATTCTCCTATTTTGAGGTTGAAAGACAGTGGCCACAAATAACAATCTATGACTGTGGATGAAATCCCTTGGCTTCCTGGAGAAGAATTCTTCGACTGACTGGATGCTTTTTGTAAGTTAATGACAATAATATAGAAAACAAATCTGTGTGGTCTAATTGCTTCCAAATCATATTGTTTTTGGTGTGCTGTCTTGACTTATAAAAAACATGAGCACAACAGTACACATTAAAAATGATAATATTTAGGAATACTTGGGTAAAACAGTCTATACAATCAAAATAAACTTTTATCCCGAATTTTTTTCCCCATATCCTAAAACAAGAGAATTGAAGATGAATGAAAATGTGACTGCAAATTTTTTCCAAAAATCGAGAGAGTACACTGAAAACAATAAGATTTGAAAACAATTGAACCACACAGCTGTATTCTTTATAACGTTGCCATTAATTTGCATTTTTCTGTATATCTTCAAATAAGGAAGATATGTGCATAATTTCCAATTTTTTAGGTGTTTTGATCATATTTTACAAAGTAGGCCACGGATTTTCACTATCATATAGCTCATAAAGGATGGAATAAATTTTATTGAAACATTTTTCTTCCACTATGGATGTTAAGCGAGATATCAGGGGTGGCCCTCATAAAATATACAGCCTGTATATAAGGAGAACAAAATAAAATAGAATATAATATTTAGGAGCGAGTTTTTCCATCTTTTATTAAATTAATTTCGTGGATAACTGATTAAAAATGTATACATGGAATTTATGTGCCACATAAATTTAATGGGAGATGGAAAACATTAGTCTTAAATTCAACTAGAAACGTGCAAGTTTTATAACAAATTTTAATTTTTAAAATAACATTATTTTAAATGGCCTCCATTGCCATTGATACACAACTGTGCACATGTCAAAAAATTCTCCATTACTCGATGACATGCTTGTACTGGAATTTCGGCAATACTTTCTCTAATATTATTTTTTTAACTATTGTAATGTATCTGGATGGCTACTTTTTACACCTTTGATTTCAGGTAACCTGAAAAAAGCAGGTGCTGATAAATCGGGAAAACGAACGGGCCAAAAATGGCCGCTTCCTTGTGGTATCGATCGACCAGGAAACATTTGCTTCAAAATATTTATGGTTAGTCTAGCACCATCCTACTGAACCCATAAAATATTCACTGGTAAAGCTAATTGATTAACGGCATTCATGACAAAAATTTGAATAATATCAATATATCGTTCTCCATTGATACTAACCGCTTTTCCATTACTATATCCAAAAAAAATATGATTCAATGATCCCTGCTGCACAAATTATTGATAAAATTTGGTTTTTTATTTAAAATCCATTTACAAAACCCCATCCGTAAACCATAATAATTCTCATAAAATTTAGACAGTTTTTTACACTTGTAGGCTTAAAACTGCATATCTTTTTTTAAAATCTTACGAACACTAGCGTGAGAAAGTTTTACTTGAGATAACCATCGTACAGATTGATTGTCATTCTTAAAAATAGTATTTCTTACTCTAAGGGCGTTCTCTTCGGTTCTAATGCGGTTTCTGCTAACTGATGGTTTTATGTTTTCCAAATTTCCTCTGACAAGATATTTTGACACCCACTCGTGAACAGGATTACCACTTGACGCTAAACGCTAATTAAATTTTGTTCAGAATTGTCTCAGACTTTGTGTAATTAGCCCACTGTATAAATTATAGATTTATTTTGCCAGCAATCGACTTCTGACATTAAACGTCAGGCTCATAGTTCTTTCATGACCATTTGATTGTTGATTTAGCTGTCAAATGCTTATAAAATAGGGATACTCTTAACTTTACACCATTTATAATCATCATTCAATGTTTATGTTACAATTTTATTAAAATTGTTTGCTAAAATTAGTCCTTACCTCAGATCGATTTTGTTCATTAGTATGAAAAGGAAATGATTATTGAGTACCTATAATTTATCAATATTATACCCAGTAAAGGCAGTATCTGTAGACCGAAGAGTACAGTATATGGAAGGTAAAAAAATATTAGTATAGGAAAACTATTACATAGAAAAATACTGTAATAATACAATTAATAAAATGTTACATACAAATTTAATAACTAGATTGTTTATCAGGATTTACTTGGTCATTTATAGTTTCATGCTCAACTTTTCAGATTAGTTGAAACATTTTATTTTATTTATCTTTTCAACAGTTTTCATCTATTTATATCTCAAAGTAACAATGATAATTTTAATTGTATTTTTAGCGTTATAAAGAAACAAATCTCTTGAATATAATAATATTTAATTTAGGTATCTCATCCTAGTTATAAGATTGCATATTTTGAATACTCGTTTACTTATTATCATATAAACTGATTTTCTGTACTAGAATCTAGTTGTATAGGTAGTTGTTAACTATAAATAAATAAAGATTTAATTATTTCGATATATTTTTGAAAATAACAATCATATAAGTTTTACAACCATAAATTTTCAATCAAATTTAAACAAAAATGTAATAATAGCCTTCACTATATTGCAGTTAAAAAATTACTAACAAAAAAACATTCAGAAATTGTGCAAACAAATCAGTTAAATAGCGTTTCTTGACAGAAATCTAATATATTCGTGGACAAATTAACAACAAAGCACAATCCGTTACATACAATGGCAGATCGACTAGCAGTTACCCTTATGGATCGTTATTCCACAATAAATGATTTAGCAGAGTTCTGAAAATATGGAAAGTGGGTTGTCGTGTATCGGCAGGGGACTACGGTCAACAGCCATGGTTCTAGTTCAAGGAAAAAGATAACGTTGTTTGCAATCCCCTCTGCAGATGACAAAGTTATCGTAATGAAAAAGAGATGTTAGTAATAGTAGGGATGTACATGATTTTAATCAATTTTATTTTCTCTTTGAAATCATGTTGTTTCATGTCAGGAAGGATATTTAATTATTAAAACGCATGTACGTAAAAATTTTGTATTAAACTTCTGGAATTTCTCATAGCTTTTGAATTATTGTTGAAAAATGCATATTTATGTTTTATTTACCAAACGTACTGAATTTATTTAAATGTTTGTATGACCAAATATGTATGAACGCCAATGATCTATTAGATTCTTACAAAGGATAGTTTGATGGCGACAAAATGAAAATAATGATATTTCTCACTAGGTGCTTAAGTCGACTAATGTCAAAAAACACTTCCTTGATTTATTTTAAACGATTTCTATGTAGATAACCTTCTAACAAATTTATGACCATTCATGAACAATTTCACCCAAAATCATTACATATTCGAAAATTATGGACTGAGACTGAGATCAAGCTGGAATGTAAACGTTCTAGAAGAGCAGTGTGTCAAATGGTTTCAGTTCAGATCACAATTAACTCGATTGAATCACATTTGGATATTCATTGTTTTTGAGATTCATCTTTGAATGCATAATCAACTTGTATCTATGTATGTAGTCAGAATTGTTTTGGGAAAATTATGGTATACCTCATATGCATTTTAGCATCGTTAAAATCTATTTCTGTTTTAAGTTTATAGGTTTTCGCTGTGCTACTAGGTTCCCATTTATTGTTAAAATTTCGTTAAAATACTGTTTCAGATTCATACTCACTCTTTGTTGGATTAAGACGCAGCCAAATTTGCTCTAAACATTTGAGTATATAAAATTCGAGTTTTACCAACTCGGATGACCGACACTGTGTTAATTCCAAACATAGTCTAGCTGACCCATACGGAGTTTTACCCAATTAACAGATCACTCTTCCTGATTCAGTAAATTCTGATTCTGTTTATACGATTGACACTGAAAAAATTGTGACGTACTAACCACCAAAATGCTTATTTGTGTGGGTAACATGTCACATTGGCATCCTTCAGTACAGTAACGGTACTTTGAACTTTTTTATTTCTGTACGGTCTCGAGCGCCATTTCCTGTTTCAAAGTGTAGGAACACCACTTTCTTCTATCAGCGGTATGATAGAAGCTAAAGTAACTCAGTGAAGAAAAGGAATGGTCAGGCGGTCTGTGTGTGTGGTTGTTGGTTACGTAGCAATGGGCAACTTCTTCTTATTTGTCGAAAATGATTCTCGGTGTACAAATAGATTTGGCGGTATTACGATAAGCGGTCGGTGCAGCAATATATTTAGTCCAGGGACAGGCGGTATATTTAACTGTCTAATCGCGAGCTATAATTTAAGATTAGTTCCTAATATACCTGTTTAAGGTTTATTGACTTCGTGTGTCGGACGGAACAGCTAATACATTGCACCACGGGGCACTTTATGAGATTCTATCCACATACGAGGCCGTAAAACCTCACTTATGCCTCTTCGCATTTACCTAGTAAGGTCTTATCTACAGATAAGGTCTTAGAACCTTACTGGCAGTGAAACTATGACTGAGACGGAACTCTATCCACATGCAAGGCCTTAGAGTTCTATCTTTACGTCGGCTACACCAAACAATGGCAACCTAATATTCCCGTTGCTTTTCTAACTCTATAGCACTGTAGTTTTAGTTTACTAACTCGTATTTTAGTATAAACTGTTCCTTAAACTAACTAGAACAGAGATATCCGTGGATACATGAACGTTAATGCTCGGTAATTACTAGTTCAGTGCGATAGGTCACATCTTATCTTAGCTTATCTGTTTTATAATTTAAATTCAGTGAACATGGCTCACGGACGGATCGGTTAATACTTAACCTCCTGAGGCACGGCGTGAGATTCTATCCACAGACGAGGTCTTAGAATCTTACTGGTAGTTAAACTATGACTGAGACGGGAATTCTATTCACACACGAGGACTTAAAGTTCCACGTTTAGTCAGCTACTAGAAATAATGACATTTGGACAACAGGCACTTCGGACAAAAATATCACAGCAGTATATTCAGATACAAACGGCAAATTCGGACACTAACGGTAAATGATGGAAATGCAAATAAAAACAGTAAAACGGTCAAAGTAATTCTTACCACTATCGGATTGCGGAGTGCACGGAGATCAGGAGCTAAGTGCTGCTAACTGGAAGGATAAGTGATTCCTTCACGCCATGTGATTCAATTTATACTAAAACTCCTGCCAAATAATGGCGGGAATCTGTGCGACGCGCAAGCGTGTTGACTGCTGTCCGTGGCAAACATTATTTCAGCTTATCTCGGCGCATGGTATTTAAACAAATTCCCTGCGTTAATTCATATAAACAAATTATTATAAAACATTTCAAGGCTGGGAATCGCTTTCTCATAATTTTAAAACTATATTGCCAAAAAGAAATAATTTAAAACGGCCATGTACTAATATTTAAAATATATCAACTAATAACTTATCCAGTAAATTATTAAAATAAATAGAAACACATTTCTTTACCATGAATATATGATTTCAAATTGCTTTGAAGTCAAACTAAATTAAATTAAACTACTTTCCCCTTACTTGATTGGGTACAAACACAATAAACGAGTTATCATTAGAATCATAAACAAGCTAAGATTAGCCTGGGAAATAAACCGGTTTGAAACAATTATATTACTGAAATAATTGTTATTTAAGTTACTGGACTTGCAAAATAAATTTAACTTTGGTTTAAAACGGTTTTAAAAGAAATATTAACACAAGAAATATTAACAAGTTATCGTATACAAGGTGTACCAAAGTGAAGGAACAACCCACTTAGGTCTAATTACAATAGAACATTATTAACGGAAAAATCACTTCGTTACAAAATCACAAATATTTTCTATTACCACTGAAAAATCTGTTTTTGATTTATTCAGCCGTTTCTCAAATGCAAATAAATTAAAACGAGTTACATCATATGTTTCCAATTCCTCAATAATGCTAAATTTAAATCGGGTAACTGAAATATTTATTCATTATATAGATGTGATTAAAATCTTCATCATGGCAATTAATAAAGATTGTCCAACAAAAATGATTCCATGAAGTAATATCTACAAAATAATATGTTGTGCCTTGAGTTGTCTTTTCCAAGCCCTAATGTAAAACATCCATTACTATTATTAAGTGCAACTTGTTTTCATTTATTAAGATAAATGATTGCTTCATACAGGATCCCAATTATTAGTAGCTAATATTCGTCAGGAATACTGACAGAAACTGCCAGAAATTTCGCTAAGACTGCAGTAAAAGAATGCATATTTTTTTGCAAATTCAAAGCTTCTCGGCTGTCCTCTCCATGGAATACTTACTTGAACATACAGAATATAGAATTACCAGTTGATTTGTGGACAGAGTTATGTTTAGTATGTCTTCGTCGATTCACTTTTAGAAGACGTACAACCTACCATATTTACTCTAAAAAAGTATTATAAGATGTCAGTTGAAAGCACTTAAAGGAATTTTGTCAACAATCAAAATAATATTGCCGATTGGACGTCAAGAAACAATACTTCCTAGCATTTTATTTCATACAACCCCAATTTTGGCAGGCTATGGGAAGCTGCTGTAAAAATTATTAAAAAACATTTGAAACAATCTTAAAGACACTACTTTCATATAAAGAGTTTTCCACTTTAATTATCCAAATTATGGGTATTAATAATTCAAGGCCTCTATTTGCGATGTCTTCTGATTCCAATGATCCTATTACTGCTTCTCATTTCCTAATTGGATAAATTTAATGACAACACCTGATTCAGAGTTACAAGATATTGTAATACCATGTCCACTATGTTCAACAGCTTAAGTGACCATTTTGGACCAGATGGATGGGTCTCCATCTCCACCATCAATATAAATGGAAAACGGCTCCTACTACACTGAATGTTGGGAGTCCTAGTTCTTGTCAAAGATGATAAATCACTATTGTGTAAATGAGTCAAATCCAAGATTCTTTGTCCAGACAATGATAGAGTAACTTCAGAGTCGCTACACTCTTCTTTCCAAACGCGTGGCTTAGCGGTCTACTAGAAAGCTGTGTCATCTTCTACTTCAAAATCATCTCCAGTAGATATGTTAGGTTTTTTGTATGTTAAATGTGGCAAATACTTCTCCGCTGTTTATACAACAACATTTCTTCGACCCTGCAGTAAGAGTATTTATTTGTTTTCTTTGTGGTACCAAGTAATAAAAGTAGTAGTGTTAAATCTGTAGCATGCGATATCAGTTGGTTCTCTGCATCAAGATCTATTACTGGTCATGAAAATCAGTTTTTCGTATTTAATTTACCAAAATCTTTATGCTAATAACAATACCATTCCAATGAATGGTATTGTTATTGGCATTGTTAAGGATCCTTATTAAAGTACAATGATAAAACTTCATTCGCGTGCAGCATAATAAACGCAGAAAGTCATGTGCATATGGTTAATGCATAATGCGAAAGAATATTGCATCGGCAGACGATTTTATTAACTACGTATGGTACATAAATAATCCCTTTTTGAATTTGATAATGCTCTTTAAATCATACACATAAATCAAACACCCATAAATAATAAATCTTAAAGTTGTGGAAAACTAAAAGTAACTTAAACTTTTGACATACCATTATTCGTTATATCCGATAACAAGAGCAAGATACCTTTAAGGCTATAGAGAAGCAAATAATAGGGAAACTTTTAGATTCAGGCATATATACTTCAATTTCAGTGCTCATATAGTACGGCTCCTATCGGCGAGAATCGTTAAACTTTAAACTTTTTAGTAGCGCCGTAAGATTTAATTTTTGTTGTAAAGAAGAAATGTAGGCACTTGCCAATCCGATGCATCAAAGTTAGGTGTTATCGTAGGGATACTAAAATAGTACGTCAGGATAAAATAAGATAAGAGTGACTATACGGTTATATATTCGGTGACTGTAATTTAAAATATTGGATGTGGCCAGCACATAACTTTCTTATATCAGTATATATCATCCTGATGTAAAAAAATCATTTTATTTAATTCTTGACTTACCTCAATTAAAT
>JANEYF010004393.1:80000-85460 GCA_029963845.1 Rhamnusium bicolor | reverse complement strand
TTCTTGTTTACTATTCACTATGACCTCTTGTGTGTACCTCAACGTGTACACTGACCTCTCCAAATATTATGACCTCATACCTCGATGTCACAATATTTTTTTCATCAGTATTGGATTCTACACGTCATATCATGACGTTTGAAACTCAAATTTAAAAATGGTGTGTATGATGTTACAATCAAAGTACCCGCATGACCGATACACTGTTCAAGTATTCATACCACTGTGACCTCTTTGATATCTCTAGCGAGTAGCGCCATCTACTTACACTTCTTAAAATATGAACTAAAACTTAAATAATTCTAACCGAATTCAACGCGATTCTATGCGATTGTTCCGGCTTTGAACTAAATTCTTGAAAATTGATGATTTTGGAATTTGGATCACCTTATTAGGTATTTACAATTAAAAGTTTGATAACAATAAACAATATAAATGTAAAATTATAGGTTATATTAAAATTAATAATATTGAACAATGCATTCTGATTTGATATTTAACAATTTATTAATAGTAAATAATATTTAGAAACTACGTATTTTGTAGTTTCTGAAATATTATGGTCTATACAGTGTATCCCACGGATGGACATGGACAACTATGCTTGTAGACTTTCTTATTTTTGACTTTTTGATAAAAAGTCATTCTTCATGAAAATTATTGCTTGTTCTGAAAACTTGTCTGCCATGTTCAGAATTACGATTTAATATACAGTGTGTCCCGAAATGAAGAAAATATAAAATCTTACTCAGAATAAGGTAGGTACTTTTATTTTAATGAATAGATGGAAATTTTATAAGAAAAAGTTAATCAGTATTTTTTTACAATTTTTAATTTTTTTCTTAGGCAAAATCTATCATTCATCGTTAAATAAGTGTTGTTAAAATAGGTTGGCTGTGAGTAATTAAAGTTACATCGACTAATATTTCACTATTTGATGTATGTATTGCAGCTTCAGAATAATTAATTTATTTCACTGTTTGACATTTTTTATAATTTAATCAGTTATTGATTATATGGATGAAAGTTCATATTAGTACTTCATTTGGCATTACAAAAATTTTCTCTATTCATTACAATAAAAGGTATTTTACTCATGGTAAAATTTTGTATATTCTTCATTTTTGGGACACACTGTATATTAATTCATAAACATTACTGACGAGTTTTTAAAATAAGCAAAAGTTTTTATGAAGAATAACTTTTTGTCAAGAAATCAACAATAAAAAAGTTTGTGACAATAGTTAGGTCGATACGTGGACACATTGTATATTTTAAGTACTCTTTGGTCCAGTACAACAGTAGACAATAAAAACTATAAAATACAACAGTAGACAACAAAAACTATAAAATATTTTCATTTAAAACAAGACACTAATATTTTCCATTTCTGAATGATTTGGTTTTGCAATAATAATATCATCGAGTTTTATCTACAGCTAAACATAATTTATGTTATGGATATGGTTTTCGTGATGATAAGTTAAATGATATTAGGTAGTCTAATCAATAAGTTGAAAATCGTGTTAATTCTTGCTACTGCTCGTAAAAATATCAGCGAGGGCTCAATCGATTTGGAATGATGTCTAGAAAAATGTGCAAAAGTTTCAAACCCGCACATAAACAATTGCAAAAGTTATAAACAAATTAAGATTAAAAAAAACAGGAATTTCGTTTTTTGCAAATAACTCGAAACCTATTCATATTTAAGAAATTTAAAAAAAAATCTTAAAGAGGAAGAAATTTCCAATTAAAAGTCCTGACTCCGGAACTCTATCTCTATTATTAATAATTTTCATTTAGTGTTGAAAATAGGGCTCCGCGCGGCGAGTGTTAAGCCGTTACGATGTTTTGAAATCGGGCGTAACAAGTAAAAAAAATTGTCTGTCATTAAATTTATACTATTAAAAATTTAAAAAAATTATGGTATGTTTTAGACACTTAAAGGAACAATATCCCATTGAAAAAAAAAATTTTTGATTGATTTTTCATAAAATGAGCGTTTTGTTAATTAACACATTTTTAGAGTTCGTGTTTATATTTCAAGTCGGATAATTGTTAAACAAACGCCGTTAAAATTATGTTGCTTCATGGAGACTTTATGACAAATATACTTTATGAGATTATGGCATTACGATGTTATTAATTCTTATTGTTTATTAGTTATTAATTATTTAATTTAAGAAATTTAATTATGAATAATATAAAATGATAATGAAAATATTGAGTCTAAATCAATTAATAATTAGTATTAATTAGACATCATAATATTTCCCATCTTTCCCGTTCCTTTAAGGTTAGGATTTTGTAGCGTGAGAGAGAAGGCATTTATTTTCGGTTTATTATAAATATTTAAAAAACTAAATGCGACATGATATTTAAAACCTACTGATGGCTTATTTGCTATCACTCTAGGTTCAAAAATTGTAATTTATTGCACTCACTAAAGATAACCTACTATTTTAGAATATTCAATTAAGAAAATGCTAAATGAGCCAATTATATCACATAAACACATTTAGAAATGGAAATCCATTATACCTATTTTCGTACGACTTTATTTGTCGCTTTAATTTTGGTGTGTATGATGTCAGAATGAAGGTAGCCTCACATAGATACACTAATAGTACTCGCTTACAATAAATTGTGACCTCTTACAATGATCCTAGCAAATGACAAAACATGTTTTTGAATAACAAATTCCGTTGTGGGCGCAAAGCCGGGATTTCAAAACTACTTTCTTGTGTCAAAATTAAAGGGAATATGTTGTACTTCACTTAAAACTGTACCTAATATATTTTTGCACATTATAAATTTAATTAGATTTAGGGCAGGGCAGCTGCATTTTTCTTAGGGATTTTCAAAAAATATAGGCATGTAATTTTCTAAAATCGAATAATTCCTGAATTAATAGTAACTACGTCAATCTATGATGGACATCCTACTAATAAGCAAAACTTGCATTACTAATCGACTCAAAAATGAACAATAAAAAATGGATTTTTGCCTCAAATGCCGAAATAAGAGATACGAAAAATATGATTTTTATGCAAAATTTTGCTACTTATTAAAAAATAACACAGAATGCTCTCTACTTGTATGTAAACTATGGCAGATAGTGATACATTCTCTTAGTAAACAATTTAATTTTTTGCAAACTTGGTTTGGTAAGATTTTTTTATACAGGTTGATTCAACATAAATTCACCCCCTTCTAACTTCGTTACTTATGATCGGATTTCAAAATTCTCAAAAATCGATTTATAGGGTTTTCCCAAAAGATTTTTTTACACATACATTAAAAAAATTATTATCTGCAATACTAAAGGCTTTACGAATATAAACAAATTATTCTTAAATGGAACATTTTGAATTTTTTTTTTGTAAATCATATTCATCGTTTCTTTCCGATTTCAGAAATATACACTTTTACAGACATATCTATCTTTCTTAGTTTGGCGATATGGCTCCAATATAATTTTATGTTATTGATTGAGTCCTCAGAACAATAATTGAACTCAAGTAGGCTTTGATATTTATTGAAACAATTATTATCTATCTATGTTAGTCAAATAAATAACCAAATATTTTCACCTGTTTTATTTTTATTTGTTTCATGTACATTTAATTGGCTATTTATTAAAAATTCCGTTTAGTAACTTCTGTTTCCTTTTATTTACAAATATACGCTGTTCAACTATGGAATGAATTCAATTGACGCTGATACCTGTTATTGAAAAGATATACTGTCAAATATATTCAATTAATTCTGCATTGATCAATAATTGTCAAATAAATATATGGAATATAGATAGATATTTTGACATAGATTGATAATAATTGTTTCAATAAATATCAAAGCCTACTTGAGTTCAATTGTTCTGAGGACTTACTTATTATTTATTTATTAAGTACCATCAGAGCTGCCGAACAGGAAAATCTGTTTCGACAGCACGTCGATAACCCCAGCATGGTGTCTTCTATAAGAACATAGAAACACTGGGTTTATCGACGAGGCTGACATTCGCCTTTCTAAGGTCGGCCGGGCTTAAGTCGGAGACCGAGGGATTCATTATGACCTGCCAAGATGGTGTTATCAACACCTTGGTCTACCGTAGCCGCGTGTGGCATGTAGAGGTTCCTGATATCAACTGCAGGACCTGCCATCAGGCGCCGGAATCGCTCATGCACTTACTATCTGCATGCCCCATATATGCGATTTCGGCCTACATCCACCGGCATAACGCAGCCTTACGAGTGCTCTACTACCATCTAAGGCACTCGTACGGGGTAGACCAGACACCAGTGCTGCCTTACGTCCCCGGAGATATTGAGTCGGTTGTCGAGAACGAGAAATGCCGGATTTACTGGAACTACTTGTTTCCGACTGTCAGGCTAATCCAAGCCAACAGCCTGACATAGTCCTCCTCGACCATCAACTCAAGGTGATATATGTCATCGAGTTCTCGGCACCTGCGGAGAGAACATCACCTTGAAGGAGGAGGAGAAACGGACCAAATTTCGCGATCTCCGGTATGAGCTCCAAGTGCTGTACCCAGGCTACTCGGTAAAAATGGTCGTCCTTAAAATTGGTGTACTCGGAGGGATAAAGACTACGCTCCTCTCGGAACTGAAGATCATACCGGCCTGCCAAAAATCAGCCGAGTGGCTGGCAGGCCAAATGCAGAAGGCGGTCATTCTGGGTTCTCTCTGTCTGCTTAGGGCACACGATTCTGGTATCTACAGTCACTAATATGGCGCAGTATATATTAGGACCGGTCTCCACTTTCATGACGTCAATTATTTTTTTTATTATCCCTGTTTAGTCTGCTAGTCCCGGCCATCACAGGGTACAAACTTCTAGACAGGGAATAGACTTTTCGTACAGTCTCGTTAGTGTGCTTTCCGAAACAAGAGTCCTTTGTCCAAAGTTACGCATAAATATTTCACGTCCTGTTTGGTTTCAATTTGGTCCCCCCTCCCATCGAAATAGGTGTAATTAATCTATTATTAATTTTTTTCTAGTGAAAACAATAGCCTCTGACTTGGCGACGTTCACCTTCACCTTCCACTTGGCGAAGTACTCCGACTCTTATTGAGATTGTACTGTCGCTTGACATCACTGACGATCCTGACGTCGTGCTGCGCCCCTTCTTGAAGCCGAACTGAAAATCGTCATCGATTTCAAGATCATCCTGGGCAGCGTCTAGCCGCGTCAGGATGACCTTTTCAACCAGCTTAAATACTACCGGACGGTAATTAGAAGCTGTTTTCGAATTTTTGTTAGGTTTCAAGATGGGACACACCACCGCGCCCTTCCACTGACTAGGCCAGTTGGACAATACCCTTTCTTGGCAGATTCTTAAATAGCTTATGATCAATACCGTCCAATCCTGACGCTTTTTTGTTAGCGAGCGACTTAACAAGCTATTTTATCTCCATCATATATCTGTTCTAATAG
>JANEYF010004393.1:0-72500 GCA_029963845.1 Rhamnusium bicolor | reverse complement strand
TTTTGTAATAAGAAACAAATGCGACAACTGAATTTTTCTGAATTTTTTATATATTTTACATATTTTTTTAAACAAGCTTCATGTAACAATTCCTTTTGTTGCAATTCCTGCGGGAAACACTCTCTTTTTTTCACTAATTTTACTGCTCTACAAGTTTACGTGGTAAGATGTGACAACAAGAAGAAAGAAAACGTAAGAGAATGCTACAAAGTGATACCTTTATCGATTGTTGTAAAAATCTGTTGAACTCCATATCATCCATTGAATCCATGGGATCATCCACAATCGATCCACTGGGATTTGGACAATCGAACATGTGTTCCGTATCGCACATGCAATCTTGTGCAGCCTGATAGTGACGACTATAAGAAGCCGAATTTTTAAATTCCACGATGCATCCTTGTTCCTCTACAAATATTCAAAATTAATAATGAAACAAAATCAGTAGACATATATCGTCGCATGAGAATTACATGGTTCTAAGTAACAATTTACTGTTTTCACAGGAGAACGAATTTCATATTATAATCTTTTTGTTCCATTTTTGTATGTGGAAGGGATGGAACAAAGTAATCCAGTATTCGTATGATATTATGCATATACACTGTGTCCCAAATTGGGGGTGCATACATTGCTATATCGGTTATTATTAGAGATAGAGAAAAGGTTAAATGGGGACTTCTTTGAAGAATTTTATGACCGTTTCGATGCCAATTTTAAATTTGGCCTGGCTCTGAGTCGGGCATGAGTCGATTTAATCTGAAATTGTAAGTTGTCAAAAAGTAATATATTTTGCTTCTTTGACATTGAGGAAATGAACCTAGACTGCTTAAGGCCTAATTTAAAATCGATCAGCAAATTGCGTTTGTTACTATATTGGTTGTAAATGTAGCTTTTATAAAATTGTCTTTAGTCGTATTGCTGGATAACATGAATCAAATATTAAACGATCGACGATTTATCTGTAAGACATTCCTTAGGATAATTTGCTTCAGTAAGGTGCTTAAAATTTTAACAAGTAAAATGGAATAATTGAAAATTTGCTGATTAGCAAAGACAGGCGTATAATTTTGAAATAAATGGCTAAATTAAACAATCATTATTTTATATTTTTTTAAATGCCTCTGTTTGCATCCTTTCATGTTTTGTAATAAATATTGAATAATAATTAAAACTTATTTTTCCGATAATTTCACATACCATAAAATATATATTTTAAATAATTTTCTGAAAGATATGCGAGAAAAAAATCCTGTGAGTATGAAGCTTACGTACATATCCTATAAATGAACCAGAACGTGCAGTATATTTGAAATCCGTCTTATTATAGGCCAAATATCATTTAGAATATTAAATTATTGATTACTTTCTCTCATATGTGAAGTTGCGCGCTGCAAAAATGTCTGGAGCGGATAATAAGTAATTATAATGATTAAAATACATTTTTTTTAAATTTGGCAATAAATTGAATATACCCAAACAAATATTTTCTTAAAAAAAAAAATTAGCTTACAACAGGTTACTATTTATGTCCATTTTCAGTGTAATTTAAGTAAAGTTCTCTAATATATATGCAGAATTTAAATAAATCAGTATTTTAATAACGGTTAAAAAAAAGTTAACACGAAATAGGTAACTTCATTTTTAACACAAAAATTTTAAGAACATATTAGGGAGCCATAATAATAATAATGATAATATCATCTTTATTTTTTGGTTTATACATTAACATTTGTATGATGTACATTCAAGATTACTTAATAATATTAAATTATGTTTAATTACATGTATAATTTATTAAAAAGGGAGTTTTACCTAAATTTTAGAAACAATTTGTGTGTGAAACCCCCTCTTTTTAAGTGCGAAGATGACTTTTGAGCGATAGAGATATATAGTCAATAGGAGTAATATGGCAGGGTTACCATATTTTTTAAATAATGTTTTTTATTTTATTGACATTCAACAGGGAGAACTAGAAAGAATATTGATATTAATATTGTTTTTAAATTGTTTGATATTTGCAAAAATAGAGCACTGTTTTTGAGAATGTAGGCTTTTATTTCTATTTTAAGTTCTTTATGGTCATATTATAAATATCGTATGGAGAGAGGTAATAAATTGTAAAATTTTGGTGCATAATAGGTAATAAATCTTTGACAAATAGAGCTGTTACAAAGTGGTATTTGTAATAAGTCATTGATGTTACTTCTTGTTTGTTGATTGTGAAAGACGACTGGACATAATTGCCAGATTTTTTTTATATAATCCAGACAACAGTAGATGTATACGTTTTTAATATTTAATATATCATTATCTTCATAGAGTGGAACAGTGGGACACATACGTTCTTTTTTAAAAATTGATGTTTTGACAAACAGACAGATTTCTTATAGCATTATTGTACAGGCTCCCCCCAGAAAATAATACAATAGCGTATTATACACTCAACCAAAGCGATATATAATATTTTTATTAGTTTTCTATTTAGAATGTCTCTTACCTGATAAAATTTGTAGCACAGATTTCTTATTTTAGTAGTTCAGTAATCAGCATGTTCGTTCCACTGCAAGTGTTGATCAATAATTACTCCTAAATACTTTATTTTATGTACTTTATCTATTGTTGAACACTTACATTCATTTGTGTTTGTTGTATCTTTATTTATATTACAATGATGTGCATGTATTTTTAATGTGTTATTTTCAGGTTGATCAACAGTTGTAGCAGAGAAAGTAATATAATATGTTTTTGTTGTGTTAAGACTTAACAAGCTAACACATAACCAGTCTAGTACCATACTGAGACCTATATCCGTTCTCCTGTACACATCTGACCATGTTTCTGCATAAAATAACAAAGCAGTATCATCAACATAATAGATGATGCTACAGTCTATGGGCAAATTTCCTATTTCATTAATATATACAAGAAAGAGTATAGTCCCAGTACCATACCCTGTGGAACTTCATTTGCTATTATTTGCCCACTACTTATAGTTTTATTTCATTTTACTTTTTGTGTTCTATTTGTTAAATAGTCTTCAAACAATTTCAATGGTCCACCCCCTTACTCCTACGTTGATAAGTCTTTCAAATAATATTTTATGACAAATTGTGTCAAAGGCTTTGGCCAAGTCTAAGAATACCGCTAGACACTTTTGTTTGTTTTTGAGATTATTAATAAGATTATGTGTTAATTCAAATACTACATCTTCTGTGTTTTTATTATTTCGAAATCCAAATTGTTTTTTGTAAAGTATGTTTTCCTGTTCTAAAAAGTTAATTAATCTTTGTTTTAAACATTTTTCAAATATGTTTGCTAAATTACTAATAACAGATATTGGCCTATAATTTGTTAATAAATGTGGATTGCCTGCTTTGAACACTGGGGCAACTAGAGAAGATTTCCAATCTACAGGAATTTTAAAAGCAGAAAATGACAAATTAATTATATGTTTCAGTGGTTTAAATATATTTTTACATATGTTTTTTAACAATATTGAGGTTATTTCGTCTTCACCAGGACCTGAATTGTTTTTTAGTATTCCAATATGTGTGATAAGGTCATTTTCATTTATAGGATTTGAAAATAGAGAATTACTGTTCTGCTTTTTTTTTTGGTGAGAATGTTTCATTTATTTTTGGTATTTTACTTTTCATTTCTGAGCCAATATTTATAAAAAAGTCATTAAATATATTAGATTTTACTTCATCATTTGTTATTAAGTTACCTTGGTAATCTGTAATATCAATATTTTATTACCTTTATTTTTTTGTGTTCCTGTTACCTCATTGAGTGCAGTATATAGTGTTTTGGTGTTTCGTGGAAAACTACGTCAGTGTTATCTTCACATCAAAGGTTCCAACCCACTCCAGGACCACAATTCATTTATCTTTCCATAATCAATTACATTTATACATTGAGGTTTTTGTAATGGTTTTTCAGTTTTTCCTATGTTATGAATAGATAAAGCTATTGTATAGTGGTCAGTTAAACTTGTTTGGAATATAATTGGTTTAATGTCCAGTAGTCTTTCATTCAATTTTGTAAATATATGATTGAGGAGGTCTCAGTCACTCTTGAAAGTTTATTTATGCACGGGAAATATCCATTTTCAAATAATATATTTAAATAACAATTTACTTCAATGTCATCTTTATTTAATATATTTAAATTTAAATCCCCTACGAATACTTCCATATCTTTCGTTTGTAGATTTATAATGTATTCGTCAAACTCGCTTAAAAACAGATTAATATTTGTTGATGGTGGCCTATAACACCCTGTAATCCCAAGCTGAATATGGTCATTTAATTGTAAGATGCAACGTAATAAATTAATTTGATTAAGTTTAATAATCACCGTTTCTACTGTGATATTATCTTTTTGTAAATTACTAATCCATCATTTTTATTATAATTTGATTCAATATAAAATAGATTAAAACCGTTAATTACCTCCCCCAAATTAAAAGTTTCTGATAATACAAGTGTCAACATTTTTTATGTTAATTATGTCTAAGTATATCAATAATTCCTCAAAGTTCTTTTTTAAACTTTTTATATTTAAGTGAAATATATTTAATTTATTTTCCCATCTATTATGTCAAAGCAATCTTGTATATTTTCAGATACAACAGTGTTAATATTACCGTAATCCTCCAAGGGAATAAATAAGGAAACTTTGTATAAACATCATTAATTATGGCCGCACTTCTGAGATAAAGCCCCGTAAATTTGAGACAATCGAAATATTTGTTATGGATATTTCAGATGAAAATTTTAGCAACTAAATCAAATTGACATGCAATATTCGGACTTTAAAAACTTAACCAAACACAAGCAGTCACAAGTTACGAAGCAAAAATATCGGGCATTATACCTCTAATTATCTCATTAAAAGAAACTCGACCCACTAACCCATAATCATAGCGTACAGGCATTTCACTAATTGTTATCGAATTTACTTTTACTCAGTAACACTGCTTTAGAATTGGACCTGCCATCTTTAAGATTGTTAGGAAGATGATTATACATCTGATAACCATTGTAGAGTCCTTGGCTAGAGTGGATTTTGGAATCGGTAAAGCCAGGTTTTTATTTTGACGAGTGATATAAGATGATGAGGTATTATTAAGACCACTTCTGTGTTTGTGAATAAAACATACTGTTTCCAGAATGTAAATGGAAATTACTGTCAGAGTTCCATGGGCCAAAAAAAGCGGTTTGCAAAAATCACGAATTCTAGCTCTACACAAATGAAGAGTGGTAATTCAAAACCATCCAAGTGCCAATTTTACTGAATTTGAGATTTCGCTGGCTTTATCGTCTATGTGCCATAGCGAATAGCATACAAAACAGTATAAGTACCAGTACCGTACTGAAATTACTTAAATCAGTCCTACTAGATGGCGTATCAAGTAACTCCACCAACAGCTTATAGGGAAAAATCGTCTAAATGTCTGGCGGTTTACATTGCCAGTATTGGAAATCGAAGACCACATAGAGGTACAGTGTGAAAATCCTGCTAGTAAGATACGAAAAAGTGGTACCGAAAGTGTTAAAAAAGGGAGAAAACGGTTAAAACTTAGTGGTCTTGCACAAACAAATTTTAAAGGTTTTTTTAAACCTGCTAAAAAGCCACCAAATGCCGAGGTAATCGTTTTCAACCAATCATTATGTACGTGTAGTTTTTGGCCCCTTCTTTTAGGCGACTTGCTCTTGCAAATTCAAATGTAAGGGTCTGTCTGCTACTCACAAGAGGTCACTTTTCGGTGAATACTATGCAACCGTTGACTATAACAAACAGTATTTATCTACTTGCATTGATTCAAATTGGAAATATTAATCGCAGACATCTTGGTACACATAATCATCCCGAAGAAAGTCGATGCCAAGCAACAGTATTCTACACATTTCCTGATGGTTCAGGTAAGTACGTAAATATTTGCACTTACAAACAAACAGCAGAATACAAGTGCTGGTTGAAAAGAAGAAATCAGGAGTTAATGCAGTAACGGATCATAGGGGCAAAGGTACCAAGACAAAGAAATATTTTCCGGAGGTGCATGAGAAGATTAAAGGACATATCATTATAGTCGCAATAAGTCTGCGAAACAGTTTTTGAGTCCAGACTTGAATTTTAACAGGATGTATCGTGCATACATAGAAAAATTTCCCCGTTCCAGCGTAACGTACAAATTGTATGCTGAAGTATTTCACACCGACTTTTCCAACTTACGGTTCGGTCGGCCAAGGTCAGATATATGTGGAACATGTGATATGCACAACAATAAAATGAGGGCATGCACTTCCAATGATCCAGAAAAGAGACACCTCATGAGCGCCCTACAGTTACACCACCGAGAAGCAGAAAAAGGTAGGGTAACGATGAACAAAGACATGGCAGATTCTCAAAAAATTACCAGTGACACTAATGTTATCTCTATAGACTTACAATAATTTCTTTTTCTTCCAACTTTAACACATTTGGCCATGTTTTATAGTAGACAGCTATCCTGCTACAACCTGGGAATTAATCTTTCAGATTTAGAATGTGCTTTTATGTGTTTGTGAGACGAGTCATTAACAGGCCGAGGAGGAAACGAAATTGCAGTTTTCAAAGAAGATAGGAAGTAGTTATATGGAGTGACAACTGTATTGGACAAAACGAAAACAAGATTATGTTGATGTTGTTAATCTACTTAGTGATTTCAGGAGCGTATGCGCAAGTAGAGCAAACATCTTTAGTTTCCGGTTATTCATATCTACCATGTGACAGGGATTTCACAGAAAGAAAAACGAAAAAAATATTGTGAGTGCATGTTAAGGCACTTACAATGGAGGCTAGAGACTTCATAGATTTTCAAAAAATGGCTGATGATGTTTTAAACACGTCTAAATTAAAAAAAATTTCAAGTAGCGTGGATATTGATTGGTAAAGATAGCCCTACTGTGGTTAAATCTAGAAAAACATTCAACGAGATGGAAAGCTGGGTCGAGTGTAATGTTATGAAGAAAGAAAAAAACAAAAAAACACATTTTGGAATGTCAAATGCCCCTTCTAGAATGCAAGAACCGAATTTCAATGAAGAAATTGAAAAACCTAGAAGACATGTTAGAATATATCCCGCTCAAGCACCTCGATTTTTGGGAAAATTTGATAGCAAGAATAAACCAACAATAAAAAGGGTTAACCAAGTCAGAACATTCATTTGGACTTATACCATTTTGAAGTTATGTTGTTTTGGCACATAGACTGTTTCATAGTTTTTTATGTTTGCTGAATTTTTTTAAATTATTGTGTCAAGCTTTGTTTAGTTTTTTCTTATGTCACATACTCTATTCAGTAGTTGTTATAAAATAAAATACTCATTCGACAGTATTGCCGTTTGTTTCATGTTAAAACAGTTTTTCTTAATTTTCTCAGTATTTTAGTTTTGGCACTTAGACGTTTTTGTATTTCCACTCTTCAAATATCGAACAGCATGCTTTTGAATTACAAGTATCATATGCATTAGGTACTGCATACACACCAGAAAGTAATACCGAATCTCAAATGCGATTCAATTAATGAAAACTATATAGTTCTTGCAGTCATGTAACCTAATTCGTTAGACATGACTCTGTTAGCATAGCTTCCAGATGCTAGCTTATTACATAGGCTAATCACATGTTCTTTAAACTTTAGGTTGCAATCGACATTTAGTTCCAGGAATGGCTTATTTTCAAGTATATACATGCCCAAAGGGATGTCCATAAGATTACAACGGAAGGTCGTTATGTTTATTTTATTAATATTAAATGAAAGCAAGTTAGTCACACCAATCTTTGACCTTACTTATATCAGAAAACATTAATTCCTAAATCGTATTAC
The DNA here is from genome assembly GCA_029963845.1 of Rhamnusium bicolor. Taxonomy (NCBI): domain Eukaryota; kingdom Metazoa; phylum Arthropoda; class Insecta; order Coleoptera; family Cerambycidae; genus Rhamnusium; species Rhamnusium bicolor. Next base: position 64,625 of record JANEYF010004393.1, on the reverse strand, counting down.
CATCTTTATTATGCCACAATATCGTAGTGTCAACAGCAGATAAGGTAAAGTTTCCTTTAATATCAATTTTAGGTCGTTAATATACAATAAAAACAAAATTGGGCCAAGAACAGAACTTTGAAGCACTCCATGACTTATATTGTGTTTGTCTGAGTAAATTGAATTCTTAACTATTTGGCTACAGTCTGACAAATAAGACCGAAACCAGTTCAAGTTATTGCTTCTGAAGCCATAATGTTCAAGGTTCTGCAACAATATGTCATGCTAGACACAATCAAAGGCTTTCGACAAATGACAAAATATTACCTCAGCGTAGTCTCCACTGTTAAGTTCAGTGTAAACTGTCTTTAGAAATGAGAACATGACATCATTTGTACTTCTGTTTCTTTGGAAGCCAAATTGGTGATTAATGAGCAACTTGCAGGAAGATAAAAAATCAACAACCATTTTTTTAACAGATTTTTCAATAATTTTAGCTAATGTTGGTATTAGTGATGTGAGACGAAAGTTGGATGGATCATCTAAATCACATTTGTAAAGCGGAATCACTATAGATGTTTTTTAAAAAAGTATTCAAAGTATTTATAAATTATCGACGCTAGGACATGAAGAGCAGGATCTGGTACATTTTCAAATATGTTTCAAATATATTTCGTTAAGTCCAGAAGACTGGTCAGTCGGTTATTGTAAATGAATTAGTTTATGACGATGTATATGAATTAGATTATGATGATTTCCTAGATCTCAAATATCTTCAGACTCAAATAGGCAACCAACAACTTGCAATACAACACAGATGGCAAAATAATTCATTGACTCGATGTTGTCAGAAATATGGTTACTAAAGAAAGTCCTTTCCAATTTCTCTATAAAACGAGCTACAGTGACGTGGATTTCAAAACAGCCATTTCCTGAAAAAAAGAAAGACCAAAAGCAAATTTTATCAATCGCAAACTTTATAATCACTGCTGGAAACTGACGAAAATAAAAAATACAATGTTCTCATAGAGCTTTGTATAAGAAATCAAATTCTCTAAAAGTTCTAATAGTTTTTACCAAAATCTGCGACAAAAACATGTAGATAAAAAAGACGACGTGAGAGGAGATTGGAAAAAATAAGAGAATAATAAGATAATTGTGCCTAAGAAAAGAAAAGCAGGAAAACAGGATGGGAAAGAGGAAGAGAAGAAAAGGAAAATGTACCTAAGAAAAGAAAAGCTGACAAAAGGAAAATGAAGTTACTAGCAAAAAGGATCGCAATACTATGTAAAATAGATACTATAATTAATTAATATGTCTTTGTGAAATGCCATATATATGTAATCATTTTCAAAAAGCAAAGTTATTATAAATGATGTCAGTAATCGTATATAATGTTTGATAACCCTATTATTAATTATTATCCTTCAAAGACTTCATGCCATCGTCAGAACATGATTTAAAAAAGTAATAATTTTACAATGTTGCCACCTTGGCATGCGATAGGTGTTCTAATTTTGTTATATTAGTTTTCTTTTGTGATACATAGTAAAATATTCTGATGTGAGTAAGGAACACAATATTAAGCAAAACTCACCACTATATCCAACCGGACAAGGATTAGGTGGATTACAGTAAGCCGGTAGAGTGGAATCCGTCTTGACTTCTTGCTTGTTTTTTAGTCCTTCTGGTCTTAGTAACTGATTTCCCTCTCCAGCACCACCAGAAACATACTAAATAAAATATAGTAAAAATTTTTAATTACACAATTTAAGCAACAAACTTTTAGAATAACATAGACAATAACAAGGATTCCTAGGAGTAATTTCTCTTCCTAAATGTAATTGAGGGAGAGATCCTACAATATATTAAGGATTAATAGTAAGTGTAGTTCACATCTCCCATTTTTGTGTTCAATATGAGTAATATGAATTAATAATTGATATAATTAGTCCACTCACACTGAATTTGAAATTGTTTGTCAATTGAACAAGTTATATCACTTTAATTCAGATTTTGTTTGGCACCAAATTATAGGTTATCTGCTTCAATCTGTACGCACACTAATTCGATAATGGATTATGGTATTATAATATGCTTTAATTTTAAATCGCTACATAGCGAAGCGTTCGGTCAAGCTCGTGCAGTCTCCTAGATACAAATTGTGATCGTGAATTTGTCATAGCGGCCAGCAATGCAGTCCACAGAAAAGATGCAATCCATACTATCCCCTCGATTTTGAAGAGTATATAAGTTCAAACGAAGCTGCTTCCCTATATAGTGTGCAAATATGAAAACGACGTCGTTAGATTTTGTTGATAATGTGAGAAGCAAGTTTATGACCTCACTTTTATCTAAACCGGAGGTGAAGAGTAATTATGAAATAAGACCGTGTTTCTGTCTTCTTATTAGGATTTAAAAAATTATAAACACTTTTTATTACTTGTCTAATTTTCACTTTATTTGTTATTTTACAACTAATTTCATTCTATTCGGACATTTTCAAGTAAACTAAATTATACACAGATTTTACTTTCATTTAAATATAAACTGAACTGAATAGAAGGATGGGTCACTTTATGGTTGATAATATAATTCAAATTTGTACAGATGTTATGTTTTTAAATGTAGGGGTTTTTTCAAGCTAGTAAATTATATTATGGTGTGATTTTATTAGCAGCAGTTTATCTGAATAAGTTTAATAACGGAGAATAATTTAAATCTATTTGGTCGTTTAATATGTTGTAATTTTTATTCCTATTTACTTTATTAATTTCTAACACTTCTAATAAATTAAGTTTTTTACTTTTCCCACAAATATGTAATATTTTAGGTTGATGGTCGTCAGTTATTGTATGACCAGAATCTGTTAGCTGTTTATAAAAGTTGGAATGTTGTTTTTGTGTGTGAATATGTTCTCTATATCATACTCCGAACGATCTACCTGTTTGACCTACAGATGAGGCGTTACATTCTGGGCAATCTAACCGATATACATCACATTTTTTAGAGGTATCAGTTTTTTGTTTTGCATTGAAAAGATATCTGCCTATATTTTTGTTAGAACTAAAAGATGTTTTAATATTAAATTTGGAAAAAGTATTGCTAATTGAATAGGAGAGTTGACCTGAATATGGTAATGAAATGTATGTTTGAACGTTTTTCTTGTTAATAGTGGGATAAAGTTCTTTCAGGAGGGACTTATTTTGTTTTTTATAGATTAGATTGTTGATTATATTTTGAGGGTACCCGTTATTATGTGCTAAAAGTCTAATTGTATCTAATTCTTCTTTTAAATCTGTCTCAGATAGAGGTAAGCTGAAGGCTCGGTGTGTCATAGATTGATATGCGGCTAATTTGTGGGAGAGAGAGTTATTGGAATTAAAGGGTATAGTGGCGTCTATAAAAGTTGGTTTGCGGTAAATATTATAGGAAAACGATGTTTTATGTCTTTTTATAGTTAAGTCGAGAAAGTTTATCGATTTATTATCGTTCTCTGTTTCTAAGGTAAAAGATATATTATTATGTGTGTTATTGATAAAATAGAGGAGTATTTTTAATTGTCTATCCCTTTAAAACCTATTAGGATGTCATCAACGTACCTGTACCAAAAGATAATATGTTTTTTTGATATTGGAGAATCCAATATAGTTTTTTCAAGATTATCCATGAATATATCGGATAAAATGGGGCTAAGTGGCAAACCCATAGGGAGTCCTGTTTTTTGTATAAAGATTAAATTGGAAATAATTTTGATCTAAACACAACTTGAATGTTTGCAGTATTTCATTTTTTAATTTTGGAATAATTTTGCATTTTTCTAGTATATTTGAAATTAAAGGAAGACATTCGAAGGGGGAGATATTAGGACACATCAAACGATACTAATTTTATAGAGTTGGAGTCAATATTTAGGCTGTTTAATTTTACTGTTAAGTTTTTTGGCTTAAATTTTGTAATAGATTTAAACTCGTTATTAAGTAATTCAGATAACTTACGTGTCGGGGCATATGTGTATGAAACCACTGGTCTAATGGGTTTATTGTCTTTGTGTAATTCACAGTTCATATGTGTAAGTCTTCTTTTTTCAAGTTCGGAGTGACACAAATATTCAAAACTTTGTACTAAGGACTTCGTTTCTTTTGCAAATTTGTTCGTAAGATCTTGGGTTGATTTTTGTAAATTTTGTTCATCTAGAAATTTCTCAATTTTATTGATATATTCTGTTTCTTGGAGAATAACTGTAGTATTGCTTTTATCTGCTTTTGTTAAAATGAGTTTATTGTGATGTATTTTTTTCTTGGATACCTTTTATTGTGGCTAGTCGTTTCTGTGGACTTGTTTATTTTCTGTGCTATTTGATGTTTTACGCTTTGGGATTTCATAATGGTTTTATTGTTGTTTGTTATAGCTAGTTCTGCATGTAAACCTAGTATTTCTTTTTGTTTTTGTATGTTTTGTGGTTGCGGTGTGAACTTTGGGCCTAAATTTAAGAGGTTCTCTTCAGTACTAGTGAAATTTGTATCGGATAGGTTGACGAATCTTGGATAAAATTTAATGTTTTTATTAAATTGGTTTTTTGCTTGCTTTTCTTGAATTTTTGGTAAATTGTTAATCTTTTTCAATTGTGTCTGGTATTTTCTATTGATTTCACTTACTTGGTTTCTTATTTTATCTTCAAAAACGTCAAATTCAATTGCATGTAATTTATATGTAATTTGAGAATGTAGCACTAACAAATGTTGTCCGAGGTTTTGATTTATACGATACCAGCATTTAATTTCTTCTTTTATCCATGTAGTTTTTGCTGCTTCTATTGATTTCTGAGCTTTTTTTCTTATTAGGAATAAGTATATAGAAACATTGTCTTAGCATTTCAAGATTAGCCTCCTGTACAGGATAATTAATAAAAAAAAGTGCATGATTGTTTCGCCATTCTTTGTTTCGGCATTTTTTGTATTACCAGGTTAAAGTTACAAATGTTCCTCTCAACCTCCTGTGACGTAAAATTTACCGATTGCAGTAATATACTTTTACATAATACACTGATCCACAAATTTAGGGGACCATTTCCTTGAACGTCTATACCTTTTTAAAAAAATGATTGACAAGATTTTTTGTCATATTTTTGTCTAGGTTGTTATTGACAAAGTGCAAAAGGAATTATAATGATTCCTTTGTTCTTTACTCCGAAATAGTTGCTGTATATCAAATTTATATGTAAGAATTTGCCCGCGAATAAATTTAAATGACTTATTTTGAAAAAACTTTATGAATTTGGAAAATTGTTCCATTTGAAATAATAAAGTAGTCCTATACCTAAAAATCGACCATGTGTTACTTTTATATCCACAAAAAAAATGAAAGTACCATTAAAAACTTGCAGCCAGTCAAAATTATTCTGAATAAATTGCAACTCGATAGTTTTGTCATTCCAAAATTATTCAAGATCAAAATGGGCCAACAGTTGTCAACCCTGTATAAGGAAAAGTAGTAACAAAAATATACATGGAAATTACTGGAGGTAGAAATAATATGCCCTATTATGCAAACTGTGCTTAATTATCAAGCAAGCGGCCAATTAGGCTCAAATTAACGTAATTTAAAACAGTACCTGTTTCCCCCAGAGGCTGCTGTGCTGTAAATATTCTTGATCTCGAATGCTAGGATGAATATTCAGTTCTCCTATGCCATCGTAATCCAATGGGAACATTTGTTCTTCTTCCAGATCCCTGGTGAGGGAACGAGCATCCAGAGGTAATCCATCAGTGAAATCCAAGTAAGATACACCGTCGCCTTCAGATATCCCCTTTCCGTTAATACGATTTACTAGGTCGCGTAGAAATATACCGGAAAGGAAGTTATCCTGTAAAAAGATATTATGTTACATTTTATTTACGTGCCGTTAGGGAGAAATAAAAAAATGTATTATAAACAATAACAAAATTGTTAACTTAAACGAAACTTATCAGTGAACACCAAATGACATAAAAGTTTTGAAATAAATGAGAGATTTTTAATCGATCAAGAAAAGTAACCAGTACAAAAAAAATTGAATGACAATTGGACCAAGACTGAAAAATTTCAGATCAATTTCACAATAAATGTCTGTGATACAGAAAATGAACAAAAAATATATTGAAGTTTTGGAACTAAGGGTCTTCAGTAAACTGCCATTATTTGGACGTATTCTATTTATTTTTTAAGTTTTGCAGAAAAAAATGATATCCTGTATAAAGCCAATAAAATATGTTGTCCAAATGTTTAAAGAGAGCTGTAAATTGAGATTTTTTTTATACACTGACAATATTATGGAATCATGGAATAAATCTGGCAGCTATTGCAATTTGAAACATTGAAAGTACAATTCCGGAATGAGACGGTTTTTGTATCTAAATAGGCAGCAATTTTTTTACTGGAATAAATGGATATTATCAATACAGCGTATTTATATCCTCATAACGATGTAATATGGGTAATAATAATATTTATTTGTAACTTTTATGGTAATTTATAATAAATATTACTTAAAAAGGGCCCAATTGTGGCCTACTTGGTTAGTAAAATAAATAGCTACTACTACTACTAGTATGCAATTAAATATTCTATTACAAATAAATATAAATTTTCACCATTTTAAGTTCAGAGACTTTCTTATGGATAAGATTGCAGTGTAATCTGCAAAGTATGTGGTATATTCTTTTGTAAATAAGGTAAGTAAATCAATAATATATATGGTAAATAGAGAAAGCCCTAAAACTGTGTCTTGTAGTACACCTTAAGTCACAGTTCTTTCTTGGAATTCAGACGAAATGTGAGAATTTTTAATATTAATGATCGAGACAGACCAGATCGCCTATAACTCAATTCAAAATAAACATAATAAAAAAGAGAGCAATTGGTCTTCTCAAAGATCTGTCGAGAGCAGATCAATCACATGTAAATGGGGACACAGAAATGTATGTTTTATTAGTAATGCTAAAATATCCTCATTATTTCTACTATTCGAATATGTCCTAACAAATTACTATGTGTATTCTTACATCGCTTGACACATCCAAGGATTTGTATGAATAAATAAAGAAAAATAATGGAATTTATTTCGTACTATTATCTCTCACTTTACTATACGTATGATAACGAAGAAAGTTTGTTAAATAATAATAAAGAAAAAGGACGTGAAAATTGATTAGTGGTAAAATGACATGTGTTTTTAATTAATGAGTTATAAAATCCAGAAAAATTATTTTTAACCTAACAATTTTTTATATCGGGACGATATAAAATATTACTCCCTTGTAAGTTTAAATTTAGAATGAAAAATGTTACCATGTTAAGATTAAACGAAAGAAATCACTTACCTTCCCAGCCGGCAAATAGCAAAAAGCCCCTGTTAGGGACACCAGTAATACCATCAATTTCATAGCCATAGTTGCGACCTAAATCAACAAGTATGAAATGTTAAAAAGGGTTTGTCACGTATATAGAGCCTAAGAAAATATCTTTTCTACATGAAAAATTGTAAAAAATAATAGAATTGATGACAGCTAAATCAAAACACATTTTTTGAAAAACAGGAATACTTTATCAGATTTTACCCATATCAAAGATTATATACACATTATAATCTTTGCCCATATATGAACAAGGCACAAATAATTATCAAATGTTACTAAAATTTTTCAGGTGATTTTAATTTAAGAAAACTTTACTGTTTATACCAAAATGATCATACTATTCAAGAGTGTTCTTTTCGGGAGTTCTTTACAACATAAAGACACTAACATCCTTATGCTTCAAGAGCTTCACAAATTTATTTCTAACAAAAGCAAAATGTTATGGAACCTGATGTATCTATATAATTTCGATGATATGAGGTCCTATCCTCATCGACAATGTTAATATCCTCAAAAAATAGTATTGCGATTTTGCGGGTAAGAGAAATTACAACGTATTTTTCTCAATTAATTTCAGTGATGTCACGTATAATTAGGACGAGATATAAAACTTTAAGTTATTTTAATAATTTATTACATTACTTAATTTCTCACATAGCCACTATCGATGAAAACAAATCTGGATCAAATCAAGGACAAAAAGTCTGCAATCTGTAGAAAATCATGTTTACACAATATTTTCTAATGCAATTCAGGCTAAAATTATTTTTCTTTATCACTTAGGTTAACACTGTGACTATTTCCAATTTTGAAAGGGCTGAAACGAAAAAACATTAGTATTTTGTTGGTTTTTGGTTGTTTCTATAGCAAAATTTGTCCTGTACAGTCTTTATGAAAAACAATATTAAAATTGATTTTGTTGAACTGTGTAAGCCGTTACTTTGCAATAAATAATCATAATGATATTACAAAAAAACACATTTTACTTTGTTTTTTTATCACTAATTTATTGTAACTTAACGTAAATTTCGGCATTTAACGTGTCATTTTCGAAAGATTCTGACTGACTTACAGAAAAGGCATTTCAATCCGTACAATCCAGATATTTCAATTTATAAACCTCTGGTTTCCTCAAGTTTTGTATTTAGCATTATCCAGAATGTCTGCAAATTTTGACTCTGATTTAAAACTAACTTTTTAGACTATGTTATGTTAAACATACATATTTACTAGTGTTGTGGTCTTTAATGTACGGGTAAATACTATAACAAGCAATTTTTTTTTTAATTAAAATTTCTATAGCAATTTCCTGAAAACTACTGTTTAAGGTTAGTCTTTAATTCAATTTTTAAATGCTCTTCTGAAAGGGGCGGTAATACAGCTTTACGTATCATAGAGCTGTCAGTTTATGAGATTTGGGGCTGATTGAGCAATTTGGAATTGTAGTATCTGCAAATGTAGGTTTTCTGTAAACATTGAAGCAAATTTTATTATTATTTAACTTTAACACCTTGTGTTATAGTTTAATCTAGGAAACTTATTTTATTATCTCTTTCTGTGTCAACTGTAAATTTGGTATTCGGATGAAGTATATAATATATAATATATATAATTTAGAACCTCGTTTACGGGTCCTTGTAGAGCAAGCTAACACATCGTCTGCATACTGATGAAATTGTTATATGTTTTATGCTAAATGGGAATTTATTATTATTTTTCCTTCTAAATGTGACATAAAAATATCTGCTAAGAGGCCTCAGTGGAGAACCCATTGCCAATCCTATATTATGTGTGTAATATTTATTATTGACAATAATTTTGACTCGGCACAGATCTAAGGCTGTTATTTAGTTTTTTATTACTTTTATTAATTTTGTTGGTTTCAGTGGGTATGTAATTTTATTTATAAATACGTGCCAAGTAAATGTATCAATAACCACGTGGTCTGATTAAGAAGTATTATAGTAATCGATTGTAAACAAATTAATGAATGGTAAAAACGCTAGGAAATTACAGAAACAGAAGACACAAATGAATGAATTAGGACGATAAGATGTTTGCTTAGTAATACTGTTACTAACCATCTCCCACATTTTTATAGAGATACAGATTGGAAAAGGCAATCAAATTTAGCGATCACTAAAGCCTCATACCTTAATCTCATCTTCCAAGGTTACAACACAACATTTTCTGATTTTGTACATTCAAAAGTTTTAGCGTATCGTAAGTCCTGAGACAGAAGAAGAGAATATTTATTTTGCCTAAATTAAATGTTTGCATTCAACAGCACAAAACATGTGTTTTGTATCGAAGGGATATGTGGCTTACAATTTTAATGCAAATAAAAAGGATAGTGAAAGAGAAATGGTAACCGTATAATTTTAGTAAACTAAGAGCCAGGTGCATGATAACTATTTGTTATTTACTAGTCAACTAGACGACAGGTGTGTGATTACTAGTTAAATACTAACCGTTTAATGATCACTATTTTTACATTTAATTACTTAACATACTATAATACAAACAGTTGTGATTTAGAATTTTGAAATTGAATAAAATTTAACATATAAGCTGGTTTGCTTCACCAGCTATTTATTGAGTGTTGAATTAAATATATTTTTTATTAATTACAGAGATAGATAAAAATAATATAAGTTGAATTTGTCGCACTCTTCACTTCTTAAGACGCATATCCTTGAATGAAAATCTAGTAGAACCACCTGTTATCCAGAACGAAGCAAATTGTCAACTTACGGAAGAGTCACAATGAAATTACCCAAACTAATGATACTATATTTTTATCAAATATGCAGGCTATACTAAACGCTGGTACTTGCAAAATAATTCATGTATAAACGTCGAAATTTGCCACGTCACAATCATCACTATTCGAATGCAACTTTTAAATTTTAATTAAGTGTTCACAACATAGACAATACTCCTTTAAATTAGTTACTAGAGAAAATTCAAAAACAAAGAACCACCATGCAGAATAACAGTGTACAGGAAATGAATGTTGGCACTTACCCCAGGGGTCGAACGGTAAATGCGGTAGAGAAAAGATGGGGACTGTCTAGTGTGAATCGATGATGCCTATGCGCACTGAGCGTCCTGACGCTCTACATCGGCATCGTTCGTCAAAATCGATGGTGCAACTTACCTAGGTCTAGGATACGATCATGTATTGCACCTGACATCCAAATTAATTTCAAAGTATAGAGTTATTTCAGCCCAACAGTTATTTGAAATATTGAAAAGTTACGCATTTGATGGTATGAAATCCAGCTGGTATTTTGTGCTAGCTCACAGTGATTTAAAAATTCGAATAAGTGGGTAAAAGTCGAAAATTTTCAAACTTAATGTTTCACTATGATATTTAATAATTACTAAAGAAATAAAAGTATTCGCACACTTTTTGTACTTAACAGAAGTTTATATAACTACTGTCACTATCGTGTTGCGAAACTTTTTGTCATTAGTATTATTTTTAATCTGTTATGCATAGAATGAAAGTTACCCGACGGTCCAGCAGCAAAGATCTAAACAAGTATAGAAAACTATTCGGAGAACTCGATACAAGGATGACTTCAAGAATGTTTGAGAATAGATAGATAGATAGTTAATTATTGGTGCTTTATACACTAAAATATTTACACAGGTCAAGTCAACAATAAAAATATATAAAAATAACAAAAATAGGAAAAAGTAAGTAAATATATGAAAAACGCATAAATAAATAAATATAAAAGTTAAGAATAATATGAAATAGCTGACATAAATCTCTATGCAACACGTCAAGTCGCAAATCAAGTATTCACTCAAATTACAGATATAACGAGAAACAAGAATAAATAATGATAAAAGTTTCACACAATTATACATGACACATCAGAATATAAATATTCATTAAAATCATAAAAGGCATTTTTAAGTAAATAATTTTTTATCGTAGATTTAAAATGATTATAATAAGATTTTGAATAATATCTAGTTTTGGAGGGGCGTAGAAAATTATGGTTTATTTGTTTATTGTTTATTGTCATATAAACATAAATTAGGTCACGTTTCACGTATCTGTCCAGATATTCTTTAATATAAAGAAGACAATGTAAAATGTAGGTGCAAGGCAATGTCAGTATTGACAGTTTCTTAAAAATATCCTTGCAGTCGTCTTTATAATCTAATCCTGCTATAACTCTTACAGCTTTTCTTTGCATAGAAAAAACAATCGTAGCGTGTACGGAATGTCCCCAGTTTAGAATCGCATATGAAAGGGCTGAATGAGTAAGTCCATGATATGCTGTTAGGAGTGTTGGCTGAGATACATTGTTAACAAGACTGCGTATTAAAAATATGTTACTGGACATTTTTTTACATAGTTTATACCGGGTGTAACAGGATCATGGTACAACCCCCTTTTCTCTTTTAGTTTTGAAGACAATTGATTGATATTTGGAATATCTATATACATAATAAGCGGCACTTTTTGACATACAAGTGACACTAACTTTCGATTATTAAATGCAACACCCGGTATATTATTGCATTTTTGAATTCTGCATAATTTTCTGAATCCAACGATACCAAATAAGTGACATTTCAAACGCCAATATCTTAATAATGTAATTTTTAGTTGTCCATTTAAATTTGCCATGGCGGTTCCGATTCATTCTAAATAACCCATGTAATGACAAAAAAATCGAAATCCCATCAATAATACAAAATTACGTGATTTATGAGCAAATAAAGTTCATTAAAATTGTTTTTGGGTCAAAACTCAATTTTTTCAAATGGCACCATAGTTATTAGTACTATTAATAAGGAATTTATTCATATGTCGTATTAAAATGTGCGATAAATACAAACAAAATTACAGCTAAAAGAAAATAAGAAAATACAATTTTGTTCTAATTAAATGTTAAAAAGTAACTAACTAAGGTGGCTTTGAAAACAATGAAATATTTAGCTTGTCAAACATTTGCTGGTTTACCGGTGTTTTTATTGTGTCTTTAGAAATTTTTTAAAATTCTTGTTAATTGTGTTCAAAATGCCGCAAATTTATACAAGAGATGAACAAGTGGACATGTTAATTATTTATGGAATATGTAGAAAAAATGTCGTTGTGGCTAGACACCTTTATGCCAAACGATATCCTGATAGACAATGTCCAGCGAGAAATTATTTTAATCGTCTTGAAAATCAATTCCAACAATGATCCCGAAGAAAATTTCATTCTTGACGAAGGAACGGAAATTAATGTTTTGGCTCGAGTAGAACTTGATAAGACTGTTTCTTTAAGGCAAATTGGGTTTGAATTGGAAATCAGTCACCAAACAGTAAGCCGATTTTGCACAAATACCACTATAAATCTTTTAAGTACCAGCACTTGTACGGAAATGATTACGAACGTAGGATGGGATACTGCAATTTGATTTTGCAGAATAACGTGCAGCCAGACAATGATTTTTTGGGAATGATTTTATTTTCGGACGAGTCTAAGTTTACAAATTTGGGATTATATAACCGACAAAATACAAAATATTGGTCACAAGAATATCAAAATTTATTACGGGAGGGTAACTTTCAAGTGCGGTTTGGTTTCAATGTTTGGCTTGGAATAATCGTTAGTAGAATCATTGGTCCAATAATATTTGAAGAACTCCTGACTGGTGATAGATACTTGGGATTTCTGCAAAATGAAGTTGAGGATAGTTTAGCTGAATTACCTTTCCATTTACAACGGGGAATGTATTTCCAACAAGATGGCACTCCTCCCATAATTCAAGGGTAGTAAATTGATTACCTTCAACGGAGATTTGAAGAAAACGTAATTTCGACGAATGGTCCTGTGAGGTGGCATCCAAGGTCATCTGATTTAACACCCCTTGATTTCTTTGTTTGGGGTAATTTAAAAAATATTGTCTACGCAACCGCCGTTACAACCCGTGAAGACCTGGAGCTACGAGTAAGACGCGCAATTAATAGCATAACGGCCCAGCAATTGGCGAACGTTCTTCGAAAAACAGCTATGCGAGTTCAGAAGTGCATTGACGTTAATGAACAGTATTTTCAACAACTGTTGCAATGTTTTGTGTTCATTTTTTGTATGCCAAAACCACCTTATGTATAACAAGGTAATTAGAACAAAATTGTATTTTCTTATTTTCTTTTAGCTGTAATTTTGTTTGTATTTATTGCATATTTTAATACGGCATATGAATAAATTTCTTATTAATAGTATTAACAAATGGTACTACGGTACCGATATGGTTCCATTTGAAAAAAATAAGTTTTTCCCCAAAAACCATTTTGATGAATTTTATTTTCTCATAAATCATGTAATTTAATATTTTTGACGGGATTTCGATTTTTCTGGCATTACACGAGTAATTTAGAATAAATCGGAATCGTTATGGTACACTTAAATGGAAAACTGAAAATTATGTTATAAAAGATATTGACGTTTGAAATGTCACATATTTCATATCGTTGGATTCAGAAAATTATGCAGAATTCAATAATGCGATAATATATAGGGTGTTCCATTTAAAAATCGAAAGTTAGTGTCACTTCCGGCGAAACCGGAAGCGAAAAAAAATCACTTGTATGTCAAAGAGTGGCGCTTATTATGTATATGTATAGGATATCCCAAATTTCAATCAATTATCCCCAAAACTAAAGGAGAAAAGGGGTGTACCATGATCCTGTTACACCGGTATGTATTTCCCAGGATAAATTTGATCTAAATAGACCCCTAAAGATTTTACGTTTTCAAACAAATTAATGTTGGATGTTTGATGTGTTAGACTAAAAACCATTGATTTAGTTTTGTCATTATTTAATACTAGCTAATTACTTAAAAACAAATCATCAATTGTCGGTTCAGTATTATTAGCAATAGAATATAGATTTATTGAGCAGAAGCGGTAATAGAAAATAATGCTCTCTATCTGAGTTAAGACAACTAAAAATAGCAGTAAATTTTACCGACCGTTCCCGATCGGTACCATGAATGTACCATGTTGCGGAAAACCACAAGAGTTGGAGAGTTCGTCCCAAATATGTTGTGTATGGACCATAGAGAAAATTAGAACAACGACAAGTATAATTTGTGACGAGGACTGCGTTTGGTATGGGCGTAGACGTAAAAAGAGAGAAAATCAAATATAATACAAATAAATTTATAATCGTCAAAAATTTGTATAAAAAAAATACATATTAAAACACCATAGAAATTAGACAACCCCCGAATACAAAACCGAGGCTGCATGGGCGAGGATTACACTTATGAAGAAACACGGACATACAACCATTGCCACCGACACCGCCAGTGTCGGTGGCAAGATTTGTATCCGCAGGATTATGGAGAAATTATCTACTCATACTTGCCATCGTATGCTCTAGCCAACTACTCCACCCATCCGGTAATGTAAAAGATATAAATATCCCCCAAGAAAAACAATTTGTATTTCTGAAATCCAGCATAAAATATTTTTAAATTTCTGACTAAAGTATCCATAATTCGATAATATAACCACGTGTGATTTATCATTAGAGGGTGTAGTAGACATAAACATCCCCTAAGAAAAATAATTTGTTTTTCTTAAACCCAGCATAAAATAATTTAGAATTGTGATTGGAATGTTCTTGAATATGCGTATAATAGAATTCCATTTGATTATTATCTTGCACTCACCATTAGAAGGTGTAGAAGATAAATATTCCTCAATAAAAATAATAGGTATTTCTTAGCCAGCATTAAAAAATTTTAAAATTTTAGTATCAATGAATATGTCCATAATTGAATGCTGCTTGAATTTTTCCTTGCACGCACCACTAGTGGGTGTAGAAGTTATAAGCATCCATCAATTATAATAATACACATTTCTTAAATCCAGAAAATTTTTTTAAATTTTGAATTTTTCCTTGCACTCACCCTTAAATGGTGTAGTAGATATAAACATCCCTCAATAAAAATAACACATATTTATTAAAGTCAACATAAAGTAGTATTAAAATTTCAGCGAAGTATTCTTGAATACGTCTATAATTAAATCCCGCTAGAATCTTTTCTTGCATTCATTTGCACTGCATGTATTTCCACTGCCAAGAACAATCCTCGAGGCCATGAGATAAGCTCAACAGTGGCACCTCTTAACTGGAAATTTTGCTCACATCTCAGATACATGAACCCACAGTTTACATCCCTTTCGAAAAATGGTAATGCGAGCAGGTTGCTGATCTAAAAAAAAATACTGTTTTTATAAACAATCATTTCAACTAAATACTATTTAAAAATTAGCTTATTTTTATCAAATGTAGAACTATCTCCAAACTATTTCCATGTTAATCTTATGGAAGTCTTGTTGTTAAGTCGAATGCATTAACTTTCTTTTGATTTAGGTAAACTTGAATGAGTTACTTAAACGGCCATTTGTTAAAAACAAAATTAGGGGACAGCAGTAGAGATGCTCCTTCAAATACTGCTTACAATGAGGTTCAAACCGAAATTTTGAATGTTTAGAATTAACTTCGCTAAAACGTGTAAAAATGTTTTGTATTTATCTCTGATAGACAATTTATTTTGTAACATACTCCAAGGAAATACCTAATCTGTTTTAATTTTTTAACACGCTTTATATTAGCTTCACCTGTATGTATCTATGTATGTATTTATCTATGTAACGGAATCTTTCAACGTAATTTTCACCAACTCCAAGACGTCTGATTAAATTGAAAATTTGCACACGGATCACAATACAATAAATTAAATGCGTAATACAATAATTTGAATGCATTTCTCTTAAAAAAAAAATTTCTAAGCGGATGTCAAAATTGTGTGATCGGCGCATTCGCCAAAATAACGGAATTTTTCAACGTAATTTTCACCAACTTCAAGACATCTGATTAAATTGAAAATTTGTATGCGTATTAAGGATCGATGACAATATAGTAATTTGAATGCGTATCGACGCATTTCTCTTAAAAAAAAATTCTAAATTGTGTGTTCGGCGCATTCGCCAAAATGTCGCATCCATGATAAGTTGGCAGAAAGTTAACCACTAATTGAATACCGTAACTCATACTATATGTACTTCAAATACAAGATGAACTAGTTACCAATTTACTATAAGAATGTTTTTTTTTTTGAAAGCATTTAATTCTTTCGTTTTGTCAAAATATACAGCAATTCAACAATAGCAATACAATAATTTGAAAAAGAAAATAAAAAAAAATTCCGAAATAAATTCAAATTAATAAATTTTGAACAAAATTTTAATTAAAAAAATTTCGACAAAAATTCTGAAGACTATTACATTTGTTTTCGTTTCATGACTAAAAAATATAAAAAAATTATAGTTTAAAAAACTGAAAAAACACGCTTTAATAGCAAACCGAACTAAAAAGTTAAAAATAAGAATGAAGTGATTGACAAAAAAAGTCATTTTATTGTAAAAAAGCGTGGGGTGCTTTTTACTATATTTTTATGATAACTCTACTTTTATTAATAGCTACCAATAAAATATTTATAACAATTGATATCAAGCACCCCACGCTTTTTACAATAAAATGAATTTTTTTGTCACTTTATTCTTATTTTTTACTTTTTAGTTCGGTTTGCTATTAAAGCGTGTTTTTTTTTAGTTTTTTAAACTATAATTTATTTTTATCCCTATCTGAGCGATTTCCTAATTTAATTATTTAAATTTAATTGTTCTGTAGAGAAGCCAGTGATAATTATAATAATTATTACAGGGATATTTGTTAAAACTCTTTAGTGGAAGCACTGCTTTAAAAAGTTTCATACTGGGAAGATATAAATATCGAAACACTCACAGAGAGTTCATATTGAGCTAAATTCAGTAAGAAGATCCTTTGATTTGCAAATAATATTATGATAGTATTGCTATACAAAACGCGCATATCATATTTTTTAACACGCTTTTATTAGCTTCACTTATATGTTTGTTTGCTTGTTTGTTTGTTTGCTTGTTTGTTTGTTTGCTTGTTTGTTTGTTTGCTTGTTTGTTTGTAATCAACTCTTTGGACTCGATTTTGACCCACTTTAAACGAACAGATTTAATTGAAACTTTGTACACTTACGAAGAACCGGTATCAATACAATAATTTGATAAGTTTATATCATTATCCTGATCAGGATCGCCAGTCCTTTCCTCACGTATCCTCTGCGTGAGAGCAAGAGGCTTAATATTGTAAGTATATTCCTTGATTATCAAATTCGGTCGTTGGCAGAGGGGGCAAGTCTTAGTCGACGCGAAACGACGGACTCCTCGGGCGTGAGTTCAAATCCCATGGCTGAAATAAAAAAATATTTTTTTTTCAGAAATATCTGTTGGATCATAATATGTTATAATATCAGCATCAATAAGCAATATAAATAGAGTTTAAAAAAACTACGAAGCACGCTTTCATAGCACATCAAACTAAAGAGTGAAAAATGAATATAGTTTAAAAAAACTAAAAAACACGCTTTTAAAGCACATCAAACTAAAAAGTGAAAAATAATTATTAGTAGAAACTGAAAACAATAATGAACGAAAAATACTAGTATTATTGTGAAAAAAGCGTGGGTTGCTCGATATACGAAAAATATGGCACAAAGCGCCCCACGCTTTTTTCACAATAATACTAGTATTTTTCGTTCATTATTGTTTTCAGTTTATATTAATAATTATTTTTCACTTTTTAGTTTGATGTGCTTTAAAAGCGTGTTTTTTAGTTTTTTTAAACTATATTTATAATTCAGTATTAACCGTGGTAAATAATCATGAAGTAGTTGTTTAAAACATGTTTTCTGTAGATACTCGTAGGTGCCTATTTAGGATAAATCTTTGAAATAAGAGTTAAAGTATTAATCTAGTAGACATTTTATTTCAATATTAATAACGACAATAAAAATATGAAGAATAAGACATCTGGATGCTGGGGAGACCTGTACCAATATGGATGTGCAACAGCTGCACATCCAGGATCTAAAACATATAAAGGATTCTCTTCGCGGCAAGTACAAAAACCGACTCCGAAAAGTTTGGTGTTCTAAACTTTCGGGGAAGAACAAGGTGTCTGCAACTAACATGCTTGACGTTTCGCTTCTGCTCTACTGCCTTGGAGTAGTGACGTGGACGGTAGACGAGCTGCGCTAATAAGACAGAGATATCCGTAAGATAATGAACAAGGTCAGGATACTCCGCGAGAGTCCAGGACCGGTAGCTACTACTGCCTCATATGGTTGACAGAAGGACATACATACAAATAAAAGCAAAAGTATAAAATGAATAATGAAATACACACCGCTTGATACAATGCATTATTCGGAATGACTGCCATCGCATTAACATACATGACCACGTCACAACTAATATTCGTTCGTGGCTATTAAATTTGAGCGCTTTAGGCAGAACATACGTTTATACAAGAAAAATTAACATTCCACGTCTACTGAGGTTAGTGGTGCTAATTATAAATAGGTCACATTGGCAGGCATTGACAAAAATTTTCTTCGTACGTCCCACAGTGCAGCGATCTTATGGGGCAAATGGACAAAAATCAGAACTCCAAAAAAATCAGTAGTATCATATGATTTATTTACCATAAAATTGTCCGACATTAGTCTACATTTACATCCACAAATATTTATTTTACAATGTAAGGTTAGTAAAAAAATAGTGCATGTAAACGTGCATGTATATAATACCATAAGATATTATAAATTATACTTTATATTAGAAATGTTGGCAGAGAAAGAGATGTAAAAGTATACTTAGGATCCAGAAATATTTACATAATATAAACAAAAAAATGTCCCATGTCTATTCTGCCCCTGAATCAGTTTCACTGTCATCGCTAACTTCAAGAGGAGTTGTGATATTATATGCTATCAGAGGCTCTACTCGTCAGTTAACACGAAATACTCCTTAATGCTACTGTCATTAGCCGTATTTTTTCCTTTTTTGGAGATTATTTTTCTGTGGAAAGCTAGTAAAGGATCTTATGTTATGATCAAACGATTCATCAAATCAATGTTTGATTCCGTTCGCGACTTTTTTTCGAGTGTGTGCCAATCTCTCGTTTCTAATTTCTTTATGTCGAGCTACTAGGCACTCTTCTGACATTTCACCAATTGGTATATGGAATTGAGAGATGACTTCATAACCGCGAACCAGTATTTTATGGATAGTCATAGGCATATTATACCACGAGTACTCTTGAAGATACAATTCCCTAGTGTTCATGGCAAGATTGTTAAATTTATTTACATTAATTTTTTCCTTACAGATCAAAATTCTCAAAATTAGGTAAAATTTATAAAGTAGTATCTCGTTAAGGCCGGTAATTTTGGCACTTATTTTATATTGCTCGAAAAATTTTCTAGCTGTATTTCCGTCATTGGAACTACCATAACCTTGTTTTGGTTTGTCTATATTGAGCCCTAACTGTTTTTTAAACTCACTTTGAATTCGTTTTTTTGGTTTGTTCTTTCAAATGCTTAAATTCCCTTGAAGCTCGCCATTTTTTAAAAAGAAGGCGATATGCTATTTTTAAACAACATTCCAAGAAACGAATCCAACAATTCAAAGGTGACAATCCATATTTATATTTTTCAGAATCCACTACAAACTGAATCAAGTCTGTTTTATTCATCTGAGTCGATTTTGCTCCGCATAGATAACAAGTAGCAGTAGACTTTGTTTTAGTCACAATATTGCATATACACTTCCGTCAATCATTGTAAAGTGAAATTCAAAATCTACGTTAAATTCTCTTTCGCCAGTTCTCATGCTAATGTTTTTAATACCTTTAAAACAATTTTCAAATTTATTGTATTCTTGTTTAATTATTTCCTCGTTTTCCTTAGAAAACATAAATTTAAGTGGTCGACAATATAGCGACGATGACGAACGGGGATTTTTCCAAACCACCGTTTTAGAGGATTTGTCCATGAGCATAATAGGGACAAAACCTATAAAAAACATAAATTCGTCAGTTTCAGATTCTTTTGAAAATTTTTGCTTATATATACTGTGACTGGAACTTCCATCCATGCCCCATTTACAGACAAGAGTTAAATTTAATGAAGTATGCTATGTTTATCTACAACATTAATAAGATTGCAAATACTATTAAGAGTTTTATATAACATATTTTGAATATTAACTTCAACAGCTGTCTCAGAAGCGGATGATATCTCAATATATGAGTGTTGTTTGAACAGATTAAGTCTATATAAACTAGGAAAAGTATCTCTATGTACGCTATTTACCACAGTCCTTAATAAATTGTACTTGCGTTCAGATAAGTCTAGATCTAAGTAAAGAGCAAGTGCTTGCTACAAACTCAATTCTTTCTTTACTTCTAAAAGTCCTGTTGTAGTTGATGGACCAGCGATACTAGAAGAGAACTGTAATTCCGCACTACCGAAGCTTTTTACCAATGTTTCCACTTTACGTTTTTTTGTTTTGACGGAACACTCTTCGAACTGCTTTTGTGGACGACCCCGGCCACTAATTGAGGTAGTCGAACTGATATTGGTAGATTTTATTAAACTTTCAGGGATTAAAATTTTCGAGGTGAGAAAACCACTTTCTTTTTTTAATAAATAGGATCTTGAACGTGAGCACTTTGTCTACTTTGATTTTAAGTTAGCACATATTAATTTTGCAACATTCAGTAGTTCTGGAGCGTCAGGGTTTGTAATATTATACGAGTTCGTAATACATTGCCTTATTGCAGTAAATTTGTCTTTATCTACTGTTGACACCCAAACTTTAAAACATTCACCTATGTAAGAGGGTGACCTATAAAGAAAAAAAGGCTTTTTATACAAATTTGCAAATATTTGCACAAAATCATATTATAGCTTTAATCTATACTAAATTGACTACAAAATAGCAGAAAGTTGCATATATACTTTATATACTTTTTTTAAAGCTTACAGTAGTTGTTAAAAGTCAATAAGAATCAAATTTTACACTCGTTTATAAAATTCAAAATAACAGGTTGAAGAATGCCAAATATCGAGGTCTTTATGTATTATTTAAATAGTTAACATAACTGGATTTATATTCTCCATGACCAAAATAGCACAAATTATATATTGTTCAGCACACAACTATTCACAAGTGAGGCAAAATTTCAACTGACCAAGTAGGTAATACACTATGTTGAAATTACCTTCGATTCTGTCCAATAACCCCCCTCCCCCCGATACCGGGAAATTCCAAGAAACGTTTCTTGGAATAGCTTGTTTGGTTACTTACCTACTTATAGGATAGGTAATTAAACCCAAAATAAAGGGTTGGTTTTTATATTTTTCTCCACAGGTCGCTGCACTGTGCGTCCTCTATAATCCAAAACATTTTTATATACACTTGGTAGATATGTTTTACGCAATGTATGGCTACTAGGTAAAGGAAAACTACATGCACAGAATATCATACAAATCATAAAAAAAATACTCATTTGTAACCAGCAATACTTTGTCGATGCATAGCCGAATTAAAATGTCTCTCACAATCACGGTGTATATCAAATACTTAACATCGATTGCATAGAGTGTATAGAATATGTGAACCATCTCTGTTATTTTAAAAAATGTAACATTTTATTTGCTTCATATTTATGTTTTTCTAAAAAAATAATAAAATAATTATTGAGTATTACATAAGCATCGTTTCAAACCTAACATGAAAACAATTATAAATACCTATAGTTTTTTTATATTTTATAATCTCATTCTTGTCCGAATGCGCTAGTATAAAAGTTTTAGGTGGATAATAAATCAAACACAATGCATGTTAGGTTTAATAAATATTTTTTGTAGAAATCTCTCTTATTGTCATCGTAGTTTTTATTCATTTTTGTAGCTTATGTACAAATAGTAATGACAACGCGATTGTAGGAGCGTTCTATGCGACAAACACCATCATGCACGCATCCGCACACTTTCAGTTTTCTAAGATTACTAAACTAGGGGCATCACCGCTAACAGCGAACAAACTGCCAAGCTCCACATAATTGTACACTAGAAAGTCCTGGATACCCGCATAGTATACCGTAACTATCTGCCTCGTCCTGGTTCCACTAGTTGAATTTGTTACGGGTATATAAATAAATACAACAGATGAATTTTTATGTGGCGTATTTGTTAATAATTACATTTGTTTTATAAATACCGGTTCTGAAAAATGGAATACAAATCCGGACCCTGATGATGAATATTCGCAGAAGTATTTATCCTAGATCGTCCGTTCCATGTGTACCTTTCACGTCAACGGGGAACTCTTGATCCTGAAGTGTACGCAGAGCAGAGTAGTACTGAGTATGGTATGTAACATATTTAACAGCTCGGATCCGCTCTTACGGTTCGTCAAATATGATGAAACTGTAGAAGTGGGCGCAGGATTTTGTTCAAGGCGGCAAAGAGTGCTGCAGATGAACTCAGTTTCATATTCGACACCAGACAAGGAAGCAAACTGCTGACGTTGAATCAGTTACTGATAATCAACCGAATCGTCTGAAAGCCTGAATAAAAATTGCGAAATATAGAAATATGTCTCGGCAGCACGTCGATAAACCCCAGCATAGTGTCTTCTATATAGATGTGGTAACACTGGGTTTATTAACCAGGGTGGCATTCGTCTTTCTAAGGTCAACCGGGCTTAAGTCGGAAACTGAGGGATTCGTTGTGGCATGTCAGGATGGTGTTTTCAACACCTTGGTTTACCGTAGCCGCGTGTGGCATGTAGAGGTTCCTTGATATTAATTGCAGGACCTGTCGCCAGGCGCCGAAATCGCTCATGCACTTACTGTCAGCATGTCACATATATGTGATTTCGGGCTAAATCCACCGACATAACTGGACGTTACAAGTGCCATATTACCACCTAAGGCATTCGTATGAGGCAGACCAGACACTAATGCTGCCCTACATTCCCAAAAATATTGAACCCGTCGTCGACAACCAAATATGCCACATTTACTGAAACTACTTGTTCCCAACGGTCAGGCTAATCCAAATTAACAAACCTGGCAGTCTTTTTTTGACCATCAACTCAAGGTGATGTATGTTATCGAGTACTCGCACCTGCTAAGAAAAACATCACCTTGAAGGAGTAGGAAAACGGACCAAATATCGCAATCTCCAAATGCAATACACAGGCTAAACGGTCAAGACTGTCGTCCTAATAATCGATGTACTCAGAGGGATAAAGCCTACGCTGCTCTCGGAACTGAAGGCAATAACGGCCTACCAAAAATCGGCCGAGTGGCTAAATGCCGAGGTCCGTCGTTGCAGGTTCTCTTCGTCTTCTTAGCATGTATGATTCTGAAGTCTTTGAAATCCGTGAGCTTCGGAGGTCACGGATGGACTGTACAGTGTTGGGTAAAACCAAAAAGAGAAACACAAATTAGAAATCCAAAGCCGCAACTGTCTAGAAGTGGGTTACACGTAGAAAAACGAGGGCTTACAGCTATTCCCACCAGCATTGCCAGTGCTGGTGGTGGGATTCCAACCCGAGCTACGGTAGAAAAATTTCTAGTCATACTTTCCATCGCGTGCTCTAGCCAACTACACCCCCGAGCCGGTGGAGTAGAAAATGTGTAGAAATCCCAAAACCATTATCGAGCTGTCGGTTTTGTTTGGTATGGAATCTGAAAATTTTCACCTTTCTGTTTCCTTTCTGTTAAATGTTAAACTTAGAAAAGCATTGTGCGTTTTTATGTAGCATAAATATTATGACGGGCAATAACTCCGAAACACGTGTCCGTAGCTGCATAATTGTTTCTTTTTGGGGGATATGGCACTAAACCTTCTTTGTTTTATTTTGAACCCCAATAAATCTATCTTGTTTTATTTGTATGTGCCAGGTGGAAATGAGCAGTACACATAGAGCTCTGTGTGTTGACTGTGCTCATCGAGGCCCCAAATGTGGCACATGGGAACATGAAGACACTAATTGAGTACTGTGTACTGTACTTTCCAGCCTTATTTTAGTTCTTGTTCCTGATCTATTCCATCCTAGATCCAATTCCTTAGCTACGCTACGCTGATGAGGGGCAATAACTCCGAAACACGTGTCCGTAGCTGCATAATTGTTTCTTTTTGGGGGATATGGCACTAAACCTTCTTTGTATTATTATCTTTGATTTGTCATTTTGTAAATAAAAATACTTTAAATTCTCTTCCAAGACGGGACTTTTTTTAGACTAGACATATTTAAAACGGTATGTTATTTGTATTATTTATAAAGCATTTAATTGTTGTGTGACACAACTTTGTAATTAATGATAGAATCTACGAGATTAGATACGAATCGGTCTTATTAAAAAGAATACTGGTTTATAAGATTTCAGGTCGTTATCTAATCTATGATATTATACTGAAAATATTTTTAGTTCCTGGTTCTTTATTTTAGTTATCTAGTGCTACATTAAACATTTAAACAAATATGATATTAGTACATAAAGGATGGTCCAATGAAAATTACAAACAAGATAGTCTAAAATGACAAATTTTGCTAAAAAATTACTTTGTTTTAAAATAGGCGGCCCTTGTTTTGTTAACTTTTTTTTAAATACCTAGTGTTAAATCTATCTTAATAGCAATTTTCCAATTTAGAATTTATGATAGACATTATTATAATCACAATAGTATTTTCCGATTTACACAAATAAAAAAAGACACGTTTTTTAAATTATTTATTGAAATTCGTCACGAAAATTGTTTATTTTTTTTAATATGTATACTTTTTTTAAAGTTTGTGCTTGAATAAAGCACTTTTGAAAAATGATAAAATCCAAAATGGGCTTCTATGACAAATAATGACCAAAATTTTTAAACTTTAACCCACCATTTTACCCCCTACAGTTAAATTCTACACCATCTACATTCCTACCTACCAAATTTCAACGGGATAGATAGAAGGGTTTGGATTTGAAATAGTTATCCCCTTCTATTCATCCCCATAAAGGAAGCATTCGAGAAAATGTCTTCCTAGTGGGCTGTTTTGTCACCTAAGGTACATTCCTTGAAAATTTAAGGTTCTAGATTTTACGGTTGGGGTTCTGCGTTGATGAGTCAATGAGTCATTGGGGACACAATATGTATGTATATAATATGTATATTCAAATCTTTAGATTATATTTAAGTTTATCAAAGTTTTTACAAATACCTCTTAAGGTAATTTCTTTAGTCATGCAATTTTCTGTTAATATTATTGACTGTCGTTGACTGAGACAAATAAAATAATTAATAGGGCGTAAGGTAATATGATTTATAAATTTAACACACAAACTAATATTTGTGTATATTACTAATAATGATTAAAATATTAGATAAGAGTCGTTATCTTTGGTACATACGCATTAAAACTACCTATTCTCTACTATCGCTAATTTAATCAAATCTTTTTTTTATCGAAAATGGTTATTAAAAATCATGCATTTATATTGTCTAATGCAGTATTACAATATCGTTTGCCCGGTTAGAGATAAAGTACACACATAATATAATCTAGATACGATAAAACAAAGAGAATAAAAAGTTAAAACAGTGCCATCTTAAAGTTCTTCCGGTGAACATGTTGCTACTGTTATTATTAAACTTATTCTCCTTTGTGTCAATAGCAATATCAGGTGGTAAGTTTAACAGATAATTGATTGAAAATTCTAAATATATTTTAAAAGAATATTACAATACTACATGTAATTTTATATCATACCGTATTTTAAAAAATATTTAACATAAATATGTCATAAATTTTACCTATTATTCTAATCCATGTACTCACTTCAAAGGAATCTGAGGAATACATCAAAAAATGACGATAGTCCTTGTATAACAAACTATGATTATTGAAATTATGTGTAATATTTTAATCGTCTTCGTTTTTTAAACTTTCCATGGTTTGTCAAGTCATATGATTTTCAGTACAAATATTTAATATTGCATTTTGGGTCTACTAAATGTTGGTACACTGAGAGAATGATTTAGTTGGGAGAAATAAATTTTATTTCAACCAAATAAATGATTTCTTTGTATTTGGCGAACTAAACATTTAATTGGGAGAATTAAGGCATTTATTTGATTAAAAGCCGAATATTTAATATTATCAATTAAATCAAAATACTTATTTGTAAGAAATATTTGTTTCCGAACATTAAATATTTATTTCGGAACATTAAACATTTGTTTCTGAACATTAAATATTTGTTTCTGAGCATTAAATATTTATTTCTCAGGAATAAGACTTTTTACAGAAAATTGCGTGAATTTATTGTTGATGAATACATTAATTCCGTTTTTAATTTATTTATAGTGAACAAATATTTATTTCTTAAAAACAATGAAAATTTCGTATATTCATTAATATTAAATAAATTGTTAATTTTTGTTAATAACGCTGTTTAATTTATTTATACTAAAAAAACTATTTCTCCTAGCACCTGCTTTGGGTATCCACCATCTTATAAATTATTTAAAGAATTTGTTAAATAAATCTCTGCGCCGAAAGGATTAGTCATAGGTTGGTTTTTTGAAGAAAAAAACAATCTGAACAATCCTTTTGCTACGCATGGTTTATTTAAAAAAATATTTAAACAATTTATATAGAATATCGACTTAATACCCAAAGAAGGTTCGAAGACAAATTATACGGATACAACAAATAAATGAATATAGAAAATTAAAAACATAATATAAATTTTTACTTACCTGGTTTATATTTGCGAAACTAAAATTTGATTTAAAAAATGTATGCCTCACGATTTGTCTACAGTACGATGTATTAAAAAATCAATTTTGCTAAAAACTATAGTAGATATTTTTGTAAAGCATATCGTCGGTCCACTGCCAAAACAACGAATGTGCATTTTTCTAATTTTTCAGAAGAAGAGAAATAAAGTTCAATTTGTTGTTAAATATTCAAACGTAATTTATTTATAGGTATAAGTTTCCTAGTATAAAAATATTTCAAAAATATTCAATATTCGCATTTGCGATTTTGGCACTGCAGACCGAAAAAAATATATTATTTTCCAACAGAAAAGTCGAAACCTGCAAATTTGCACATTCGATGTTTTGTCATTAAAGCAACGTTACGGTAGGGATATATTTGCGAAATTAAAATGTATTTTATATTAAAAACATGTATGCTTCACGAGTTGTTTATAATAAAACATATTCTAAAAAATGATAGGGTAGATATCATATAATTTTTTATATAATTTTGCGTAGATGTAGGTACATACATAATATATCACTATCAGTATAATCAATTACTCTCATGAACTATAACTTCATAATATCTCCATAGACACGATGACGTTTAAACATATATCTATTATGTTAATTCTTCTTACATAGGTGTTAAGGTATTCATACTTAATAAAGTTCTAAATGTGTCTTATTAGAATCAGTTAAACCTCAAATTTATTATATATAAATCTGGATTTCCATGTCAAATTTTAAAAGAAAATTCAAGAAAATTGTAAATATCAGGAAATGCAGCCATTATAACCGCTTATACGGAGTAAAAGTTTTGCATTGAATTGATGCGAGGATATAATCTTTAAAATAAAACGTAAACGAACAAGAAAAAATAATACAATGAAAATTACTGCGAAATATCTTATAGATTGTATGGTAATAATATCATAAAATAATACTGTATGTAAATAACACCTAGTTAAAAAAATGATCTATTTATTTTTATGCAAGAAAGAAAGTAATAAAAAAGAACATTCTAAACCGATATATTGATTACAGATTTTCCTTTTATTCTTTTCTTATTTTGACTCTAATGTGTTTAACTGGGACTTTTCAAAAATACCAAATAAGTGAGTTTATTATTATTAACTTAGAAATAATAGTAGAAAGTTCAAATAAAGATTAATTTTCAATTTTCTTTACCGCTTGTTTATTGTAATTTTTAATTGATGTGTCAGGTTAAGGAACAGACAAACAAATGTCTGTGTTAAAGTTAAACAAAATTAAATATATGAAAAATATTTACACATATTTATTAAAAAAATAACAAAAATAAATACCTCTAAACAAATTTTCACAACTAAACAGTTTTTGGCTAGGTTAGGTACTTTAATATGCTATGATAAACAAATTACCACTTACATACATTAAAAACTTACATTTAAAAGTTTCTTTTAGGCTTTCCAGCCCCCATATTCTTCTAAGAAACTATACATCTACCGAAAGGGACACAACACTTTTAACACAAATATCTTAATAAGAGAAAAGGGAACAATGGCGTCTTGTTGAATCTTGTCTAATGCGCTACCGCAGTTTCGCCGGTAGAGGGCCAACATTTAGTTCTCAGAAACAAATTTATTAATGAGGAATAAATATTTCTTATTAGAATTACATATTTATTTCCGCTATTAGGGTATAAACTTTAATAGTAAATATTTCTTTCTAAGAAATAAATATAATGATGTAATAAATGTGGCAGATACAAATGTGTTATTCATGAGTAGATTTATTTCTTATAAATAATTATTTAATTACAAAAAATAAATACCAAGAGAATTACTGAAATAAATCATTTAGTTTTGTCAATTAATCCAATCTTCGAAATATGCTTATTATAACAAAATTATGAAAAATATTTATTTGTCTGAATTAAATATAATGCAGAATAATAAATATTTATTAAATTGAAAAAACTAAGGCTTCTTAGTCATTTCAAGCCAGGTATTTCCCTCAGTGTAAGGGTTAGTATGTTTTTACGCACGATCGAGTGTTTAAGTGTACCTTAACGCCTAGTTTTTGGGCGTTAAGTACAACTTTATGGCCCGCGGGCCCTATTATCACTCTCAGGCGATAAACTAATTTTATAGCCCGCTATTCTTAAACTGGTTTCTACTTATCTATTTCTAACGTTTTTGAAAATAAAAAAAAACAGCAATTTGTTTATTAATTTTTATGGTTTACCTTAATCATTAGGTATATATCAGGGTTATCTTTTTAAAAAACATTAATTTCGTCTCTGCTTAAAATTCTAGAATTTTTCGACTGATATCATTCTTTCGTTTTAGAAACATTATTAATCTTGAATATTTACTGATATTGACATTATCGTGTACATTTGTAGTAGCCTTTAACTAAGAATAGTAGGTGTCACAAATACAAGGGGTTTTGAATTTGTGCTTTCGAGTACCTGTGGTTTCTATTTCTCCCTAACTGGGTTATTATATAAAGTTTGGCGTTACGTGACTTATTGCCACGAAAGATAATCTTAGTTTTATTGCCTTGGTATTTAATCGTGGAATGGAATCTTCTCAAGGTCGATTTTTATGATACGGAGAGTAAGTTAGCACGTTCTTATCCTCATTGACTATTTCTGTGTGCCTTTGGCTACTCTAGCAGAGCTGAGCAAGACTTCAGCAACTCCTCTTCGGCGGTCCTGGCTTGAGAGACCTGTTTCTACCTTAAATTTTGTGGCTGAAGGATTTAATCAAGCGGGGTATGCTTTTTATCTATTTAATTAGGGCAAAAAAAAATTTGCACAGGGGTCCTTGACAATTTGGCTTTTTTCTAGCCTGAAAATGACTAGGAAAACTGAAAATATTTTTTCAATCAGGTTTGATGCAAAAATGGCTTTTGCCTCCCTGAAAATGACTTTATGAAAACTGAAATTTTTTTTTTTCAAAGTAGCTGCAGGCAAAAAAAAAAATTGAGCAGGGGGTTCCTTACGAAATTGAATTTTACTGATGAGATCAGGTGATTTGTGAACGTGTAAAAATTTTTTGACTAAGTCGTTAAGACCAAAAATAAAATTGGACTTTAAAAAAAACGTAAAATTCACAATCACAAACCACTTCTTAGAAATTTCTGGAAAAATTGTTGAAATCCAACAGACCGGACAGCAAGTTGACCTACAACTCTGATCCCACTAGCCTGCTTAAAAGTTCGCGCAAGGCTTCACGACTTTTCTTAATAATAATCGATTTATAAAACCAAAAAAAAAAAATTATTACAAATTTTTTGTCGGATTCGAAAAAAAATTTGTTTGAGCAGTGTATCTTTTTTAAGCTGAATTTGATTTTATTAAAATGAAAATAAATTTGAAAAATTATTTTCAAACGACTAAATCGAAAGTTTGAAATGAATTTTTTCTGGTGGACTATCAAACTGTTTTGATGAAAAGTATTTTTTGTAAAAATTTTGATTGTCGATTCTTAAAATTCAAAAACTTTCAGTAAGTCCTGAAACTTGTAAGGCAGTCCAGTAAACACCCGGGAAACTTAGAAATAACCAAATTTTGTTAAAGAAAGGAATTTTAAGTCGAGTTGAGCTTCTATTTTAAAACAAATTAAAAATTTTTAATGTAAAATGCGGTTCAAGAACTTTCCTCAAAAGCCTAGCCTCGCAAATAATAATTTTAAAAAATAATAAGTCTCGGAGTATGCAAGTCACTTACTTACCCGTCCTCGGAGATCCCAGAAGAATAATATGTTCTTTTTTGATAACGTTTGATTTTTAATTTTTTTTGTTAATAGACAGCCTACGTCCGTAGGGGTCTAATTTGGGTTTTCTAATTTTAATAAATAAAAAACAACGTAGTGTTTTACAATAAAACCTGATGACGGAAGACTCCTCAAGCCAAAATCTACGAATGATGAAAGCTGTCGAAGAAGTGCTTGTGGTTGTCTGCGGTGAAATATTTTTTATGTAGTGGACGTCGTCTTCGTATCTTGAATATCAAAAAAATAACCCAGCCTCGGACGTGGAAAAATTTCTTAGTAGGTACCTATCTTAAGACTTCTGGGGCCTGCTGAGATCTAATTACCTATGAAGCTGCCAACTAAAGACTGCTTTTAGGGCTTAAGACCAGTTGATGGTAATTAATAGGTTTCACAACCGATTTAAAATTAATTAGTTTTCGTTCCCGAAGGGATTGCAAATCTATTTTCATGCAAAAAGTAACAATTTATACTTTTAAAATGAATTTAATTTTACAACGTTATCGCGTGGTTGCTGGGTGGAGAATCTCAACTTGCTTGAAAATTTGGTACTTATAAGGGTGGTGTCGTCACCCACTGCGATGTTAACATGCTGTCATCTTTTGTTCATTTGTCCTTGCAAATATCCTTTTAGAGGCACGTGCGGCTGGCATCGTTTAAAATTTTTTTGATAAAAATACTGAAACTTAGCTTCTACTATTTTAAAATTTTATAGGGCCTCTCTGGGGGCAATCAAATTGTTCAGATCTGTCTGTAATTGTTGTTTATGCGTATCTATATGAATTCTGGTCATTTTTATTTATTCGCATACATAGCGACGTCGGGCGTCGAATTTAAATTTATACTACGGAGCGGTTTTTTTAATGAAAATTAATTTTACTGTTTTTGCTTTTAAAAATCGGAGAATTGAGATAAAAAATTGCGGTTTGAAGTCTTGAATATGGTTTTTTATTCTTTATCTAATTTGCTGAAAAAAAAGTGAAGTAACATTTTGTACTTTGAGCCTTTGTAGTTTTTGTCTCGGGCATTTTTTACTTATTTCTTATGGCTGAGGGTCTTTTACTTGATCTGGGTGATTTTTTATAATTTCATCTTTTCAATTTTGTCCAATTTTTTGTAGAATTTTAGTTCTACAATATAGGGCCATAATATACAAGAACTACATTTTTTGTGTAGACTTTCACATTTTTAAAGTTACACCATCTAATAAATTCATCATATAATTTCTTCGACTTCGTAGGTAATAATTTCAATTTCGCTTCTACCGCCGCTTTGAAAATTTCAGGAGGCGTAACAATAATATTTTCTTCAATACTGTTGCTACTAAAATTCATATTTTCTTAACAATCTTTAAACAATTAATAATCTAAAATGTTCTTTTGTAAACTCTTTTGTCAGATATAAATGTGGCGACAACGAGACTGGCTACTATTTGCTTGGTTTAAAACAATATTTCTTATTATTATACAGACTGTCATGACTAATGTTAATAATGGAAATGTATTTTTCAACAACCTGATCATATACAGGATGGACAAAAAGGGCATATCATAAATTATTAATTCAAATACTTATAATTAAATGAGCAATTCTTGTTTTTATATATATTTTAGTTATATATTTATATGCAAATCAAAACGAATCTTAGTTTGTAACTGACCTTATAAACCATTCGTGCATAAAATTTTGTATCACGGGCGTAACAACCGTTTATGGCCCTTGGCGTGTAATATCCCTCGGCTAAAACCTCGGGCTATTATCTGTACGCCGCAGGCCATAAACGCTTACTTTACGCCCTTGATACATAATAGTTATTTATGTATCAATGGCATAAAGAGGCGTTGATGACCCTCGAATGAAATAACTTTAATTACTTCCTCACCCCCTCAAAGTGAGGAAGTTACGTATTCGTGAAAAAATTTTTAAAAAATTTTTATTGCATTTCTGGACGAATCTCGACGAATTATGACGATACACAAAATTTCAGACAGAAACAATTTTATGAGTGTGTGCGTGCGTGCGTGCGTGCGTGCGTGTGTGTGTGTGTCTGTCTGTGTGGTTCGTGATAGCAGCTACAGTTTTTGACATAAAGCTTTCAAATTTGGTACACACATTCTAGAGGTCAAGGAAGAGATTGATTTCATTGATGAGCAAAATCGGTGCCAATGTCTAAAAAAAATTAGTGACATTCCACCAATGTGACTTTTTTGAATCGTCAAAATGTGACTTTTTTGAAACGTAAAAGAATGTGACTTTTTTGAAACGTTAAAAATTACTTTTATTATAAAGTCCACCACACGTCGTGTTTTACTATGGTGAGGAAATTCTGATCCCCA
Source organism: Rhamnusium bicolor (assembly GCA_029963845.1). Classification (NCBI taxonomy): domain Eukaryota; kingdom Metazoa; phylum Arthropoda; class Insecta; order Coleoptera; family Cerambycidae; genus Rhamnusium; species Rhamnusium bicolor. The sequence continues at coordinate 31,414 of JANEYF010004393.1, read as the reverse complement.
AGTACTTGGCAGCGGTTTTTTTGAACTTGGTTTTAAAAAACATATATTTTATTTTCCAAAATTACAAGTCCAAAAATTAATACAAACAAACTGACAGCGATCTGTCTCACAAAAGCAGGGAAGATAGTAACTGCCTAGTTTTAACATTTCAGGGTATATACAGGGTGTCCCAACCAAAAGTAAGTACCCTGAATAAGTTTGGAGATAAAATTTTTTTTCAAAAATTGGTGTAACACGTCAACCTTGCTTCCAAAGGGGACATATTTTAATGTAATACTTGTATACCTATCATCATCCCCCTACCCTACACGACCACCCCCTCAAATAACTCAAATGGCGAAGGGGGTCGAGTGATACATCTTTTGAAAGGTCTCTCAATTCTCTACTGTGTATTTTTTTAAACTTTTATCGATTCGTTCCTGAGAAATAATTGTTTCATTATTTTAGGTTTGGGAAATAAAAATAAAAGAAGCAGTTTAAATTATCGTATGTATTGTTCAAAATGATCCGACTTACATACAGTAGTATAATCTGTCTTGAAATTCTGTACGAACATTTCTGAACACATCTGGAGTCAATAAACGGCATTCTCGAACAATTCCTTCACGTAACTCTTCCAGAGATGCGGGTTTTGTTGCAAATACATTCGATTTCAAATATCCCCACAGAAAGAAATCCAAGGGAGTTAAATCGGGTGACCTAGCGGGCCACTCCACAGGACCTATTCTTCCAATCCATCGCTCAGGAAACCGATTATCCAAAAATTGACAGACTGCTATAGCAAAATGTGGGGATGCCCCATCCTGTTGAAAAAACAGTTCGCCCTCTAAAATATTATCGTCTTCTTCGAGAATTTGCGTAATCATTGGGCCGATGTTATTTTCGATCGAGGTACCTTTCGCAATTTAAATTGTCAGGAATACAAAACAGCCTGACAATGTGATCCCTTAAGATGCCAGCCCAAACATTTAACTTCTGAGGCCTTTGGGTATGAGTTTCCATGAACAAATGTGGATTAGTTTCACTCCAATACCTACAATTGTGCCTGTTTACCTCCCCATTTAACTGAAATGTCGATTCATCAGAAAAACACGTATTGTACAGTAGATTGGCATTACCGTTTAATTGTACACTAAAAATTTCACAGAATTCAAGCCGACGATCGGGATCATCTTCGTTTAATTCGTATACCAATTTAAATTTATATGGATGAAATTTGTGGGCCTTTACAATTTGATGAACACTGCTTCGTGATACACCGGAAGCCTCAGCTACTTTCCTGATTGATTGAGTATTATCCATCTGCAAATGACCCAGAACTGCCACTTCGACTGCTTTATTCCTAATCGGTCGCTGAGTTTCATACTTTTTGTTTCCTACAGAACCTGTTTCCATAAATGTTGTCAATAATTGTAAAATATACTGAGAACCAACCCTTCTATCTGGGTGATTTCTATTGAATATGCGCTCCGTAGCTCTAGCACAATTATCGTTTTTAAAATAAATGCTGACAATTTCTATTCTCTCCTGAAGGGTATAAACCATTTTGAGAGCCCACTTTAGTAAAATGTATCTCGATTTAAAATTGGTTGTGAACAAGTTAATGTTCAAGGACTATCAAATACTTATGAGTATTTTATTATTCTAAAACTAAACGGACAAGGAAATTGTTTTTTGTCGAAAAAAACTCGTGTTGATTCGAGAGCACTAAAAAATGTAGTTTTTTTTATAAATTCCAATACCCAGTGCCGTGTATTTTAGATTTTTTAAACGATTTCGATTGTGTGTAATCATCAAAAATAAAATTATTTTCCTTAAGAACGAATCTATAAAAGTTAAAAAAAATACCAGTTATGTAGGGAATTGAAAGACCTTTCAAAAGGTGTATCACTCGACCCCCCATGCCATTTGAATTTTTTGAGGTTGTGGCCATGTAGGGTAGAGGAAGGGATCAATTAAGACCGATCATACATCAATAACTATAATATTTCAAAAAGAGTAATCGATAAGTTTTGGTGGAAAGTATGAAGATAATATTGCTGTTATTAAAAGACATCCAGGGCATACAGGAACTAAAAATTTATCGAAAAAGACCTGTAATGATTAGTTGGTAGAACAAAACTCATTTTTCTCGTGCAAATTTTAATCATAGCTGAGAATATGGTAAACGCATGACAATGCGCGTCGTTGTAAAGATGTTCGCAGATACAGTTATTTTCAGGATCATGGCATTATGGTTTCACCATGCCCTGTTCAGTCATCTCCTCACTAGTCTAGTCAAGGAGGTTATATTATGTTACATTTTTAAAACCCCGAGGTTAAAATAAGAAATCTGTTTTATTATTTTTTTTGTTAATAAACTAAATTACACATAAGCTAAGAAAATTATTTACAGATATTTTGAAATCTGAATTCTTGATTTAACTTTTTAAAATTATTTTTTATATTTTAAAATTTAAAATTTTTAAAATCATTAATATCCATGGCCGTGTACAGTAGGGTGTAGTAAAGAAAACTTTTTTTGGATTTGCAAAACGGCATGCAGGTATCTCTAAAGTTGTCATATGCAAAGGTTCAGATGCAATACCAAAAATTTTTCGGATTACTCTTTGAGGTGCCCCAGCCACCCCCAAAATATATTGTCTCATATCGAAAAAATTTGGCAGTATGGCAGTTGGTCTCTTTACACCATAAATAACCAGTATGCCAAATTTCAGTACTATAGATTCACTTTTTGAAGTGTTTCAATGCATTTTTTTCGGTACAAAATAACGCTCTTGAAAATTTTTAAATTTAATTAAACCGTTTACAATACAAAAACTAAAAACTTAAACACATTTTTAAAAACTAAATAATAGTTATTGTTATTACCTATAAAACATTTTTAGGAAGTAGCTGGGCACCTCATAGAGTACTTAAACTTACCTTACTTTACACATAGCAGCTTTCGGCATATCTATCGTTTTACAAATCCAAAAAAAGTTTTTTCGTTGCACCTTAGGGTACAAGGCAAATAACGACAAATTCAAAACATATTATTTTTCGCAGAGCAGTGTATTATGGGCACATTTTTTTTTATTTTAGGTTCAGGTTGCGTTCTGATCCATCGTTGAAGTTCTTTATTTATTTATTTATTTATTTATTTATTTATTTATTTATTTATTTATTTATAGTTACAACTACCCAAGAGGCGAATGCAGTTACAGGGCAGGAAATTACAAAACATAAACGATAGTAATTAACTTAACAAAATAACTTAAATATTAACATAGTCCACAGAAAGGACTTGAATTTTTATAACCCTAATATTACAATTAAAAATATCAATGTTTTCTTGAACCGACGTATAGTATGAACACATGGTGTATAAAGGTGAAAATTTTAACAGATTTGTTCTGGGAACGGGCAAATAAAATAAATTACTAGAACCAGTTTGAAAAGCTGGAACATGGAGAGAGAAACAACTAAGTAATTCTGGACGGTCAATTTGGTTATTTAAAATTTTATATAAGGTTACTATTGAATAATATTTCCGTCGAGTATTCATGTGAAATCTTTGTAATAACATATTGTTGAAAATGCCTTGAGGGGATAAACACCATTCGAATTATGCCATAGAACCTTTACCAATTTCCTCTGTACTTTCTCAATATGAATTTTATGAATTTCGTTTGCCAGATTCTAGACTAGTCAAGCATATTATTTAGATCTAACGAAAGCATTAAAGAGTAACTCCAGTGTAAATCATTCTTCACAGTCGTTTGGTAAAAAGAAAATTGATCTCCTTAACAAGGGATTAAATTGTGCTTTACCTGTCTCTGAAAGCATTGTTGAAAATTCAATTCAGTACCTTCCTGATTCCTCTAAAGGATTTGTCAAAGAAGCTTGCAGAAATCAAATCCCGACAAATAATGTCACTAAAGTAAACATAATCCACAAAGGACAGAAAATTTATCAAAGGTTGCGTGAAAAAGATTGTTTTTACTTAAAAGCTGATAAGGGCAGCAAGGTTGTTATTTTAGATAAAGGGGACTATTATGAAAGGGTCGACAATCTGATTAGTAATGGTCCTTATAACTTTCTAGAGCGCCATTATCACAAATGATTACTGAAGTAAGAAATATACTTAAATCCTGCAACAACCTTATTACTCCAGCTTTAAATAGTAGGTTACATGTATCTAACCCAAGTATGCCTAGATTGTCCTGCTTGCCTAGGATACATAAATCAAAAATGTCTGGGCACCCTATTGTCTCAGCAATCGGCTCGCCGACTTACCACCTGTCAAAATGGTTAACAGAGGAATTCAAAAATTTACCTACTGCACCAACTAGTTTCTCTGTGATTAATTCCAATGATTTCATTAATAAGGTGAAACAAGAAGGTGAAATTTTTATTTCCTTTGACAGATACAAAAAAGATATCAGTACTGTAATGGTTAGTTGGTAGCCCCTAGGGGCTCTCACTCGTGTTCAACACAAAATGGCGCGTTTCAATTTTCTAATCCATCGTCTATTAAGCTTCCCCCTCAATAAGGAGAGGTTTGAAAAAGAGAAGGCATATTGATTAAGGATATATCTGCGAGTATTGGATTCTGTAAGTTTAGTTGATAAAATAATTAGGAAACGAAAATATAAAGAGACATTTCAAAATTCCTCGACCTCTCAAAATGGAAAAGAAAATCTGAAATTTGTATCGATTCCATTCAACCCTCGATTCACCCGTGGTATCGCTAAGATTTTTAAAGATACAACGTTTAAGCATTCCAAAAGGCAAAATTGAAACAAACGAAAAATTGGGGATTTACGAAATTGGCTGTAAAGACTGTAAGCAAAAGTATGTTGGACAAACTAGACGATCAATTCAAACTAGGTTCAAAGAGCATATGGCCCATCTCAAATATGGTAGAACAGATAAATCAAGTGTTGTCCGACATGTAGTTTGAGAACAACCATAAAATAGATATTAGCAATTTAAGATTAATTGGAAATTTAACAAATACTAGACAAATGGATGCATTTGAAAGTCACAAAGTGTAAAAATAGTGTGAATTTTGACAGAGGACCTATCCTAAATAACCCGCTTTATTGGTTAGTGGGTCACGGTTCTCCAAACCGTGAGAATAGTTTAGATATAAATAGGGTACATTGGTAGCATAAGGTTAGTTTTAATCATCTCCAGTTGACGAAACGCGCTTCGAGTGCAGTATATAGCGTTTCGTGGAAAACTACGTCAGCGTTAGGACATTATTCAGAGAAATTGTAGAGAACTAACGTTCCAATGCAAAAATAACATACAGGGTGTTTCATTTGAAAGTAAAATGAGAAAATGCACTGAAATGTCCTAAATTAACGCTAGTACAAACTACACCCTGTATAATAGTAATCAATATTTGGTTGTATTGTCATTGAAGGAGATTCCTTGTCTACAGAGCTGTAAAATAAATCTTCTTAATTAGTAATAACATAAATTTGTTAAACCTTGTTCTAAAAAATATTTTCATATTTCCCCGATTAACTCGGCAACACCACATCAAAAACCAAAAATGATGTCTTTGGAAATGTAAGTTTATTCCGAATTCAAGAATGTAAAAGTATATAAAATGTTCCATTTAAAAGAATGGCTTAGGGTGCTTCGCTATAGCGCCTTTTGACGCTATACCACTTTCACAAAAAAATAATTTTCCAGTCTTCTAATAACGCCTATATTGGACACTATTGGGTCATCCTGTATGTAATTCTAGGACACAAAAAATCAAATTTAGTCTTTTCTAATCTTTACAATGTCACTGATAATTTAAAATCAAAATTTGTTCTAACCGTATGTGTATTTGTTACAATCATAAACTTTATCTTCAATTTCCCCAAAATATCATTTTTTAGAGTCTCAACTTTGACAGTGAATAATATTTTCATTTTTCAAACTGGAGGGTTCTTTTCTTAAATTATTCATAATTTAGCTAGCATTACATCCTTGTGCATAACTTCATACCGACAAAGTGAGCTCTTCTGTCGTGGTTGTCCACATTATTTCGATCATTTGTCTATACCCTAAGAAATTACAACAGTGCAAAATTACTGTTTTTATAGCCAAATGTTATTAAGGTAAAAATTGTTTCGTCCAAAGTAAAAGATTTAGTAAAATAATTAAAATATTTATCAGAAAACAATTAAAAGAAACATGTGCTATTAATGCTACTAATAATCATAAATACGTATGTACAAAATTAAAATCATAATATCCAAGATAATAAATGGATTAAATATATTAATATATTAATTCTTATTATTGACAATAAATATTATAATGTGTCTAGTATACAGTGTTTTTTAAAATTTGACCCTCAGAAACGTACGGTAAATTCTACTTGCATGAGCCAAAATAAGACAAAAGTCAAGTATACCAAAATTTCGAAATATACTTGTAATAACAATAACTCAAATACATTTAAACATATCTTTGTAATGAAAATGAGTATTGAAATAAAAGCTATGAAGTGCCAGGATCTTTATCTGACAGTTCTGTTGCATTATTCTGGGTGAGTCTTTTTCTTTTAATTATGGCTGCAAGATTTACAAACAGACGATAAAGGCGCTGGAAGCTCGTGATAATAATGCTCGTGCAACAGCTACTACAGTGACATGTATCGAAATAGACATCCAGAACATAAAACTGTAACAGCTGCCTAGATATGTATGTATAGACAGATCAAAACGCGTGAAACCGGCCGCCCTAAAAGATTTTTATTTGCAAGAGACAGATATTAAAACCAAAGATTTCCTAACGATTGGACGCAGTGGACTAGTGTCTTGGTTACCTCAGTCACATGACTTTAATATAATCGATTTTTGTCTCTAGGGATATCTAATGACAGGGTTTACTTTACAGAATGAAATTACGAAGATGATATATTATTGTCCGCATTTATGGAGCATTGCAAGACATTTCTGAGGACAACGGTAACTCAATAGAAAATAACTATTCAACGATTGCATAAATGTGAGCACCTGGCTATCTAAATGTTAAATTTATAATTTTATTGTTTTAAGCATTACACATTTAAAATAAAAATTTTGTTTGAATTAGTGCAATTTCTTTAACCATTAAGTAACTGTAGATTATTTAGGAAAGCTTTTCGAAATTTTAATATACTTGACTTTCGTTTTGTTTTGACTGTACTATTAGGTGCTGGGATGTGAATTTTCGGACCTCCTGTATTTGTATTTATATCTTATTATTACTAAGGAAAAGATGCATATTTTAAGAAACAAAAAAAAATGGTAATCATCCGTATCAAATCATTAGTTGAGGTAAAATTAGATTTAAAATTCAAAGAAAAAAACTAGAAAATCTATATGATATAATAAAACACATTTTACATTTCTTTGCCGAGTTGCTACTAAATAGTTTTGAATTGGTCCATTGCGGTCGCGCTACCATTGCTCGTTGCTTTTAGTAGAAACAAACCCTCTGCTACTCGATAGTTTTCAACTGGTTGAGTTGCAGTTGATTCGAGTTGTGCTCAGTGGAAATCAACAGATATAACATTAGCGCCGCGTCGCTTTGGTATGGCTTTTCTGTCGGTTAAGCGGAAACAGTCTCTTAGAGTAGGTACTTGCTGGGGAAACAGTCTTTTGTTTGTCTTACATCCTGGATTAACGTTGATGTATCATGCGTAAGTCTCCCCGGTATTCAGTTGCCGTAAGAAAGTTTTCCGCATTGTAAGGAAAAATAATAAATTAATATTAAGTAGCACACGCGCGTGTGTCCCAATGGTTCAAAGAACTTGGTTTATTAGTTTAAGTTTACGTAAATTATCTATATTAAGTTATTTGTTATATTTATAAAATATTTGTTGTAATTATACTGAGGCTTCAAAGTATTGCAATCCAAAGCAATTATTGATTAATAATAGGACAGATAGAAATATACTTTTGTAAAAGTGAGATGTGTTTGAATAATCTCCAACTAGATATCAAGAGATATCTCATGGCGATCCTGCCAGTCCTGGACTGATAACTGGCAGTCGTTTAATAGTAAATTAATTGGTGTAGAATAGGATATAATTTATAATGATTTTAATGGATAAAGAAGAGAAATAATAATTACAGTTACGGTATTATGGATTATTTTATAAATTAGTAAAAATGGAAAGTAGTCAAAGGATGAAGTCATTGTTGCTGGTAATAGCGGTGGACAGACAAACGATACAGAAAAGACTCCTAGCTTTTCTATTAAAAATGTAATCGAAATAGTGGTAATAATGTTGGCTATAGTAGTGATAATGGTGTATGGTTATGAGAAATGCAAAAAGAGGCTAGAAAAGAAGATTCGTACCGAGATAAGAGCAAGTCAAGAAATTGTATAGGAAGCAGCAGGTTTTTTTTAGGTTTTTAGGGAAAAAAATTAATTAGCAATATATCACATGGTAAAATTAAGAAATTACTAAAATGGTATGAACTTTGTAAAAGAAATCGCACAATTTTTAGAAGAGCTAGTTTTTTTTCATCGCAATTTAAATAAGAACAATGTTGTAAGACGAAAAGACAGTAAAGTAACAAGCCGTAAGTTTAAAAAATTAGATAAGTTTAAGGATAATTATAAAAGTTTAAAAGATTTGTATAATAAATCGGAAGTAAATGTTAAGTTTAGGGATGAAATTAAGGGGTATAACAATATTAATAAATATTTAAATGTTATTGAGTCAATTTTGGATGCACGGTTACAGTCCTGGCGCACTGAACGATATGAAATAGATGAAAATAGTTTAAAAATACCAATAAATTCCGATTCATCAAGTTCAGAGTGGTCAGATACCGAAGAAAAAAGTGTCAGAAAAATTTGATTTTAAAACAGCGGCAAGTTTGTTGCCAGTTATGAACGGTAGCGAAACTGTAACCAAGCAACTTATCGATGCTATTGAACTATATGATTCTATGTTAGAGGTCCGTGGTAAAAGCTTGTTGACTACTTATATTTTAAAGAAAAGTTTAACTGAAATTGCAAAAATTAGTCTTAATAAAACTTATTCTTCAAACGCGGAACTAATCGCCGATTTGAAAAATCGCTTTGCTACAAAAAAAATTTGTATCATATTTATCGACACAGTTAAATAGTGCTAAACAGGGTGCAAAATCTATTGAGCAATTTGAAAAATCAATAGAAGAATTATTACCGGATCTGACAATAGTAAAGGTGATGAAAATGCCGACAAAATTTTGGGGAGAGTTAATGAAAAAATTGCTGTTAATTCTTTCGCAAAGTGGTTGAGAAACAATGATTTAAGAACTATTAATAAAGCGCGCAATTATTGCAAATTGGCCGACGCGATTCAAGGAGCTAAAGATGAAGAAATTCCGAATGTAGATATCGGTCAGGTAATTCATACCCGTGGATATAAAAATTTTATACGTGGTTCCACAAATTGTAATAAAAATTTGAGAGGGAATAATCATTCACATAACTTTTCAAGAAATCAAGACAGATGGGTGAATTACAATTCTAACTGTAGGGGTCATAATAATAATAGAGGTACTTTTAACAATCGTGCCAGAGGTAACAATTTTAGAGATTATACGCAAAGGACATGTTACATGTCAAACTCAAATGAAAATTATTCAGCTAGTAATGTAAATAGTCATTTAGGTAAAAATTTTCAAAGTACGCCATCTGATCCATTTTTTTCAAGCCCCAACGAGAAATTAATAATGATGTTAAAATCTCGACATTAAATGGCTTAAATTTTATTAAACTGTTTTATGGAAATACTGATTTAAAATTTTTATTAGATACAGGGGCAACTACATTATTTTTAGCAAATATCTAGCTAAATATGAAATAATTGACACATCAAAGAAAATTAATTTAAATGGAATTTCTAGGTAAACAGTATCAAAGTTCAGTTTCTATTTCATTACAAGTAAATAATATACAGCTCTGTCATCAGTTTTTATTAATGGATGACTACTTTGACCATAAAATACACGGTATGTTAGGTTCAGATTTCTTTTGTAAATATTCAGCTATAATAGATTATGAAAAAAAAATTATTTTCTTTCTGGTTTAACAATCAAAAAATTTTAATTCCGAAACAATCTACACAAGAATTTTATACTTCAATTTCTGCAAGATGTGAAATATTAAAATATTACAAGATTGATATCACTGAAGATTGTGTTGTTTTGCCGGGTGAGTTATGTGAAGGAATTTTCGTAGCTGAAACTCTAGCTAAATCTAAGCAAAACACGATACCTATTAAAATACTCAATGTTAGAGATCAAGAAGTTGTTCTCAAAAATTTTAGCCCTACGGTAGAAAAGTTGGAGGATTATAACTTATGCGAACTTAAAAATAATAAAAAGTTTTTCAGTTGATAGAGCAATATACACACACACACATTTATAAAGAAAACATACGACTAAATAAATCAGCTAAACCCGTTTATGTAAAGCCTTATAGGCTACCTCATGCTCAAAAGGCAGAAATTCATAATCAAATTGATAAAATGTTAAAAGAGGGAATTATAGAGGAAACACGGTCAAAATGGTCAGCGCCCTTGCTGATTTTCCAAAAAAGGTCGATCAAAAGGGAAATAAAAGCTGGAGAATTGTTGTAGATTATAGACAATTAAATAAACAAATACAGGATGACAAATTTCCATCACCGAGCATCACAAAAATCTTAGATTCTTTGTCTGGGGCTATGTATTTTTCTCATCTTGTTTTAACTCAAGGTTATTATCAGATCGAACTTGACTATTCTAGTAGACAATGTACAGCATTTACAACAGATCGGGGACAGTATCAAATGGGCTCCCAATGGGGTTGAAAATTAGCCCTAGTGCGTTTTCTCGAACAATGATAATTGCAATGTCTGGTTTAAGCTATGAACGTTGTTTTGTTTATTTAGACGATTTAATTGTTTTCGGAAATAACTTAATAAATCATAATAGAAACTTAGTTAATATGTTTCACAGTCTAAGAGAGGTAAATTTGAGGTTAAATCCAAACAAATGTGAATTTTTGAAAAAACAAATTCTTTGTTTAAGTCATACAATTTCATCTGAAGGTGTTTCACCGGATTCTTCAAAAATTTAAGTAATTAAAATATTTCCAATTCCTAAAGATTCTAATGAGGTGAAAAGATTTGTTGCTTTTGCTAATTATTACAGAAAATATATTCAAAATTTTGCACATATTGCCACACCTCTCAATAATCTAACAAGAAAAAAATACTCAGTTTATTTGGACTGAGGAATGTCAACAATTTTTTGAAAAAAAAGAAAGCCTTAGTTACCTCACCAGTATTACAATATCCAAATTTTCCCCAAATAACTGTTTTCAACTGAAATATTATTCTTCTGGATATTCACTTGGAGCTGTCGTGTCAAATGGGGATGACAGACTAGTCGATCTCTTAATAAAGCCGAGGAAAATTACCAGTGGCGGTCGGTCCATGGAAGCAAGGGAAGCAGTGCTTCCCCTGGGATTATTATAAAAAAACACAAATAGAACCTAATTATTATTTATCACATATATTAATCATTAAAATTTACTTTTAACCAATTTCAATAGATACGGCCCTGCTTTTCAGCAGCTGATATAATGTTGCACGATAAAACCGTAACGATGACGCACTCGATTAATCCAGCCAACACGAACTCGCGCAACTTCGATATATGTAAGCAGAGACAACTGTCTCTGGTAAGTAGGTAACTTATTGAAATGCATCCCATCCCCACTTCATAATCTTGATATCTGAGCTATATAGCATCGTAATACGTTTTATTTTATAGATTTTAATCTCGATTTTAATATCGATTTTAATATTATACTTAATATTAATCTTCCTAGTATTATTCTCAGCTTTTGTGCTATATTTGTAAAAACTTTTTTTGGTGTTTCTAAACCTGTGGTGCGGCGACAAGTGATTTTTAAAACGTTGAATATTAGTGCGCGTGTACGCAGATTTAGAATTACTTATTAAATTTGGAAGCTGGTTCTAGCACTGTGGAAAATATTATTTGCGTTTGTGTGGTGTGCAATTTGTTGAAAAGGGGATTTTCAACATATTCGTTTCAAGATAAACTGGATATTATTAGAAATGGGAAACCAACACCTGATTTAAAATTCTTAAAAACGAAAGTTAAATCATGCTATAGGTACTTTAATATTGAAGTGTACAGTGCTAATCAGTGGTTAAGGGGTTGTGAAAATTTGTGTAAATTGTTTTGTTGGCCATGTGTACTGTTCACAAATGAAAAAGGTGTTTGGAATAAAAATGGCTTTTCAGATTTAAACAACATTCACAAAGTGACAAAAAGGCATGGTAAGTGTGAAACTCATTTGGGAGCGGTACTAAAAGAATAAACATTTGGAAAATCACGAATTGAGGCATTCATTAGATCAGCAGTTGAAAGAAAGTGTTAAAAGGACTTATTGATATTATTTGTTTTCTCGGCGAAAATGAACTTAGTTTTAGAGGTCATACTGAATCTCGAAGCGTTGCTAATAGGGGCAATTTTATCAATTTAGTTGATTTATTAGCAAAATACGATACAATTTTAAGTAACCATCTGGAACACTCCACGATATTTCGCGGTACATCAAATCATATTCCAAATGATTTGATTCAGTCGATAAGCAATATTGTTTTAGAAAAGATCAAGCAAGAAATAAAAAAGCTCCCTTGGTGCAGTTATGTTAGATGAAACAACCGATATTACGAATATTAGTCAGTTGTCAATCGTAGTACGGTACATAAATCCAAATGGGAAATTCCAAGAGCTCTTTTTAGGATTTTTAGACGTAGCAACGCCATGAACGGCCGCAGCTTTATATACTATAGTTTGTCAGATAGTCGATGATCTACAGTGTGGTGCCAAACTTATCGCCCAAAGTTATGATGGGGCCGCTGTAATGGCTGGTGAATTGGGGGGCCTGCAGGCCAAAGTAAAAGAGACTTTTCAGAATGCAATATTTGTACATTGTTTTGCGCATCGATTAAATTTATTTCTAGCTCAATCTGCAGCGTGTCTTAAAGAGTGCAAAGTGTTTTTTTTCAAGTATTAGTGGAATGGCTGCCTTTTTTTCAAAATCATCAAAACGGACACGAGAATAAAAACTTTTTCTAGAAATTTAACCAGTGAAGAGCGGCTTTCAAAATTGTCCCTGTTAACAATAGAAAGTGACTGTGAAGATGTCCAAAAATTCAAACTTTTACGACGAAGTTATTTCCGACATCGCAAAAAAAAGAGGCGGATTAAACTACATTGTAAATAGGTAGGTATGTGCATGTTAACTACTTAACAAACTCTCAATGTCGGTGGATATGGTTGTGTGTCTGCGTTTTTTTCATAAGTGTAACCCTCGCCCGTGCAGCTTCGGCTTTGGAATCGGGGGTTGTCTAATTTTTGTGGTTTTTATGTTTTATGTTTATTGAGGAGTGGCGGTCCTACAAGTGTACTTTTTTCTAGATATCATAACTTTGCAGCTATCGACATTTGTTTTGAAATGAGTATACGGAAGCCACGCCTTTTCTTAAAATAATTTTTGCCTCCCTTCGCTCGGGGCCTCGCGCTATCCATCACTCTATATCACAAACTGCTTCCCCTGTATCAAAACTCACCGCACGCCCCTGGAAATTACAGTGTGAGCGAAAAAGTATAACTTAGTTTTTACCGTAAGGTATTTTAGGCCTTATTTATTTGGTAGAAAGTATATAATATTCACTGATCATAAGCTATTAATTTATTTGTTTGGAATGACGAACCCTTCTAGTAGGTTAACGAAATTTAGGTTAGCTCTCGAAGAATACGACTTTACAGTAAAGTATATTAAAGGTAAAGAAAATATTGTAGCGGATACTCTGTGACGAGTTGTTATATCTACTGACGAATTAAAAAATTTAAACAGCATATGTAATACAGTATATGTTACAACAAGAGCATAAGCCGAACGGTCTGGAAATAATATGCAAAGTGGCTTTGATGATTCCAGCTCCGATGAAAGGATTGATCACCCTGGCATCGTGGAAGTATTAAAACTGCCTAGAGATTCTTTCCAGTTGTGTCCAATTTCTTGTCCTTACTTTGAAAAAATAATAAAAGACAAACAGTATGATTGCCAATTAGCGAACTTGTTATGTATTAATGATTCGCGAATAATTTATTAAAAACAGGATCCTCGACCAGCATTAGACTTAGGTACTATGTTGAGAGACCTAAAAAGTATTTGTGATACGTATACAATTCTGGAATTAATAATTTAAAAATATATAAAGTGTTTATTTGCGGATTCAAGTGGCAAAGCATACCAATGCTTGGAGCTCGTGGATGCCATACTGGTGTTTTGCTTACAATACCACAGTTCATACCGAAACCAAGTATACACCCTACTAATTAATTTTTGGACAAGTAGCTAGATTACCGTCTGGTCTGTGTAAGAGTACAGATCCCCTATATAAACTTGATAATTATCCCTTAGAGTTAAAATATCGGTTACAACAAGCATGCAGCGATGCAAAAAACAATTTAATTGTCTCTAAGCTCAAACGAAAATCGACTTATGACCAGAACCAAAAAATTGTAAATTATAATATAGGAGATAAGGTTATGTTAAGATATAATCCCACAAGTAAATTAGAACCCATAGATAAAGGCCCATATTGTGGTATTGAGGATAAACCTCCAAATATACTTATAAATAAAAATTGATGATAATTTACTTAAGGTGCATAGAAATAGGGTTAAGTTGTAGCATGGATGAAAAAAAATACATGCCTTGTGAGCTCAGCATATATTTCTTTTTATCTTCCTCAAGGGAGATGTAAGGGAAAATAATAAATTAATATTAAGTAGCACATGAGCGTGTGTCCCAATGGTTCAAAGAACTTGGTTTATTAGTTTAAGTTTATGTAAATTATTTAGGTTAAGTTATTTGTTATATTTATAAAATATTTGTTGTAATTATGCCGAGGCTTCAAAGTATTGCAAGCCAAAGCAATTATTGATTAATAAATAATAGTAGAACAGATAGAAATATACTTTTGTAGATGTAAGATATGTTTGAATAATCTCCAACTAGATATCAAGAGATATCACAGCATCATCAGGGAATTTTCCGTAATTCTCTTCTTATCACTATCATTATTATTTTAATTATTGAAATATAAAACACGTGCACTTAAAGTTTTACTGTATATTATTGTAGGAATAGGACAAAGTATAAAAAGAACATATTTTTGTCATTTACAGATGGGCTATATTATTAACAATTTATTTTAATTTTAGATTGTACCGTATCAACCAACAAGGATCTAGGAGAACCTCAACCACTAATAGTAAATTCGAATTATACGATAAAACATCCTCAAGAAACAGACGTAGTGTCTTTTTATGAAAACGAATACTTTATATTATCATGTCCTGGAAGTAACCTACAGTTGAAGAATGGGACCCAGCAAATTAGTCTGTCAGAACATGAAATAGCATCATGTACTAATAACAAACAATTTACGATTATTTCTATAAACACAGTAGTAATATTTACCGATATTACTTGTGCTCGGTATCCTATTGATATCATTAGGTAATTATTTTATGGATAATTGGAAATTTGTGATAATTATTTCCAAAAACATAAAAATAACTTGTTTACAGTAACACAAAAAGTACTAGTACTGAATTATTTTCTACAAACTGTAACGGTGTCTGTTCAGACACCCAAAATATTTAAGAAAATATTTTTGGGCGTCGAAACATGTAACGGTGTTTGCTCTCGGGTAGCTGGTTTGGAGAATTAATGCGTGATTGCTGCTAGTTGTAAATAAGAAGGCCCAAAGTATAAATAATAGAATTTATCTCATTAAAGCAATATTTATCCAAAACATGAATTCAAATAAACATAAAATTAGATTCTCGTATATTTAAACAGTTAAACCAAGTCAAGTATAAAGCTAACGAATACTTTTTTCATATATATCGGTGAAATTAATTTATGGGGAATGGGGAGGAGTGTTTTTCAGTGATTAACGATACGACGAACGGTAGACTTCAGCTCCATGTGCTGAAGAAAACATCTAGGGCTCGATGCGACGGTAAGTTCAATATTCGATAAGTCCAGCTCAACGCGCTAAAGGCCCACTGTAATAGATAATCATCGGACGGCAGTGCAGGACGGTAAAATTGCTACCAGCACCAGGAAGTCTAGCTCAGCATATTAAAAACCCTCAAGATGCTACCAGACATTCGGCCGGGCGGCGTCCGTCGTCGGATTCTGAATTCTAACCGAATTGAGCCAAGCTCAACATGCTTAAAACTGCTCAACCACCCAGTTTAGCACGCTGAAAGTAGTTGTCAGTTGAAAACCGAATTCATTTTCTTCGCCAATATCCTTTTGGCTTGATGACGGTCTCGGATGCTAGGGTCAGGCAGAACTATTAACTTTTTACCCTGGTCATCGCTGTAGACCTGGACCGGCCTCGTGCAGGGCGGGTTAGCTTACTTTACGAATGGCCCCACTCACAAATATGAGCGGTGCCGAAGATTTCGGCCAACCTCCCTGGGTCCTGGCTGATGAACCCTGCTGGCTAGGGCCCCTTCTGGCGCTCTTCTGACTTCGTCTTCGTTCTTCGCCACCTTGTCACCCCCGGGGGTAGTCATCGGTCTGTCAGGGACTGTGCGGATATTCTGTGACTTGGGATTGACTGCCAGTACACAAAGTGTCAATTGACATATTGTCATCTGGATCATCGGACAAGGTGAGGATGAACTGTGTAGCTGTAGGAGGTGAAGGCCTAAGTGCTTTCTTAGCACTTTCGTCCTTCACGGAGCCAGGGAGACAACGGACACTGGTCGGTTCACTGACCGGTGCCCACAAGGTCTGTGGGAAGGTGGTTGGTTGCGTCATGTCTCTTCCGTGGGTTGGTCCATCTGTAAGGAAAGGATTAGTTATACTTACCCATTGTCCAGTAACTGTACCTTCGGCCTCTTGTGCCTCGGTGCGTCGGCCGGATCATAGGAGGTGGCCTCCCTGATCAGCGGGTTCCTATGCTCCTCGGCTAAGGTGTACAGTTTCTTCGCTCTATCCCGGATGAGTTCGGTGACTAGTGTGTACTCCAGGTCCCTGAAGATGTCAGCGTTTCTAACGTACCATGGTGCGCCCACCGCTGTCCTGATGGCCACGTTTTCCACGGTTTGGATCTTCTTCAGATAGGTCTTCGCTTGGTATCCCCATGCTACGGAGGCGTAGATCAGCTGTGGTCTGATGAGTGCTTTGACTAGCAGAAGCTTATTCCTCAGATTGAGCCTGCTCTGGTTTCCTACCATTGGGTAGATGAAAGCTCTCGTCCGCTTGGCCTTTACCACGATGGTTTCGGTGTTCTGTCTCCATGTCAGGCCTTTGTCCATGATTATGCCAAGGTACTTGACGGAATTGTGCCATTGGATGTCCTCGCCGAACATGAAAACGTGTCCTGTGGGGGTTTCCTTGCGTCCTTTCCTGAAGAGAATCGTCTAGCTTTTCTCCGCGTTGACTGCGACTTTCCATTTGTGCACCATTCTTCCAGAAGAGAGGCTGCCTCTTGGAGTCTTCTGGTGGCTGTTCTTGCTCTCCAGGATCTGGCCGTGAGGGCCGTGTCGTATGCGTAGAGTGCCATAGCGGTGCCTTCGGTCCTTGGGAGATCAGAGCTGTGAAGACAGCAAACAGGTGAGGTGACAGCACAGAGCCTTGGGGGACTCCGGCTTCCATCGGTCGATACGTGGACACACTATCCCTGATCTTCACTCGCATCTGTCTCCCGTGCAGGTATGATCTAACTAGTTTGACGAGTGCAATGGGATGACCCATACTCATCATTTTAGCTGGTAGACCATCGTGCCAGACCCTGTCGAAAGCCTTCGCAATGTCCAGGAGTAGTGCTGCCGTGACCTGTCTTTGGTTGAAACCTTTGGTGATTTCTTCGGTGATCCTGAGCACTTGGAGTTCCGTACTATGTCCTGTCCTGTACGCGAACTGTTCATCCGGGATGATTTGGAGCTCTTCGGTTTCTTCTTCTATTCTTCTCAAGATGACGCGCTCGGCTACCTTGCTCACAGCGGAGAGCAGGCTGATGGGTCTGTAAGAGGAGGGAAAGATTAGTTCCTTACCTGGTTCTGGGATGACTATGACGTCGGCCTTCTTCCACCTGTCCGGGAAGTATCTGAGCCTCAAGATCCCATTGGTGATGTTCACCAGGGCTGCTACCTCATTCCTGGGTAGCTTCTTGAGGGCGATGTTTCCGTTCTTATCATATCCTGGAGCTTTCCTCGGCTTCAAGCTCCTTAAAATCTCCTTGACCTCCTCTGGAGTGGTCGGACGGATGTGATCATCGTCTGGCAGGCGGAGCATCCGACGAACTCTGCGTTCCACGTCATCAACCCAGTCCTCGTCCTCATCATCGAGTTGGTTTTCCCTACACTGCAGTTTCAAGCTGTCCGTTCATTTTCTTGGCTACGGCGATTCTATTTACCAAAAGTGTGCAGTAGCGCAGGATAAACGGGAATTTCCGAAACTATAGTAATGAACATATGTATGTATGATTCATTACAAGTCATCGAAACAACAACAATATTCTCAACTAGCACATTGGTTTTATAAATTTAAATTAAATGACCGAACAATATTCTTTATGACTGTTTAGTCATTTAATCTATATTTATAAGAACAGTGTGCTAGTCGGTTTATACTCTACGCGTGTTCGTTAATCAAGTTGGCGGAACTGGAAATCAGTTTTAATCTCCTCAAATGGGTTGGAGGTTCGCGGAGGAAATTATACGAATGGTGCAGTAGCCTGGCCAATGAATGAGTTCGATCCATATAAGACAACAAAATCATACGAGATCTTCCCGACCTTGCGTCAGAGGGGCCTGGATATTTTTCTGCCTCGTACAAGGAGAATCTTCCGTCTGGCATTGGAATACACCCGTTGGCCTGGATATTAGCCAAATTGGTCTTTATTCCTAAAGACCGAAAAAAGGACTAAACAGCTGCAAAATCATTTAGAATCATCAGTCTCACTTCATCAATCACTTCTTAGCACAGTGTGAGGTATTGGGGCGACTGAATCAAGAAACTTTTGGCGCTAAGTGACATCTTTTTCTTTCCTGGAACGACATCCTGACCTTCATCAGAGTTTGAAGGAGTAAATGGCTGAATAGGCATTAGAGGGTCGGAAAAAGGTTCCGTTTGTGGCCTACTTGCTAGGCGCTAATCTCCCGCGACCACGACTATTACTATTACTATTACTATTACTATTAGATTATACAAAAATGTGATTTTTACTACAGATAACATTTTACTGACATAAAAATTTTCAGTGATATTGTTACGTGTTTGCTGTCCTCACAAGCATATCAAAGCGTGGATTCGTAACACTTACTCACTACTTTATTAACTAGTTAATAATTAACAACAATACCCTATTGAAGAACTTGACTATAGTCACAATTAAACCATTATGTCACTACCTTAGTCTCTAAATTATTTCTTCTTTACTTGTTTAATTCCAAAGTAAGACTGACTCAATTCTGTGCCATATATGTATGGTCTGGAACCTTTTTGAACATTTCCGGCCCTTCAGTTCCAATTCCATTTTTGTAAATCTGGATTAACCTGGCCATTTAATTCGTTTTAATACTTGTAGCGCCATCTCGGGGCACACGCCGAAACCGGTAGTCTACACAGTCCATTGATATAACAATATAAATTGAGCTATAGTTGAAATTCTTGTAAACAGTGGCCATTCTACAGTTTTTTGTTAACTACTTAAGAACTGCTACACCACAGAAAAGTTTAAACAAATGTTTTTATAATGTAATAAAATAAAAATAACGTCTTTCGTGTGATATAACGGACAGTGGCTCGTTTCTGGTTCAAATTCAAGCCGGACCATATGCTTGCTCGCGTAACCATTTTCAAAAGGGAGGTAAAAATCTGAGTTCTGTATATCTGCTTGTGAGCACGCTAAAGATGCCTAAAAATTAATAGATTAAAGGGTATCAGCAAAAGAACTAAATTCTGAGCTTATCTTGAAAATCGGAGAATATCTTTCAAACTATTATTACTATTGCACAAAATTAAATATTCGTTAGTTATAACAAAAAGTATATTATCTATCAACAAAATTTATATTTAGCTAAAATTTATTTTTAGAGCAACAAGTCAAACCTGTGAAGGTGGAAATCAAGAAATAGAAATAGGGTTTTTGGTCAATTCCTCGTACATCAGACATCTAGCAATTTGTTTCGACAAATATGTACAAACCACCATTAATTCTCATTATGAATTATTGCCAAATATACGCGGTAGACAGTCAGGTTTTCCAAGACCTTCCTGGATTAATGATCGATTTTACGAATTTGGATCTAACTCTTCCAATTCAAATGCTGATACTTTATATGTAAGAGGAAATCAAATTGCAACTATTAGCAAATTAATCGGTTTTAATGATACAACCAGAAACCCTTACGTAAACAATACTGGAAATTTATATCTGGCAAGAGGACATCTAACAGCAAAGGCGGATTTTACATTTGGAGCACAACAACGCCTAACATTTCATTTGGTATGTAAAAGTAAAAAGTTAGATCACATAAATCTTCGTTTTTGTTAAATTATTGTAAAATCTAAGTGTAATAATTAAAACTTTTCAGCGCGTTGATCAAACAAATTTAAAATTGCAAACTGACTTGTCTGTAGGACAACTATATCTGATTTAATTCAGTGTCAAATCTCTGCCTATTGAGTTGTGTCCAAATTTCTTACAAGTATTTGGAGGAAATTGTGTAAAATACTGAGAAATCAATAAAAATTCGCAAAAAGTGTCTTCTTTAATCATGAAACACAGTTTCAAGGTAAATAGCATAACGATCAGGTAGAAATGATAAAGAATTAATTTATGTAAAATATCCTAAATAATCGAGATTATTTTGTTGCACATTAATAACTGTCCAATACTGAAGAGAAAAATATGACAAAAGTCATGTCATTCTATATTTGTCATGATTTGAATTTGCGAAAACTACATAAATGTGTACTGAATAAGATTTGCAGGAAACAACTACTCGGCGGACAAAAACCCCGACCTGCATTGAATTAAACCTGCAAATCTTGTTTGGTAGCTAAGATCATTTGTCAATTCCTCACTAGATATAGACCGGTTTCGAGCTTGTTATGTTCTCGTCAGTATGCCATAAGTAATGGAAAAGACAAATAATAATAGCAAACCAGGTTAGCCTAAAGCAGACTAAGCAAAACAGACATAGTGAGCAATAAGTGTATCCCTCTGGTGGTCAGTGCTACTACCAATTAGACATCACTGATGGCTTAGTGACTGATAGCGACCTGCAAAGCAGGTACCAAGAGCTTCGACCTCTAACCGGGGTGGGCTAAACTATATATTGAATAAGATTTGAAGGAAACAACTACTCAGCGGACAAAAGCCCCGCCCTGCATTGAATTAAACCTGCAAATCTTGTGTACATAAATGTAGAACTCAGGAATTTACCTTGGATGCTAACAAATTTAAGACTACCTATCGAAATCTCTACTGATAAAAGTTGACACAAACATGACGGAAATTATTAGATATTATGATAATAATATACAGGGTGTCCCAAAAGTCGCACATCCCTTTGAATGTACGTTTTCTAAGGACGTAATAGATTGCTTAAAAAATGTTTTAAAGATTCTTTGTCCCTCGCTTAAGGAATTATAAGCAATTTAGAATTAGAATAAAGGCAACGCTGTTTAATAAATATTCGACATACTTTAATAATAATATTTTGCAATACTTATTTTATCATAACAGATGTTCAAAATTCTGCATATTTGCACCTAGACATGCGTTAGCTCTTTTTACGAAGTTTTGTATACACGCTGGAACTTTTCAGGACTCATGGCAGCCATATCATAATTAATTTATCTTCAAATGCCTTTAAAAAGCTACTAAAATTGCTAATGTTACACTCACCAAACTTTTTTTATAATCTGTTTAAGTATAACTGCGTGTTCAACATAGAGATGATACGAAAATCTTGTAAGACGTTTTTGAAATCAGGTATATATAATAAATAGAAGTGGGCTTAGAATAGGACCTTGAGGAGTTCTGAATGGAAAATACATATTGTTTAGTACAAAGCGATTTAAATGTAAATATAACTCGTATTTTCTAACTGCCAATAAGCAAGTGTCTTTTTTCGTAGATATTTTCTTATTAGCTTGTCTATTTTTTTTCGATCTACCTATTTTAGAAATTAAAACAAAATTTAACTAAGGTCACAATCATTACTGAAATATTAATTATTTTTAGATTGGTTCACCAAGTCTATTCGTATATCTTTGTAACGAAACATATTTGTTAATATGAGCTTTTTTCTTATTTTGATATATTAAACCTGCTCCTAAATTTTAGCCCAATGTTTAAAGCCACCTGAAAACCAGATTGCCTTATTCCATCATTTCAAAGATATAATTTAAAATACAGTAGAATATTCACAGTAAGAAATACATCCCTTTATACTTATAGTCATCGTTTTAAAAATTGCAGATCAATGCCGCACCACAATGGCAGAGTTTTAATGAAAAAAACTGGGCTGATTTGGAAGCTGATGTGAGAAATTTGGCAATTGATTACGACCTGACACTTCAAGTTTATACTGGGACATATGGTGTAATGACACTGCCTCACGAGCAAACGAAAGAAGAAGTTAAAATTTATTTATATAATGATGATAGAGATTATCACCAGATGCCTGTACCGTTACTTTATTACAAATTTGTGTATGAGCCCATTGATGAAGCAGGTAATTTTAGAGTTAAAGATTTTTCTAATATAGCCTGATAATATTATATTATTCAAGGAACGTGTAATGATGGCTATTACTCATGGCGATAAAATAATTTATCCAAATGAGGAATAGCCATTACACGCGAGTAGTATACTATATCTTTTCCACGACTACTCAACAGGAGGTTGCACTTTTAAGTCTAGATAAGTTTCACGAAAATAATTATTATTATAAAAAATTTTACATGTTTTTGTCTCGTATTTATGCATTTCTTGAAAAAAGAGAATAAATTAATTATTGGGTATTACGTAAGCATTATTTCAAACAACATGATAATAATAATAAATGCCTACAGTTTTTTGTAATTATACTGTCATTCTTATTTGAATGCGCTGGTATAAAAGTTGTAGGTACCTATACAGGGTGTGGCAATAGTGCGTCCGACTTCGATATCTCCAGTTCTATGATAGCTAGAAAATTGATTTAAAAACATAAGTAAACTAGACAAAAAGTATATAACCGGGTATTATTTTCGAATATACAAGGTGAACCAAGACGATTCTACAGGGTCAACTAACATTTTTTTAAATAGAATGCCATGTATATCAGAGCATTTTTTGAATCCGCTTTGTGGCCTCCTTCCACTCCTGTATTATTGACTCACTCCCAATCGCTTGGATGTAATGATTTTTTTTAATTATGCCATTTACACGTGTACATTAAAAAAATCAGTCACAATTATCGATTTAAAGAAAAAAATATGTTAGTATTAATTATGAGACATCTCTGTGATAACAGTTTTTTCAAATGGAACACCCTGTATATTTTTGGACGTTGTGATGTAGAATTGAAAAACGAAGACTTTCTTGTCTAGTTTATTTATATTCTTAAGTCAAGTTTCTGGCTATCATAGAATTCGTCATATCGAAGTCGGACGCGCAATTGCCCCACCCTGTATATTAAATCAAAAACAATACTTCCAATATCATAGAAATCATTAAAACAACTACTCGATCTAGGAGCAAGAATTGCATTGAATTAAATAACAATGTTCTAGTATTACAAGCATTACAAAAAATATTAATATTAAAAAAAATTGACACCAAACAGGGGTTTTCATGGTGAGGGAATCTAGAACAGTTGTTATCTGTTCTAAAAATATCGAATTTTATTAAATCACATTAGATTATATCAAATTATTTACAGCAATTAATTAATAATTAATTACTTTAAAATTGCACTTTAAAATAAATCAGATTAAATCAACACGAAGTAAAAATATAAAATATACTTGATTATGATTTCATTTAACCATAATTCGTAATTTGTTGCTGTCGCTCGCTTGCTTCTTCTCATTATTGATATTTTTATTGTATTGGTTACACTGCTTTTCTATGGTCACATACTGAACTCATAAAAATCTGATAAACGCAACAATACAACTTAATCTACACTCTGTAGTTCTACTTTTTGAAGAACTTTCAACACAAGTAAAAATCTGGGGGTATCTGCTGCAACAAGTTAAAAATATTCAGCTTTAGTCCCCCAATAATAAATTTATTATCACCAATAGAATCATATAATACAAAAGTAAAACGTAGAAAATTCGTTGGGAACTCACCTTTTCATATACTAATGTTGTAATACAAAGTAGAAAATCCGATTCCTCGACGAAGATTCGGAAAATTCTCCAGGTTAAATGATGAGTATATTTCTTGGCACCACTGATGTAAAATAAATTATAAAAAGAAAGCAAGAAGGCTTCTATATAGCTACTGCTCTCTATTATTAATTATGTTTTACTTCTGTTTCAGGTATTGTATTGGTGGGTGTCAATCACCCCTACATCAAAAATGTATCAGAAGCAATATTTTGTCAAGATATTTATGAAAGCATTAACTGGACAACAACGTTTAAAAGAAATACTATTATTGACGGATATATGTACGCCTGTTCGCCACCTGAGTTTAACAAAACCGTCAGATATTTGCCAAATTTACCTTTAAAATATCTGTTAACACTTAACACTAGTTTTAACTCCATCGATTCATCTGGTGTAAGACTGCCTGTTCATCCTTTTACTAGTTTAGTTCTGTTTACCATGTTTTTGATGTATGTGTCTACACCAAAGTGTAATGTTTTTTAAACAATTCAGTTTAATATACAAATAAATGAGGCGTTGTAGTTTTATTTTTTATACACTTGAAAAATGTCATCTTCAAATTAACAGAATACATTTAACAACAATATGACAACTTCCAAACTTGTAGCATTTTCGAAACATGCATATGCATCTTTTATCTTTTTTTTTAAGATGTTCTATATTCAGGGATGGTAATGACAATTTTACTGATCCTCATAAAAAATAATCCATTGGATTTAGATCTATCGATCGGAGAGGCCACTGAATAGGTCCATAGATTCCAATCCATCTGTTTTAAAAATTGGCACTTAGATAATTCTAAACCAATCTAAAGTTATGAGGAGCAGCGCCATCTTGTTGAAACAACACAACCTGTACAAGTCTTCGAGATACGTTTTCAGAAAATCGAGAAAAATAGTTTTGTAAAAAATATAAACACATTCCCAGAAAGTGTGTTTTCAAAAAAATCTGTGACCCTATAAGGTGTGTTCACCTCAGAAATGTATACCAAGTTTTTTGATATTGTATCTACTTGGGCATTATAGAAATTTTCATCTGTCCAGTAATGATTATTAGAAGAGAAAACTGAAGTTTAATTATAATAATTCTTTTTATTTCTGTACAGAAATGATATGGAATATAAAGGAATATAACTAAACTTTGATTTTTTCTTTTGGAATTACTTTCCTGTACAATAACCGAGTCTATAACTGACACATTTTTGTCCAGAAAAAATATTATTACGTCTTAATGGGGTGATGGACTTGTTTCACCCCATTAAGATATAATACTAATTTTTTCTCTGGATAAGCCGCCATGTTCCTATGGTGAATGGTGTTTTAAAGTAAATTCTAATTATACATATTTAACAAATAGAATTGGAACAATAAATACACTTTGACAATATAATACTTGGTTTATTATAACAGCGATTTGCATAAAAACAAATTAATAAATAAGTAATTATTAAAATTAACTATTCATTACCTATTTAAAAATTAACTAATAAGGAATAACAGTTTGTTAAATCCGAAGTTAACACTACAATCATTATTGTACAATCTGTTTATTTGGTTTAATTATTAAGTGACAAACCACCAATACAATTTTTTAGAAAATGTGTCTCGATATGCTTATTTTCAAAATAATATAGGTATTAATATCATTGCTTACAAAATTACCATCGAAAAAAAATATGTAATTAAAATTATAAACACGTTTCTGAATATTGATTAAATATACTATACCTATAGTTCAATTAAAATAACATACAAATATGAGGAGATCGAATCAAAATTAAAATTAATTCAGAATAGTCAAATTTAAAAATAATAAAATAATAAATATATTTTTACAACATGCTTTGACTATACAAACTATATTTTGTATATTGAGCTAAATGTAATTAAACTAATATTCTTCTATAGCACACATTCTCATGGTAATATCCTTCCTAATAAATTTAACTACATTTGTTTATCTTTATCTTTCGGATATTTCAACTCAAAGTCTTCCTGGGCAACTTTTCGTAACGAGTTTTCCATGGTACTTCCAGTTTCTTTGACCATTTTTGTGAAAAATCCGTCTAGATTCTGCAAAAGTTCATGGGGATGAGCAAATTCCACTGCTTGGCCAGCATCCATAACCAAAACTTTGTCCGAATCCATGACTGTATTTAACCTGTGCGCTATTGTTAATACAGTACAGTCCTTAAAACTCTTACGTATAGTCTTCTGAATTAAGGAGTCAGTTCTAAAATAAAGATTAAGTTAAAATTAATAACTATAATCTTCAGGAGTATCATTCAAAATATATTCTGGTTCACGTGTCAGAAGGTTGTAAACAATCACCATTCAGGCCAGGTGATAAGATACCCGTATATTTTGAAGGTACACTTTAGATGCCCGCGATAGTTATATTCTTTTTCTTCATCACTTTGGGAAATAGTTTGCTATGGCCGAGTAAAAATTTAATCTAACACCGAAAATTGCAGAGGAAGGAACAAAAATCAACTATGATTCGCAAATATAGCCGTATAGTACCACCAAAGAGCAAGCATAACGACAAAATTTCAAATACTGTGAATTACTAAGAAAATTGTTGCTCCAAGAAAAGTCAATAAATATCGACGAATCGGAAATAAATGGCAAAATTAATAGACAACAATTTCAAAATATCTTCTTTAACAGCAATCAAAGCTTATACATAAGAGACAGCGTTGTTTTTGTTTATGATTCTTGTTATGCCAATGTCAATATTCGTTAACGTACAAAACAAGTTTGTAAAAGTACATTTATTCGCCGTTTTTGGTCATATCGAAATTAGAAATAGTGCTGGTATACTAACTCACGGAACACAAAAAAATTTTTAGATTCGATTACACTAAAAAAAGGGGCAGGAATAATCAATGCAGACACAACATCGTCATTGTTAGGAGTAATCCTTCAGTTCTGTTTAAGTTTAAATTTGGATCTAGTATAATTTATTGGTTCTCCAAATAATACTTACACAATATCAACATTGGCTGTTGCTTCATCCATTACCAAAACTTTATTGTTTCTGACAATGGCTCTGGCCAAACATACCAATTGTCTTTGACCAGCACTAAAATTGGAGCCTCCCTCGCTCACTTTTTGTTCAAGAGTTTCAATTGCACCTTTTAATTCAACCTGGAATAATAAAACTGTTGTGTATTATAATTTAAAGCCTCAAGGAAAAATTCAAACAAACCATCAGAGACTAAAAATCATTCAATTCATTTAATTTTTAAGAGTAATTTCTAAAATTAGTATGTTTTATGAAATATGTTTTTTCCTGTCTTGATCAGACTGCATTGAATACAATGAAATTTGGCATATAAGTTACTAACATAAGTAGGAATATTTAATCTTAGCTTAAATCGATCAAATACGTATCAACTTTAAAGACATAAGGCCGTATGCTTGGCTTTAAGTCTCTATATATCATTATGAGTTCATAAACTAGGTTTTTCCCATGCACGCATGATGACTTCCCGTATGAGGCGGGGCTGAACACGGGAGTCATGCGAGCACGGGAAAAGTAGTTTATGGACGTATAATGAACAATATTTTCATTATACCTCTCTGAAAACAACAACACATAAAAATAAATAAAAGTATATTCTGGAGAGTACATTTAGAATAAAATTTGCAAATAAACGTCAAAAACAATGCCAAACAAGCGTTGCTCCAGAAATTTCAATCACACATTTTATTATGATTGACAAAGTAGGCAGCCACAATATATTTATGACAGGTAATGTCATAAGAAAAAAACAAATATTGACTTAATAATTATAATATATAGGCTAAAATTGAAACAATTTAATGATGATGAAATCAAAAGAGTGTGATATTCATTCAATTTATTTTATTTTAAATATATGAAGGAATCTTTTTAATGTTTCAAAAATATTTAGTTAGAAACTCTACACGTGTTTCGGCTTTTTAGGCAATTGTCAAGAGTATAGGGAATATTGAATCGTACAATTTGTGTTCATTGCTTATATAATCACATCTGGTACCTACTATGAAACTATTGTAAAATATGTTTTTATAAGTTGAATATTACTTTATTTTTGAACTCTAAATCATTTTATTTAAAATATGCTGACCGGTAAACATTTTTTGTACATTCCTTAAATTTTTTATTATTTTTAAGAGCCTCACTTATTTCTAATTGTTCTAATAGATCAAGTTTCTTTCCCTTTTTTTCCGAATGGAGTAATTTAACATTATTTAAATCTATAAAATGTTTTCTATACACTATGTTGACATGCCCGTGCTATATACATTATTTACAATAGATTTTTTTGTGTTCCTCGATTCGCTTTTTTACATTTCGTCCAGTTCGTCCAATGTATATAGCATCAGATTCACTACATTTTAACTCATATACTCCTGTTTTTTGTTTCTTTTTTAGTTTTGTCTTTATTATTACTTAACATTTTACCAAGACAATGACGTCATTCATCACATTTGCTACTTTTTGGTAAACTATTATTGAATGACATAGATAGAAATATAATTCTGAAAACCATTTTTTTATTAAATATGGTCATTTGCAAACATCCTTTATAAATAAATCATTATTACTTCATAACACATAAACAAAAAAATGTTTTCCATCAACGATTTTGCATTTTCGAGCGTACACATAATTTTTGAACACACGACTACTAGAAAACTAGTAGTCGTTTTAATTTCCATACAGAGTGAATGCAAAACCATGGTTTATCACCTACACATATCCCATTCAATCGATTTATCTTGGACATATTGACTTCAAATTCACAATCAGTAAGTCTGATTACAATACACTATATTTTGCCATTCGAACGAAAGAGAGAGAGAGAGAGAGAGAAGAAAATATAGTTTGCTCTCATACCACTAGAGATCTGTTCCAAAAGTTAGTTATTTCTACTACTTGGTTACGTTCCGTTTACATAAAAGCCTAGTTGTCAACACATAACAGGGAAAGTTCCGGAATAGTAATTGCTACGTAATAACTATTCCCCATTTTGGTGAATGCTTAGTAGACGGATCATTTCCATTACGTAACGGTCATTAGTTGCGGAAACCTTTAAAGTTCCACTGATGGTAGCTGCTACGTAGTGACTACTAAATGTGCTGCTTAGGTAGTAAACAGTCACTTTCCGGTCTTATTACATAAATAACTATTTAATATTACATTCTGGGGTAAATTGTAAAAGTTTGTTATTGATACTATACTTTGAATTTTATCATACCATTCGTATTATTTTTATTTCTTGTGTCATTCCCAGAAATAAATAATGAATAATCGATACTGGTTTAAAATACTATAATTTAGAAAGCTTAAAACATAGAGACCAGTTTAGAGCTAAAAATGTTTTAAGTGAGTTTATCGAGTAGGGCAGTGGACCAGAGCGTTAAGTGACAAATATAGCTGATTTACTGCCTATCGACTCCCGGGCTTAAATCCCGGTTTCAACAAAGTCGAAGGGATTGTTTATGTCTGTGTTTTTTTCACTGTGTAATCCGGGTCCGTGCAGCTTCGGCTTTGGTTTGTGGGTTGTCTAATTTATGTGGTGTGTTTTAAAAAAGTTTCCTTAAGTTAAAATAAAAATAATGTACCATCGGTTAATTTTCTTAAGAAATATAGGTATCACTTTATTGAATTGTTTCATACCAGTAGGTGCACCAGAAACTGTGGGGGTGAGAATCACTACAGTTTTTTAGTTCCTATAGAGAGAAATTTAATTATGTACCAACTACTGTCAGTGAATGACATCTTGATATAGTAAAAGTTTCAATCTCAATACCGATCCAGTATGAAATTTCTTTAGTTTTCATTCATATGGAAATCATTTGATAATGAACCTACATTCTTACTTACTTACTTTGTCCAGAGCATTCCACAGAATTTCGTCACTGGCTTTTCCAAACGGATCTAAATTGTATCGAATTGTAGCAGAAAATAATACTGGCTCCTGAGGAATTATAGATATATTTGATCTTAAATCGAGCAGTCCTATTGAAGCTATATTAACATCATCAATGAATATGTTGCCTTCAATCGGAGCTAATCTAAATAATGAAGATATTAAGCTAGATTTTCCAGCGCCTGTCCTTCCTACAATGCCAACCTAAAATACGAAATCTCATGAAATAATTTAATGATCATTTAAGATTGTGACACACTAGACAGAACCGCACCAATACTAAATGCAGCGCATCGAAAGACGAAAATCGCAAAGTAACGCCCACTATACAGGGTGGGCAAATTTCGATGTTTGTATAGGGTAACTCGGTAAATGTAAGAGATACAAAAAATGGAAGACACATTCTTGATCTCTTTTTTGAGACAAATTCACTGGCGAAAACAAAAGTTCGATCTTTCTATTTTTAGACACGTTAATATCTTGGTTGTTTGTAAAGTTATGAAAAAGCAACTTTTACATTCTTAGGGCACTTTTTTCTGTATAATGCAGTGGCGTCGAAAAAATTTAAAAAAAAGGTGCAATTTCGAGTTATGGCATAAAATTGCATTTTTTAAAATAATAATAATAATAATAATAATAATAATAATAATAATAACGTCTTTATTTATTGTTGAGTACGACAATAAATGGGCGAAGTTCAGTAGAGTATCTACATCTAATAGATACTCTCTGCTCTTACACTTAACCCTATAAAACCAAATTTAAAAATAGTACAAGAACTTAAATGATAAACATATTCATTACAAGCAATAAGGAAACAAAAAATAAAACAAGAATAAGAAAAATGTGCAAAGGACCGGCAACCTCCACGTTGGTGCACCCTGGACAGGCAGAGGTAACTCTGCCTGACTAATGTCGGCCGGGGGGTACCAAGGCTAACCACCTGGTACTCCTTCTACTTCTGGTTCCTTATAACCTTAGAAGAAGGGCCCTCACGATCGAC
>JANEYF010004392.1:135000-181166 GCA_029963845.1 Rhamnusium bicolor | reverse complement strand
GAAATCCCCAAAAAATGAATCCATAGGGGTGTTAGGTGGCCATTTAATAGATCCATTATTCCCTATCCATATTGGGAATACATTATATCAAATGATCTCGAACGGACACTATGGACACTATGCGGAGTTGCCCCATCCTGCATTCAAATCATATCATCAAGTTCGGTTTCCGGAAAATCTTGCAAAAGAATATTTTCTGCTTCGGGGATAATTATTTCCAGATAGGTAACTCCAGTTAGAGTATAATCATAAAAATATAGGCCCAACAATTTTGTTTCTGAAAATTCTAACAGTTTTTCTTTCCTGATTTTTTTATTTGTTTTCATAGCTCACTTTAATAATGTTAACTTTTCCAATATTTACAGTAATTAGTTTAACTAAGATATTCGACGTTTAATAACTCAAAAACGGCATATGGTAGGGGTAATATATGGTATATTTTTGAAATCAGGAACAAAGGATCATTCCAACAATTTAATAATATACAGGGTATCTCATTTAATAAAAAAAACGCTGTTGTACTTTTGATAGCATTTTAACAAAATTCAGTCATAATCACACAACTTTTATTTAAAACTTGTTTTTTTATAGGCAATACTGATGATAAGGGGTGGGTAATTTATAATGAATAACCCTGTAAAAGAATAATTGCAATATTTAAAACTGTTTCATATTGGTGTGAGACAAAACTGCAAAATATTTAATATAAAAATTCTGATGCGGTTTTAAATAATTGGATATATTTGACATACTGAAATTTTTCCATTATGCAAAAAATATAAAAAATAAAACTAAAATAGTACAATTAAAAAATATATATTAATTAATTTTCCCAGAAATTATTAGTGCATAAAAAAGTAGTTAAGCTCAAGTACAATCACCAGGGTTGCGACGATTTAAATCAATTTGATTTAAATCAACTGACTTTTTAAATTTAAATCATGATTTAAATCAAGTTGTGTAAAGCTAGTAAATCAAACTTCAGAACATTCAAATAAAAAGTATAGTTTATTTAAAAGCTAGATACAAATTAAACTGAAAAAAAATTCCAATAAAAAAGAAGAAAAGGACAGTTAGGTTACACATATAAAACAAAAGTTACCTTCTTAAATGTACATTATAAATTAGGTGCCTACTTAAAAGCAGAAACATAAAGTAAACAAATTAAACAGAACCAACTCTAAATGAAAATAAAAACATGATTTACTCCAAAAACAAAAATTTTAAATTAGGTTAATTATTGTAAAGTTTGTACAAAAGAACTAATTTAGCTGCTTTTTCGTCCCTAAACGATTTCGAATCTTAGAATGAATCAAACCAAATGTCGAAAATATTCTCTCAACCGAGGCTGAACTAGCTGCAACAGAAAATAGTTGCTTGATAATCGGGAATAATTTGTCAATAATATCAATATTTCTTTGGGATTTCCACCAGTCCAAGAGTTTTGTGTTTTTAAGAATTTCTTCGTGAAACATAATATCGGCAAAAGGCTCAGATTTTGCCAGAAATTTAATAATCAGTGGTAGTAAACCACTTTCGGGATATAATTCATTGGCGGCTTCTAAAGCACGATTCTTTTCGCTTTCTGTTAATTTATGCTTTGTTTTCGTAGGGTCTAGAATGAAGGCTAGCAAATGGTATGAGGTGATACATCGACCGTATCGGTATCTAAATGTTTGCATTTGCCTTAAGTTAATTTCAGTTTCGTCAATATGCGACTCAAGAATTTTAAGTTGTTCTACGACGTCTGATAAGCAGTCGGCAAGTGAGTTCTATCTTACGTCAGAAGGTAAAGTAAGTTTTTTCCTCCTTCTTTTGCGTATGTGGCAGAGGCAAAATGATTGTTTCGAAAGTATTTCACACTGAACGTAACGTGTTTCCAAATCCTTACATAACAAGTTTAAAATGTATGGAGCACAACCCTAAGTAATGACATTTAGTTCTGTTGACTTTTTAATTTGGTTTCTCATAGCATTCATATTGGCAGTATTATCCGTCACAAAACTGCTTACTGTACAGGTATAGACAGTGTTTAGAGTTTTAATTAAGTTTGTTGCAAGTTCTGTTAAATATACAGATGTATGTGGATTTCCAGATGTGTCTATCGTGTCTACTAAAAAGGAATAGGTACCCATTTTCCGTAGTTACAGTTGCACATATTATTGGTTCATTCTGTATGTTGGACCATCTATCCAATGACAGACAAACTGAACTTCCTGATAAATCTTTAAAACATTTACTTTTTTCCTCGTTATACACTTCATCGAGCAGTCTGTTGGACACATCATGTCGAGATGGTGGTACATATCCAGGTCGTAAAATCGTTATTGCCTTTTTTACTTCAGGTTCAATACACATGAAACTGCTGTTTGTCGCATAAAGAGCTCTAGCAATTTGTTTATCTATTTCTTCTTTATTAGACTTGGTCATACGTACAACAAAAAGATGATAAAGAACCAGAACGAGTCAGCCACTACTTTTCTTTTTTTTTTACTTAATGGCGTAGAAGATAGCGGCTGTGGCACTATCTTCCTCTGCATCTTGTTGTAACGTGGTCAATTGTATCTGTAATAAAAAACAAGATTGTTATGTTGTTTAAATCCAGCTATACACAGACAGGCATATATACTATACTTTGTTCTTAAAACTAGGAGTGAATGAAAGTCACATTTGCGCAGGGAAAATTTCTAGAAATCTAGAAAATGCACTAGATCATTTTAACGCCAAATTTGAATCTAACACTGACGTAGTTTTCCACAAAACACCAAAACACTACACTGTTCTCGACGCGCGTTGCGCCAACTAAGTTGGCATCATCTGGAGATGATTAAAAACAGTTTTAATCATCTCCAGATTATGCCAACTTAGTTGTAGAAACGCGCGTCGAGTGCAGTGTTTTGGTATTTCGTGGAAAAGTACGTCATTGTTATCTTCGCATCAAAGGTTCCAACCCATTCCAGGTCGTAGAAATAGACCGACGTTAAATAAGTAAATTAAAAAAAAAAATGTTCCCTTACAATTTTGTCTTACTAAGAAGTTATAATTATAAATAAAATAACACTATACTTACATTGGACACTGTTCCTGAAGTAGAGGGACCTTCATTATTTGTTTCGACACTTTCTACATTACGCGAAGCACATTTTTTCTAGTGGACTTTCAGTCAGTCCACAAGCCCTTGCATTTCTACATTACACTTTTTACATGTAGTTTTACTACCACTTTTTCCATCAAGCTTACTTGATTTTTCAATAAAATATTGCCAAATAGGATCTTTTCCTTCCACTTCTATGAGAGGACATGTTAAAAAATTATATAATATTTAAATACTATAAATATAATCACTCCAGACTCGCTTTCTCACTTGTTACACGTTACGCGGCAGATTAGCAAATAATGGCAATTCGCATCATCCCCGCGCATTATAAAGACAGGCGAATTTTCAAGTTCTGACAGGAATTTTCATGTATGCTCTAGCTTTTTTTTACAATTATAGATACAAGGTACACAATTTATTCCATTTGTAAGTTTAAACAAAAACTATCTTTGTTAATACAAGTACTAAATACATTGTTAATGTCAATTATTAGGATGTTTATGTAAAAAAAATAAATAAAAATCAAAAAAATTCATAATTTTTTGATTTTTTTTTAAATCGTGATTTTTTTTTTTTAAATCATAATTTTTCCAACCCTGACAATCACTTAATCAGAAATTCATTTAAGTAGAATTAGAAATACATTCCTTTCTAACAAGCACTTAAGTAGAAAGTCAAGTCTATAAAAGTAAAAAGTATTTCCAGGGCTACCATATAAAATAGTAGCATTCTACCGAATGATATTTTCACTGTTATCATTATTGCATTTATTTCTGCGCAACTGACTTTTTGGCTTTGATGGACGTCGAAATATGGCTTTAAAGATAAATTTGCAGTGAACCAATTAAAGTTTAAGTACCTCAATGTTACATTAAACCAGTAGGGTGAGAACATAGTTTTAATAATAATGACAATTACTTTTGATGACTCAATACATACTAAAAACTGTACTTAAGGAGTGTAAATGTGGTAATTTCTCTGCAAAAGAAAACTTATTAAGTATAGTTACAGGTACCATAAAGTATTTATAATTATTTAGTACATTTTTTAAGTAGACGCATAATAGCTCTGCCATGCCAAAATTAATTATTACAATGCGGTTCCTTATTCCTATTTTGCAATAAAATCATATTAACCAAATTGAGCACTCTTAAGTATACTTTGTTTGGTCTTTCTCACGTATATCAAATTAGATACGACCTGCTCGTGTAGTGCTATATTGCAGCAATTCATTTATATATCAACCAATACAATGATATATATATGTATGAATGAAACGTCCAGTACTTGCCATTGCTCAAAGGTAGGGTTGACCTCTCTTTTTTTATTTTTGATTATTTGTTTCATACGGCTACTAATTGAGACATGCAAAGATCCAAACAACAAAGTATTGGTACGTCTTAGTTTGAATTATTCTTAATTATTTTTCATTTTGTTTTGAACCATGTTTCAGTAAAGAAAAAATTTGGTATTACAAATTGTCAAAAAAAAAACTAATGGGCGATGAACCACGTTGAGGGTTTGATATAACCAAATTCCAATATGTTTTGTTGTTCAGCATTTTTACGTTTCACTTATTTGTAACGACGTAATAATTATAAATAAGTGAATATTATCAGTTAATTTAAATTTTTTTAGCCTGTCCAAAGGGTCTCTGGGGTAGAGAATGCCAAAATCATTGTGAATGTCAAAACAATTCCACTTGTGATCCTTTTAACGGTGAATGCCATTGTGCCAGAGGTTGGATTGGAAAGAAATGCCAACATAAATGTATGGAGGGAAGTTATGGCCAAGACTGTTTGGAAAAATGTCGTTGTGAAAATGGTGATTGTGATCATGTTTCTGGTGAATGTAAATGTCATTCAGGCTACATGGGCCCCTTGTAAGTGTCTGCTACATACATATGTTGTACAGTAATTTATTTGCTTATACTTATTTTCTATATTTATTTGTTATAAATGTAAATGTTAAATCATTATCTTTCCCAGAAATTAGAAATTATAAAGCAACGAGAAATAGCCAATGCCTAACATTTTTAAACTAATTTGTAGAGTTACCTTTGTAAAATTTATGGACATGAAAATGGTATAGAAATTCAGTGGTTGGCGGATCCACATTTACAAAAGTTGCATTTCTATACAATGTGTAAAACGGCTAATGTGGCCAAATGTTAACAAAGACCGATTAAACGAGCGAGACGGACCTAACAATGGGAGTGTATTGTAGGTGGCTGGTGGGGCACAGACTGAGCTTGTCATTACATTCGCTGGGTGTGTCTTATTCCATTTTATTTCATCCGAGTTCGCAGCCATCGCTCATATTCTTTTTCTAACTGGCCACACTTGGCGATAGATCTAGGGTATTTAATTCCGATTTGCGCGTATATGATTTTAGTACCACGAACATTTGGAGATAAGGCTGCAATAGTGTTTCATCATTTGACACGGGAGAATACACTCCGTGGCTGGACTGAGTTCAGAAAGATTTACCCAGTACATAAAGTTTACCATTAGTCCTTAAAAATAGTACCAGAAAGGTAAATGTCATTTTTGTGTTATTAATTTAATTTGATTTCAACAATCCAAATTTTAACATGCTACCATTCTCATCTAGGTGTGTAGGAAGACGCGATATTTTTGGATGATATACTATTTCTACTACTCTTCGAGGCCCTTAAATGATGTATCGAATGACCTCCATTTTCATATAAAAGACAAATCAAAATGGCGCCCGGCCGCCATATTGATTTTTATGACAATCATTTCTACACCAAAAAAACAGTATTTATATAGTCATTGAAACATTTCAAGTTTCAATTCTGTAAGTTCATCTGTAAAAAAAATAACATTGGGAGACATTTCTGAACTGTACTGTATTATTATAGTCAATAGAATAATAGGAAAGTACTAAAACCAATTTAAATACCTTACTGTTTGGTTTTTTTATTTATAAAAAATAAATAAATTCCAAACTTAATTTGTCCTCAGTTTTATAACATCCTACCAAGAGGAAATATACTAATTATAATAATTTTGTTACTAGTTTTAGCATTTTTACTTTCATAATATGAGTAGACAAAATTGGAATCATCCACATTGATAAATTGCAGTTAAACAGTCGGTCAATAGTTTAACTGTCAATTTCATAAAATGATTGTGGTAGATAAGTTTAATTTAATTTTTTCTTCTATGCCAGATTGTTTTTAAAATCAGGAAATGACTAATAATGAAGCAATGGTGTTATCATCTGTAATATAATTAATTGATAACTCATGCTGAAAAACTGGTAAAAACACTATTTACTCAGGGCCGTTCATAAATTCCTAGTTAATGCAACAAGAAGATAATATCAACAAAATGATAGGGCATCTTCATCTGACATCACCAGGAGCCTGAAATGTTTTTCATTTTTCAGAGTCGGTACATAAAACAAATATAAATATTAATAAACACCACATATAAATTCATGTGATGTGTTTATTTATATACCTATAATATATGCAACCAGTATACCAGTATCAAAGCTTAAAGGTGCGGAGTATCGGGACTCTCCCATTTAAAATTTTTAGCAGCTTGGCAGCTTGCCCGGTGGCCTTCCAGTTCAGTTATCTTAGCAACATGAAAGCGTGCGGTTGTGTTGGTTGGTGTTTGGTTTGATTTTCGCATAACACGCTCTTAGCAAGACGCAGTTACTACTGTTTGTACATAAACTACAAAAATGATAGAAAATTGCGATAAGAGATGGTTCACATATTCTGTGTACTCCGTGTAATTGATGTTACGTATTTCATACACGCCTTTTGTGAAATACATTTAAATTCGGCTATCCGTCAACAAAATATTGCCAGTATAATTAAAAGAGAAGATTTTTTTATGATTTATGTACCGTTCTATGCATGTAGTTTTTCTTTACCTAGTACATTGCGTTATAAATATGTGCACCAAGTGTGTATAAAATTGTTTTGGGTAATATTATAGAGGACATACAAAATTTTTGTGGGTGACAGTGGATGTAACAACTAAAAATTTTGAGAGTTCAAAAGGCTATGCCTATCAGACTGCAAATGTCAAGCAAAAATAAAATAAACCTGAGATACAAAAAATTTGTCTGTGTTGCGGTTTGTCTGTGTCTGCACTGTCTGCCCATGTGAAATATTTAGATTTTGCACCATTAATCTCGGTAGATATGGAACGTTCATTTTACTTGTACAAACATGGTCAGACCAAATTGATCGAATTTAACAACCACCTCAAGTAACACTTTTAGACACAATTTCAAAACAAATTTAGTAGTGGGAAACAGTTTTTTAACTATTTTGATTCTTATGGGAGATAAACAAAGATTTACATTAATTTCCTACATTTGTCTGAAATTGTAAACGATTTTTTTAAATAATAATAACAATACTTACCATAGAAAATACCTGTCAGAGTTTAGAGATGCAAAATGGGAAAACCAAACAATTTAAACATTCTTCCTAATATAGTGTACAAGAGATGTGAAACCAACAATGGTTTTAAAAGAAGTTGGTGTGGAATATAAAAAGACAAATTACAAATTAACAAATTTTGCAACTGATGCACTTACAACGCTGTCAGATAATGTGGTGAAATTAGAAGAATTTTCTATTTCGATAGAAAATATTGAGAAAGTAAAAAGTTGTAATGAAAAATATTTGAGGTACATAGTGATGATAGAGATACTTCTTTTCAGACACTTCGGTACCTTTCCAAAACACAAAAGATATTGTTTCTCTTCGAAAATAGTAGTAATCATTTCTTAAAATAGTGTTACGCCACTGGACTGTGCAGACTGGTTAGATTGGGCTGGAATTGTACACGAACGGCCGGGAATATTCTGGAGTGCTCTAGACCGGGAGAATGGATGTATAAATAAGACGCACGGTGGGCCGAGATTTAGTCTGAAGTCGAACGTGAACGAGTAAAGAAGAAATACGAAAGAGACTTATAAGTGTTCAGTTGTGATTATAATTAGGAAAGTGATTAATCTATTGTTATTAATTGTTAATTAGTAAATAAAGTAGTGAGTAAGTGTTACCTGGACTTTCAATCAACGAATCTACGAGTAGAGGTGTTTGTGTGGATAGCAAACACGTAACAATTTGGTGTCGGAAGTGGATTGGAAGAGAAATTTCTGGAATATTCGAAAAGGTTCTACAGTGTTCTTCTCAGAAATTAGTGGTAACACGAAGAATTAAACTACTGAACAGTGTTTGAGGACTATTTCTGGACTGATTAGTGACTTTAAAGTGGATTTTCGAGAAGTTTCTAGAACATTCGATTTAGAAATAGCTGCAAACACGCGAGTGCCGCTAGTAATAACGTGTTGTAGACTGAGAAAAAGGGCTACTAGTGCAATTTCGGGAAAATTCTAGAACATTCTATTTGGAAACTATAGGAAATACGTAAATTGTGTCGACGAGAACGTGTTGTAGACTTAAAAACAAGACTATAAGTGACTTTTAGTGACAATTCTAGAACATTCGATTTGGAAACCACAGAAGATACGTAAACTGTGTTAACGGAAACGTGTTATAGACTCAAAACAAGATTTATTAGTGATATTTTGTTAAAATTCTCGAACATTCCATTGCACAATTAGTGGAGATAAGTGAATTTTGTCAACACAAAAGAAGTATAGACTCTAAATAAGACTTTCTAGTGCTGTTTCGGGAATTTTCTGGAACATTCCATTATTAAAATAGACGTGATATCAACATTTTACGGACTTAATAGTGTAATAAACTTTTAGTTTGAACTGATTTACGTGTCGTGAGTTAATGCCAATAACAAGAAGTATGGCAGAGAAACAAACACAGGACTTGTTAGCAGCGTTGTTGGAACGAATGAACGATCAAGAAGAAAAAGACAGGAAGAAAAAGAAGAACAAGAGAGATACGACAAGAAGAGAAAGAAGAACAGAGAAAAATTATGGAAGCTCAAGAAAGAAAACGCCAGGAAGAAAAAGAAGAACAAGAAAGAATACGACAAGAAGAAGAAAGAAGAACAGAGAAAAATTATGGAAGCTCAATAGAGAAAACGCCAGGAAGAAAAAGAAGAACAAGAAAGAATACGACAAGACGAGAAGGACGAACAGAGAAAAATTATGGAAGCTCAAGAGAAAAAACGCCAGGAAGAAAAAGAAGACTTAAGAAAAATGATGGAGAGCTTGGAAATAAGACGATTGGAGGAAAACGAAGATATAAAAAGAAGCCTAGAGGAACAGCAGGCAGCCATTTTCTCTCTCACTGAAAAATTTAAAGTCGATGTTATAGGAAAAGTCGGTGAAGTGGAAGAACAAGTCAGTGAAGTTAAAGAAAAAGTCAGCCAAGTTGAAGGGGAAATCACCGAAGTCAGAGGAGAAGTAGCCCGACTCAAACAACAATTAAGAGAGAAGGGTGGCCAATTAGTACTGTCGTCTGGTGCTAGGTTACAACCACCTTCATTCGACGGTCAAAGTTCATGGTCAACTTATAAGAGACAATTTGAGGCAGCTGCGCGTTCAAATAACTGGAACGATGAGGAAAAGGCAACAGCATTGGTATTAGCACTAAGGGGCCAAGCATTAGACCTGCTCCAAACAATTCCTGCCGCACAGCAACAAAACTTTAACATTTTGGAGGCAGCGTTAGAACTAAGATATGGCGACCAACATCTCGCCCAAGTATATCAGGCTCAGCTCAAATCACGCAGACAACGAGGTGGGGAAAGCCTCCAGGAGTTCGAGGCTGCGGTAGAAAGATTAGCCCATCTAGCCTATCCTGATGCACCAATGGAATTTCAACAACAGTTAGCAGTTGGTACATTTATTGATGGAGTAAGGGACCAGGAAGTTAGGCGAATTCTTAAGTTGGCCAGGCATAAGCTTAGTAGTGAGGCTTTAGTACATGCACTGGAGATTGAGGCTGCCTATAAGGATACCACACAATCAAATCAGAGAGTACGAGCTGTGAGTGTGGAGGAAGACAAGCCAGAGAACACAACACAAAACCTGATATCTGATCTACACAAGATGTTGACCCAACTACTGACGAAATCGAACTCCCAGCAGAGACAACACCAACAACAAAGTAGTGGGAGGCCGAATAGAGGCATCCGTTGTTATAAGTGTGGCAAATTGGGCCATATTAAGAGGAA
This sequence comes from Rhamnusium bicolor, assembly GCA_029963845.1. Lineage (NCBI taxonomy): Eukaryota > Metazoa > Arthropoda > Insecta > Coleoptera > Cerambycidae > Rhamnusium > Rhamnusium bicolor. The sequence continues at coordinate 170,912 of JANEYF010004392.1, read as the reverse complement.
CTGTCATGAGCTCAACATTCAAGATCCGAGACAAAACCAACAGCAAAGTAGTGTGAGACAGAGTAGAGGAGGCATGCGTTGTTATAAGTGTGGCAAATTGGGCCATATTAAGAGGAACTGTCATGAGCTCAACATTCAAGATCCGAGACAAAACCAACAGCAAAGTAGTGTGAGACAGAGTAGAGGAGGCATGCGCTGTTATAAGTGTGGCAGAGTGGGCCATATTCAGAGTAACTGTCGTCAGCGCAGCCCTGAGGGGGTCGCAGTAATGGAGAAGCCGCAGGAAAACTGGCGAGCTGGTACTTTGCATAATGTGGCACATGGCCTTTCCAAAAGACCGTGTCAGGAAAACTGCAAGCCTTGTCACCGTGAGGAAAAACAATGCAAGGTACAAATAATGAAAACCGTTAAGATTGATGTCCCGGTTATTGGACAAAAGAATCGCTAGGGGAAGCGCAGTTAAACGATAAGGAAACTGGTCCTGTTCTGAAATGGAAAGAAAGAGGAACCCGGCCAGATTGGAAGGACATTTCAAATAAATCAAGGGGCTGAAGGCTCTATGGGCACAATGGGACTCCCTTATAGTAGAGGATGGACTGCTGAAGAGAGCGTGGGAAAGTCCAGATGGGAGGAAAGTTACTTTGAAATTGTTAATCCCTAGGTGTCACGTAGCAAATGTACTTCAGCAAGTGCATAATGGAACGTCTGGCGGACATTTTGGCATCAACAAAACCTTGACTAAAGCAAGAGAACGTTTCTACTGGGTAAACAGTCGTCAAGATGTGGAGGCTTGGTGCCGCCAATGTGAGGTTTGCGCGGCAAAAATGGGGCCACAAATAAGAAATAAGCAATATAACGCCAGGGCTCCTTTTGAGCGAATTGTCATAGCAAGCGACCGTATGAAGGCTCGTTATGATCTTAAGGCTAATTCAGGAGGGTACTAGGTGGGAGAGTTGGTTTGGCTATATAACCCACAACGAAAGAAAGGCAGGTCCCTGAAACTTTACCACCCTTGGGAAGGACCTTACACTGTCGTCGCTAGACTAAACGACGTTGTATATAGAATTCAGCAAAGTCCAAAATCCAAGATGAAGGTGGTGCACATAGAGAGACTAGCCAAGTATGTAGGGAATAATGCATTGCCTGATCGGGACGTTCAGGCTTAAGGAGGGGGCAGTGTTACGCCACTGGACTGTGCAGACTGGTTAGATTGGGCTGGAGTTGTACACGAACGGCCGGGAATATTCTGGAGTGCTCTAGACCGGGAGAATGTATGTATAAATAAGACGCACGGTGGGCCGAGATTTAGTCTGAAGTCGAACGTGAACGAGTAAAGAAGAAATACGAAAGAGACTTATAAGTGTTCAGTTGTGATTATAATTAGGAAAGTGATTAATCTATTGTTATTAATTGTTAATTAGTAAATAAAGTAGTGAGTAAGTGTTACCTGGACTTTCAATCAACGAATTTACGAGTAGAGGTGTTTGTGTGGTTAGCAAACACGTAACAATAGTTTTGAAATAGGTTTCTTTCAAAGGCAATATGCTGCAATAATCGAAAATGAATGGTTACATTAGAGAAATGAGTTTCTTTTCATAAAATGTTATCCAAATTTTCGAAACACGCATAACTATTTCTGTACCTAGCCATTTTGGTTGTGAGTGTTTGGGCGTGTTTGCCATTTTAGCAGCCATTATGGGCAATCTTCTTTTAAAAGAAAACATTGGTTAGGTAAGGCTTAATATTAATACAAATTACGAAAAAGAAACAATTTGATGTTCGGATTACGTCCGAGCTGCTTCATCGCGAATAAATTTCCTATATTTGTTACATAAAAAACAAAATTATTTCCAAGCATTTATATCATTAAATTCCAAATTAAGTATTACATAAAAGGGCTAAATCATTTTCTTAGAATTTTAACAGAAAACATATGCATTCAAACTATAGTCTAAATTATTCAACTAAGTAAAAGAACACACGGTATTCATTTAATATTTTAAAACGTTGACAAAACTGTACAAAATCTAAAAGCATTCTCCAGCCGAGAACCGATAACATAAACAAACCAATATAAACACGTAGGGTTGTAAGAGCTTTACTAAGAATAGGGTCAAAGGCTGATAAACATAGTTATTATATCACTTTTCACTTAAAGCATCTTGAATTTAATTTCGTTGGGAGAGCACAAGTTAGTGTTTGGCCATCTCCGTCAAGCTTGCAAGCTTGAAAACGAACTCACTCACGGGAAATCATATAAATACTCGAGATTTCATACGATTTTGGTCACATCTCTGACAACCCCAAGCTATACGCTTGGGTTCTACGGAATCGGGTACGAAGAGATTGTCCAGCTCTCCGTGACAAAATCGTGCCACATCTCTGACAACCCCAAGCTTTACGCTTTGGTTCTACGGAATCGGGTACGAAGAGATTGTACAACTCTGTGATATAGTTGTGCTCCAGGTCAACTCTCTGACAGCCCCAAGCTTTACACTTTGGTTCTTCGGAATCGGGAAACAAGCTTTACGCTTTGGTTCTACGGAATCGGGTACGAAGAGATTGTACGACTCTGTGATATAGTTGTGCTCCAGGTCAACTCTCTGACAGCCCCAAGCTTTACACTTTGGTTCTTCGGAATCGGGAAATAAGAGAGTGGCCCTGTCTCAGAGTTATAGCTATCCACCAGCATTGGGAGCCGCGCTTCATTACCGTGCTATAGTCACCGATGCCGCCGTCGACATGGAGGCTAGTAACTCAGGTGTTACCCCAAAATCCGAGGGAGTGGGCCCCGCGGAACACTCCGTGTATACAGGAATTGGTAAGGATGGCATTTAAATAATTTTTATACTGCATTGCCATTTTCTACGTACTCGAGTTCACTTAAATTCGTTAAACTAATTCAATTTCTTTGTTACGAGTGGAATGGCGACGATAATCAAAGTACGACTCTATATGCTTGGGTCTCGCGGTTTTGAACAATACTTGACCGGTGGTACCAAATGATTTACAGATAGGGTTGTTGTTATAATGCACTATTAATTTTATTAATAATTAGTACAGCCTATATTAATTCAGATAGGATCAGTAATAGTAGTTGGAACTTTCATTCACTTTTCCAAATCAAGTTAGGCCAAAATAAAATAATGTACAAAATAAATAGTGTCCAGTTGAATCTGCAATATCTGTAACTTTATCAAATTTCACTTCTTGTGTGAGGATCTTGTGCGGCCAGCTGGCAGATTAGTATGGTCAGGTGCCGATACCACCATATGCGGTCCTTTAAACTCTCTTGAGTGTTTTGACCAGTGGGTCTTGTCTCTCGACAGGGCGCCCAGTGGCCGGCATCCAGTGAGTATCGTTTAATGTTTTATGACCACAGTTCCCGTACGTGTGCCGTGAATGCGGTTAACGCCTGCCAACCCCTACACAAAACTCTACAGGGTAGTTCATTTTTCACCTTGGTTTAAGCCGTGAAGGGGGGTGTATTCGGCAAGCCCACAAATAAATGGACAGTTGTCCCAACGAATATTAATTGGCAACGTTAGTTGTATTTATGATACTGTTGTACGGTATGAGTCCGCGAATTAAATTAAAGCATGGTGTCTGCACTTGTCCATCTTCTTTGGCAGAGGACGTTCTAGTACTTCATACAAGGGAAGTTTCTGTTGCAACCATATGTAAGGTTTTACATATGTTATTTAAACTACGAAGCGGAAGTTTCCGCGCATGTAACCAGGTCTGGTTGCTTTTGCAGGTTCAATTAGTTAAATATCCATGTATTCCTTGTGGACATTTGTCTGCCATATGTAGGGTTCTATATATGCCACTTCAACTATTTGGCGGAAGTTTCCGCACATGTAACAAGGTTTCGTTCATGTCATATTCTGTAATATGTTTTATAGACAGTGGTCTAAGCACAGAAATAAAAGGTGTGAAAACGTTATTTGAATTTCCTTGACTTATTTCTACTTTCAAGTACAAAAGTGAATTCTAAGTAAATCAGTAATCATAAATCTAATGCCAAATCTTACTCATACTAGTCATTCTTTAAAACATATATCAGTACAGTGCAGATGAGTGTTCATATTAATTGGTAAAAATTATATAATCAGATTAAAACAAATTAAACCTATTAAATGAAACAAAGTAATACCAAACTTTATAAAAGTACCTGTAAGGTTACAATAACACAACAAAGTTGAATCCTATCACTAAAACTAGACGATCACGAAAAAAGGCCAATGAATTAAGTATTACTTGTCACTTCACAACAGGTGAGACTTAGTAAAAGGGGGATGAATTAAATACTAAATATACAAGGTGAGGTTGGGCCGTTACAATTATCATTAAAATAATTATGAAAAAAAATTTTTAATGAAAAGATTAAATTAAAAATGTTAATATTTGTAGGCGCATTTAATATATCAAAGTATCTCCATAAATTAAACGATAAAATTTTCGTTGCAAGTTAAGATTTAAAGTCGAGAAGAACTTCTAAAAAAATTATTTTCACAATAAATATGAGTTGTTACAGGTCTCGTAACTAACTAACTATAATTTTAACAAAGAACAGAAGCTGTGACGTACAAACAGAACGGTTTATGCATTACTTCCCGGAGTACCTAGTGATATTCTTTCCACAGATCGAGGATTAAAAACCTCACTTGTGCCACTTAGCTTGCACCTAATGAATTTCTTTCCACAGATCGAGGATTAAAGATTTCACCGGTACTTTATTGCAACTACAACTGTGATGGGACTCTTTCCACAGATAGAGGATTAAAAGACCTATCTTTATGTCAATACTAAATAAAAGGACAACCGAATAATTCCGATGCTCGTCGTTGAATGGATAACCCAACTTTATCCATGAATCGCGAAATTTCCCGAATATCTCTGACTGATATTGTTGGAAATACCCTGAAGGGATAAACATTATCAGACTTATACCATAGAAGCTTTACAAATTTCCTCTGCATTTTCTCAATATTAAATTTATGAATTTCATATCCAAGATTCCAGACTAGGCAAGCATATTCTAATTTAGATCTAACTGAAAGCATTATTAAAGAGTAACTCCAGTAGAGCAGTTTCCACAAGTTTCCTTTTTATAAAACAAAGACTTCTATAAACCTGCTACCATACCATTAATGTGGTCAGAAAAATTTAATCTGTAGTCAAAGATTACTCCCAAATCTTTAAACTTATAACATCTAGTTACATTAGCTCATTGAATTTAATAGACTGCAGTTTTCTCGTAAATCTCATGCAATTGCACTTACTAATATTGAGTGATAATAAATTGTTTATGACTCAATTTTATGCTCTTCGAAAACCCTAAAATATATAGGGTGTTCCATTTATATATAATAAGCAAGTTGGTATCGACTTACGGTATAACCGGAAGTGCCAGATGCTTGTAATTATTTTAGTTGGATTGGCCACACTGCCGTTAGTAGTTCTCTAAATTTTCAAAATTTTCTGGTGCGTACTTTTCCCTATATCGATCGATGCACTTCCTGGTGAGACACCCTGTATCTTCATTGATTAAACTTAATTCCGTTCCTGTATGTAATAATGCTGTTACATTTATGTGATCAATGCTCATATTAATTAACAGTAAATTACTATGTTCAGTTATTTCTGTTTGTCCGTTATCATCGCTAGTGTATAAATTTTCGCATGTGTTGGTAAGATGTGCACAAAATCCCTTCAACTAAACATCCTGATCATTAATTATTTGTATTGTGTGTATGTCGTCTTGTGTGTGTGTGTGTGTGTGTGTGTTTTTAGGTGCATCTGTTTGTATGTTTGAGTTGTTCAATAGGTGGAAATTTCAATGTTTGTACCAGAGGGTTTTCAGGGTCGCTGAGTTAGAATCTGATGTCATGAATTAGATAAAAAGTGCCCGAGGCCTCTTGAACAATGGAATGTCAAATAAACCGGTTTTTTCATCATGAATTTGAGGCGGTTCGGAAATCTGTAGAATAATTAAAAAATAATTGTTTAAAAAGATGTATGTTTACTTATCTATGATAAGTTTTGTAGCAGTAAATAATAATTAGCAAAAAAATTTTTCAGCATTATTTTTTTATTCCATTCTATATTTTAAACTTTTACCAAAAAAGAGGAAACCTAATTTATTTTTATTTTTTCAATTATTCTACCCTACAGGGAATTTCCACAATATAATTTCAATTATCCTGTTCTCTGAAACTGTCAATGTTTATTACATTGGGGTTTACTAGTAAATAATAATTAGCAAAAACTTTGTTCAGCGTTATTAGTTTTTCATTCCATTCTATATTTTTAAACTTTTACCAAGAAGAGGAAACCTAATTTATTTTTATTTTTAAATTATTCTACCTTACGGGAATTTCCACAATATAATTTCAATTATCCTGTTCTCTGAAACCATCAATGTTTATTACATTGGGGTTTACTAGTATTTAGTTACTTTGCATCCGTTAAATGAGCTGTCCAGACGAGGCTAAAAGCAGAAACACGTGTTGGCAGATGTTTTAAAGTTTTTAAAGTGATTGTTCAACTGGCGAGTACCTTTTGTTTTATTTGTTTTTGGTTTTACTGAATAGAATGTTGGAATTAAAAATAACATTATTGAGTCAGTCACACTGAACATAATGTGCATATTATCTTTTTTGTAATCCAAGTTTCAGCGTTTTGGCAAATAGCCAGTAAAATAATTGTTTAAAAAAATATATGTTGTACTTATCTATGATAAGTTTTGTAAAAGTAGTAAATAATAATTAGCAAAAGAATTTTTCAGCGTTATTATTTTTTCATTCCACTCTAAATAATAATTGGTCTATAATTCTCAATAGAGGTTTTATCTTTGTTTTTGATTAGTACAAACCTTAAACCTTTTCTAAGTTAGAGGAAATGTTACTTTTCAAAACACATTTTTGCATATTAACTAGGGATGCAACGATTACGGTTAATCATAATCGGCGATAATCGGTGTTTTACCGATTAATCCTAATCGCCGATTATTGGTACGATTAATCGTTGACTTGTCTATGCATGTTTATGCAGGCTCGCACGAAATTTTAAGGCGAGACCGTCCCGCCAGTGCACTGTACGCATTTTACAAGGCAAGAGGGCAATATAAAATGCGCCGTGCCTTTACAGTTTACTAACCTATGATTTTTAACTTGAGTTGTGCATTGTGCTTTTAGCTTTTAGCTTTTACTCAGTGAAGTTTTAATTTCTATTTATTTACTAATTAATTATAGTAGGTTAGGTATGTCTACAAAACGCGAATTAAGTGACATTTGGGAACATTTTGTGAAAATTTCAAACAATGTGTACAAGGCAAAATGTAAATACTGTGACAGAAATTTCACGTGGTGGTCAGAATGCAGCATCTAAGAGTTATACAACAAGTAATATGTGGGCTCATGTAAAGCGTTTTCATAAGGAAGAAATTAACAGAGATAATTGTGATATAAGTTCGGATCTGACAACTTTCATTGATACTCCATAAAAAACAAGCGAAGAACTTTTTGAAAGTTGGCTTTCGTAGACTTATACAGAAGCTTTGCCCAAAATATCAAATGGTTTCAGAACATATATGACGAACACGGTATTGCCTGATATGTATTCAAGAGTTAAAGACAAAGTGCAAATTCAGCTGAAAAATATTCCCAACATTTGTATTACAACAAACCTGTGGACTAGTAATGCATCAGCAAATGTTAATGATTTCATTAGTGTTACTGCACACGGTCTTAATCTAGATTTTGAGATGAAAAACTTCTTCTTGGAAGTAATGCCTTTTGAAGTTGAAACTCACACTGGTGAGAATATTGCTTATAATTTACACTCAGCTATGTTAAAATGGGAACTTGATGGACAGGTAAAGATGTTGTTACAGACAATGCAAGAAGTATCGTAAGCTCCATCGAGAGCTTGGTTCTGTTAAGCACACACAGTACAACTAGTTTTACAAAATGGTTTGTTTCAACAAAAAGTTGTGAAATATATAGTTATTATTGCACGAAAAATAATTGGCCATTTCAGTCATTCTAATAAGGCAATGAAAATGCTCTAGGAGGCCCAGGAGACTCATAATATACCGGAGCATGTCTTAATCCAAGATGTTATTACACGATGGGATTCTACTTATCATATGCTGAATAGATTATATGAACGCCTTGCGATACAAGCGGTTCTACCTAAACTACATTGCCAGTATGATCTAATACGCAACAGTGAATTCTAATAAAAAAATAATAGATGTTTTAAAATACTTTGAAGATGTAACAAAAGCATTAAGTGACGACAATTGTACATTATCGGATGCAATTCCTCTCAGAAACAGCCTTCTTAAAATAATTGAGAAAATATCATCAGATACTGAGTGCCATCAGTGTGTTAAGATTTTGGCAGCACATTTAGCAGAACAAATGTCATTGAGATTTAATGCCATTGAAGAAAATGATTCTTATATATTAGCAACTGTACTAAATCCAAAGTATAAGGCACGGGTGTTTATATCACTTAATACGGCAGAAAAGGCAAAAGGGCTATTATGCTCTGAATTTCAAAAGGAATCAAATCAGGATGTAACACCATTTGTACAGCAACCTTCTACAAGCAGTAGCACCAGTAGCATTTGGAGTATTTGTGTAAGTAAGTAATCTTCATCGTATTAAAAAATGGATGAAAATAAGAATAAAAAGTAAAAATATAAACGATGTCAATAATCATATGATTGTTATTGTTATCTAATCGAGATTGTCTTCCTTCCAGTAAATGCTGTCAATGAGGAAGTAAAATCGTATCTAAATTCTCCAAATGAACCTCATTCGGCAGATTTATTTACATACTGGAAGAACAAGAAAAATTTCCCACGTTTCAAGAAACTAGCTCAGAAATATTTGTCTTAAAAACCGTCTAGTGTTTCTTCAGAAAGAATATTTTCTACGGCTGGTCTGATACACACTGAGAAGAGAAATCGCCTAGGAGGTGACAATTTACAAATTATTTGTTTTCTCAACAAAAATTTGTCTGCAATCGATTATGATTATTAAGAAGTCGCACATTATTCACAGTTTACGCATTTTACGATTTATTTTGGTTAGATAGTGTTGGTATTGTTTTTTTTATTTTATTTAACGTATGTTTACTTTTTGTTTTGTTTTATTTTATACTATATACCATAAGTTTATGTTCGTTAAACTACTATCCTACTCGTACTAAACTAAGTACTAATACGTAACTAATGTTGTGTTGTTTTACGTTTTACATAATATATGTTTTTATTATTTTTGTTTTATTGGATACCATAACCATGAAGTTAACACATTAAATAATTAAATAGTAAAGTTTCTTGCGTTTTTATAATCGTAATCGTAATCGTACGATTATTAAAATTATAATCGTAATCGCAATCGTAATCGTTAAAGTGACAATCGTTGCATCACTAATATTAACCCTTTCAGTGACCAAAAAAAATATATATATATAATCATTAAAACTTAAATTTATTTCATTTTTAATCTTAATACGCAAGATTTTAAATTGCTGAAGTGCATTATTTTCTTTAGTTTTTTTATTTATGCGCCAAAACCTAGATTTTTGTTAATGCCCTTTATAATGTTCTTATTATACCACGCGGATAATTACTTTTCCTAGTAATGAACTTGGGCTTATGTGACTGATACAGATGCTCTATTGTCATATCAGTTTCCTTAAATATCATCTTTTATTTGATAACAATTATAATTCACTACTAACAAATGTATGTGGTGATGTGATAATTAATATTGATTTGGTTTGTAATAAATATAGTTAACTGAGCATTGATAAACTAGCCCTTACTTTTAAGAATGACAGAAACTTAAAATTTTTCGCGTAAATCAAATATTTACTACAGTTCAAACCAACAGTCGAATAGATCTTCTTGATATAATATAATTTACGAACATGAAATAAATGTATTGATCAAATTATAAAATAACTCTCGTGCTCACCAGTATACTGCTGTCCTTATGCTAAAGGGCGTATCTGCAAAAAACACAGTTTTGAGATAATTAAGGTTTTGTATTTTTCTGTATGCCAACTGTTTGTGATACACCTAATCGTATCTGCCAATATTAATGCATATAAGACTAATTGGCTTAGTGAATATTAGCCCAAAAATTACTGATATGACCTATATCTGTAATACACTGCATATTCGATTTTTTTGGCTAAGAAAATGTTAGCCACGACCATTTGGCTTTGCAATATTACTATGCGGTGGAGATATCCGATATTTTAAAAAGATTTTTAGGTAATTTAGAATACAGATACGCGCTTTTACTTTAGTAGTAAGGTCAAATACATGCTTGCCTATGTAAAAATGCCATAAACCGAATTTCGATACAATGTCAGATACGCCCATTAGCCTTAGCACGGCAGTATATATCATTCTAATTCAAAAAATGCATTAATATCAATTTGTTTTTAATCGGGTTTCTTAAATTATGTGCTTTTTTAGATGTGATGATCCCTGTCCAATAGGAAAACATGGTAGTGAATGTAAATCTGAGTGTCGCTGCCAGAATGGTGGTACATGTGATCCTGAAACTGGTTATTGCTTTTGTAAGGATGGATGGACTGGTCTTGTTTGTGCAAATAGATGTCCATTTGGATTATGGGGTTTTAATTGTTCCAAACCATGTGATTGTTATAATGGGGCTTCTTGTCATCATATTAATGGGTCTTGTGAATGTCAACCTGGATTTACCGGAGACAGGGTAAATATATTTTACCATTTTCTAGAATTTAATAAAATATTTAATATACAAGATGTCCCAGTTTTAACCTGCATAACTTTAGGAATTGGTAGAACCGATAAAATAATAGAATTTTGTCATAAACGTTTATTTGTCTTAAATCATTTTGTTTATCAAGATACAGGGTTTTGAAGTTTATAAAAATTGTTTGTTTTTATTCTATAATTTCTCATTCAAGATCGATATCAAATCAACATCGGTGCAAATATTTATTAAGTAATATTAAAAATGGCGGAAAGTGAAGTTGCTACTAAAGAGCTCTGCAATTATTGTAAGAGAAAAAACTGTTACAAAAGTTGTAAAATGTCCAAATTGTGAAAAACGTATCACAATAGCTGTGCTTCACGAGTTACATGTTGTGATTTAAAACTAAGTGAACAAATAATGTCTACAATTTCTAATGGAAAGGTTAAAGAAACATGTGTGCTACATTTAACCATTTCAAATGAAGAGCTAACAACCGAAAACAAGACTTAAAACAACGTAACAAAGAATTATCTGAGCAAATTACTCAGCTGACACATAAAATTCGCAAACTACAAAAAGAAAATGATGACTATAAAATAGAAACCCAAACAATTAATAACAACGCATGTAAAGTAGATATTCAGGAGTTTGTTTCATCTAAAATAGAAAATAGTTCTCAGCATATCTACATGATTTAAGTGAAATTAAGGTAATATTAAACAAATTTAAAAACAATGTAATTGAAATACTTAATGAAAAAAACAATAAGGAATTAAATAGTTCTACAGATAATGATATTTCTCAACTAAAAAAACACACAACACAATCCAGCACAAAAAAAGAATAAACCCATCAAAACAAAGAATCCAACAAAAAAATTTAAATGAATTAGAATGTAAACAACAATAAATTAGGGAAAAGAAATTAAATTTGGAAATAAATGATAATTCACTAAAAGATACTACAAATCATAAAAAACTCAAGAGATTAGTAATAAAGAGCCAAATGTAAATAAAAATGGAAGGTCAATGAAAATAAATGTTGACAATAAAATACCACCAAACTTAAACAGGATAAGTAAAGGCCCGACCAATTAGATATTTCAGTAAATATAGCAAATCCAAGGCAAAATGTAGAAACATGGCAAGAAGTCCAGGAAAAGAAAAATTACATAAATAACACAATGTTCGCGACAGGAAATCCTAATACTAACCCTGCTCTCAGTAATCTAAAAGTTATTAAACACTTTAGCTGGTTATTCCTATCCAACTTTGACCTAGACATGGAAGTAGAAGATATTGCATGTCTGGATGAAAAATTTAAAGATAAATATATTTGTGAAAAGCGAATTATATACAACAAGGTTGCCTTATTTAAACTGAGAGTGCCCCAATGCATGGAAAAGACGGTGAAATCCCCAAGGTTCTGGCCATATTGAGTTCTGGTTGATGACTTTCATTTTTTAAAGAAAACACTGCTACAGCAAAAGGAAAGAAAACCTGAAAATTTTCCGATAGTCCAACCCACAGATTTAGGAATATAACCTATAATAATATAACAAATGATCAGTTCTCTCAAGAATCAAATGAGTATAACCGAAAAATAGCCCATGTAAATTTGCAATGTATAAGAAGATAAATTAAACCACTTAGACATATTTGCAGTACAGAAGGAACTACATGTTTTATGTATTTCCGAACACTGGGCTTCTAAATCTGAGTTAGAGATTATAAAAATTCCCAATTTTACTATGGTATTAAGCTTTTGTAGGCGAAGCATCAACACGAAGGCACTGCGATTTATATTAGTAAAGATATTAAAAATATTCAATTAAAGAGCCTTAAATTTATCAATTCATTTTCCTCAGCAACAAATATAGAAGTATTGTGCTATTACATCAAAATAATCTAAAAATTGGTCCTACTACAATTTACAAACCGCTATTAGGTAACCTGAATATCTTTTACTCGAATATTACAAACTATCTTAATTTTGTTCAGAAAAACCATGATTACATAATCCTTTGCGGAGATCTTAACATCGATCTACTGAAAAATACAGTGGATGGGGATATATTGCTAGATACTTTCCATTCGTTTGAGTTATCTTTGTGTTTTTATGAACCCACGCATATTGTAATAAATGTAGATAATGCTACTACAAAATCTGCTATAGATTATATTGCAACAAACCTACCCCAAAAATACATATAAATCGTGACAATCGGACTTCTGTATAGCTGATCACTTGGCGCAAGTGAGGACTTCTGTATAGCTGATAACTTGGCGCAAGTGATTGGCTGTAGAAGCATAACTGCGGGAGACCTGCCGAGTATAGATAATTTCCGATATATTAGACATTTTTCAAGCAATAATGTTGAAAAACTTTGTTACTTAATAGGTTACTCTGATTGAAAAAGTATATTATGTGAATGATACAGATACTTTGAAGAATTCCCTAAGAATTTTTGGAGAACTGGAGAACTTTTTTTTTTTTTTTTTTTGGCTAGCAACTAATATAAATGATCCTGATTTAACTAATAACTACAAGTCCAGAAAACATCAACTAAATAACAAAATAAAAACGTGCAAAAAAAACTATTTCTCCAAACGAATTCAAAATGCACCGAAGAAGTTTGAAAAATTTTTAAAACTCAGTTAGGTAGACATACTCATAATGAAATAACTAAAATATGAATCAATAATAACTAAGTATCAGACCATAAATTACTGTGCGAACATTTTACAAATTACTTTTCAATGGTGGCTGAAAATAAGGTCAATACACATTACGCTAATAACATATCGCAAGAATGTACTGGTGGTAGTATGGTTGAGCAAACCATGTTGATTGAACCTGTTACACTGAATAAGGTAATTGATGTTATAAACCATCTAAAAAATAAAGCTGCAGTGGGTACTGATGGTGTATCCATCAAGGCATATACATGTTACAGTGAATATGTGGCAGTTCAACTAGCACATTTAATCATCTTATGTTTTCAGAATGGAATCTTTCCATGTATATTAAAGATAGCATCTGTGTTGCCTATCTTGAAAAAGGGAGATCCGCATGATTCTGAAAATTATAGACCAATATCCATATTATGTGCATTATCAAAAATTGTTGATTATCTACAATATATTAATATCATTTCTAGAACAATTTAAAATATTAGTTAAGAATTAATATGGATTTCTACCAAATAAGTCGGTAGAAACTGCATTAAATCAATTTATGCAGTTGTATATAACGAAATGGATAAGAATCGCCATGTAGTAGGTGTTTTTTTTATATTTAAGTTGGGCGTTTGACACCCTCAAAATAGATTTTGTCATCCACAAGCTGTATAAATTAGGTATAAGAGGCACCTTTTTGAATCTAATCGAATCATACTTAACGTTTCATAAAATTTGTATAAAAATAGGACATAATGTATCAAGGTTCGGTGCTGGGACCACTGATCTTTCTGCTGTTTGTGAACGACATCTTCATATATGAAAGATAATAGCATTACACTGTATGTCTCTCAGTATCTCGAGATACTGTGAGACATCATCAGCTCCGACTCTTGGGGAACTTCAGACAAAACTACAAAATTCTATACAGAAATTTAAATCATAGTGCGACAAGAACATGCAAATTTGAATATGGACAAAACAATGCTTATTTACTTTACAAAGAGAAGGCAAATTGCAAATAGCATTATAATAAATGATGAAAACTTATCTTTTTCCAAATCTGTATAATTCCTAGGAACATTTGTTGACCATAATCTGTGTTGGAATCTACAAATTAATCATATATGTAAAAAATTAAACTGCATACTTTGCTATTCGACAACTTAAAGAAAACCTTAACACTCAATCATTACTTAGTATGTATTCTTTGGAATACTCACATCTCACCTCAAATGTATTAGTATGAGGCAGTGCCTCTAATATTAATCGCATCTTTAAACTTCAGAAAAGACTTGTAAGAATGATATTTAACATAAAGGGCAGGGATTCATGCAGACCTCACTTTATTAAATACAAAATTTTAACTATTCGCAGTATCTATATCCTAAGTGCAGTAAAATTTGTTATACAAAACATTTGTCAATTTCAACCAACATCTGACATCAATTCACATAATACTAGATATACCTACCTACTGAGGACCAACCATCATCATAAAGCTCTTTACAAAACTAGCTAAGTTTTGTTGCTATCAGATTTTATAATAATTTACCTGACAATATAAAAAATATAACAAATATTCATGGATTATTGAGAGAACGGAAACGATTTTTTATTGGCAACTGTTTTTTTATTCGATAAATTAATTTATGTCACTATAATTAAATATATTAAATGATTCCCTGTACTATGACTTTTAGATTGTGACTATTTTCCATTATGTGAGTATATCACATGTGCGTGTGTATATATATGTATGAATATGTGTATGTTTAAGTATATGTGTGTGTATATAATTGTATATTAGTGTATTATCTTGTCTTATGTGTGCACATTTATATGAGTGCGGTTTTATATATAGATAAATTTTTATTACTTACAGTCTTGAAATTTTTTTTAAACATAATCTTAACTTTTTTTATATTTTTAATAATTATTATATGTATTCATAAAATTTACATTTCAAAAATAGTGTAACCAAACTTACGTTCACATCTTCTGTACTATGTATAGCCAAAGTGATAAAATTCTATTTTATTCTATTTTATGTGTAATATTTAAAAAATAATATCGATACCACATACATACAAGGTTGTATTTTTCCCAACATTGCATTCTTTCCCCACCCAAATTTTTTAGGTCTACGCCACTGACAAAGTAATGGTAACTGTCATCGCAATAATGCATAGCTGTAGAATAGCCACCAAGATCGCCAGAGGGTTTCTGAGGGTAAATGTTTATGAAAGTAGAGTGACAACCAGAGACAACTAATTTTACACATACAAAATGCAAGTAATGTATTCAGGCAATTGCAATTAACTTCATCAATAAAGTCTTTGATAAAAAACAATAGGTTTTTAAAATTGTACTAATTGAATTTAGTGGCTGTGTAGGTACTATACTAAAAATATATTTTGTGTGTTTATATAGGTTAGGTTAGGCTAGGTTTATGTGAGTGGGTCTTTGTGGACCCTCCACTGCGGCCATCAGCAGGCCTATTGTGGCTCATTCCCAATTATATTTCACTCAATAAGTTCAGTCTCATAATGAAACTGATAACTTTATTGATGAGCAGTTTTCTCTCGCAGCAGTTGCCCTTTTGCCAAATATTGAGAATCGGATCCTGTCCACAGCGGAACAGGTGCACAAAACATGGTCTGCCTTCTCATCATGCTCCAGGCATAGGCGACACTCGACGTTTTCCGCTAGGCCGAGTTTATGCAGATGAAGTCATCAGTGCCCGGTATATAGGCCTGTTAGGGTTTCCAGGTTTACCGTGTTTATCTCTTAAAGTTTCTTAGCTTTTGATTTCAAAAGGTATTTTATAAACGCCTTCGAATAAACTAATCCTGGTTATTCCTGCCAATACTGGAGTTTTCCTTTCAGCCCAGGTTGAGATAGCGATCTTGGAAGTACTTGAGGATATGCCAAGTATTGGTTCTAGTTCAATGATTGGTGATCCCGCACCTTCTCTGTCTAAGGAGTTTGCTATTTCGTTACCCTCCATACCAGAGTGGCTGGGTATCCAGACAAGTCACTTTGTTGTTTTTGCTCAAATGATTAAAGCCTGCTGACAGTTCCATACCGTTTTGGAGTTACAATGGTAGGAGCCAAGAGCATTTATAGCTGCCTGGCTACCTGAGAAAATTTTTATTGATCTACATGTAAGATGCATAAATTCCAGCCTTCACATATACAGTTCAATGGCATGAACCTCAACCTAAAAAATAGTTGTATTAGTACCTTAGCTTGAGGATATCCTCACTCTTGCTTTGTAGCTATGTACTCTGGCTCCTGGTCCCTCGGGAATTTTGAAACAGTCTGTAAACCAGCAACTGTCTGCCCTCAGTAGGTCACCAGGAGGTGGATATACCAGCCCTAAAGATAGTAATTTTTGGGTGGTTGGGTGTGTGTATGGGTGTGTGTGTGGGTGTAGGTGTAGGTGTGTGGGTGTAGGTGTAGATGTAGGTGTGTGTGTAGGTGTAAGCGTGTAGGTGAGTAGGTGTGTAGGTGTAGGTGTGCGTGTGCATGTGCGTGTGTATGATACCAAGATCCGTAAAAGTAGTTACCTGAGTGATATTTGCATTGCCACTATTATAAAATTTAGTGCCTGAATATGTTGACTAGAGTAAACCATGGACATGCATTTACTAACATTAAGTGGAAGAGCATTGACATGAGACCAATTATATAAAGACTTAAGGTCATTTTGCAATATTTGGGAATATGTTGGGCCATTTATGGCTTTAAAGAGTTTAGCATCATCAGCGAATATTAAAATATGGGAATTTTCAATTACGTCTACTAAATTATTGATAAATAATATAAACAATAGAGGACTGAGGTTTGATCCTTGGGGTATTCCAAATGTTGGATTAGATATATGCTTTTGATGTAAAATTATTGTGTGCAACATATTGTTCTCTATTAGCAAGATAGGATTTAACAATTAAAATAATTTTAGAAGGAATGTTAAATTCTGACAGTTTCTCAATTAACAGACTGTGGCTGAGTCGAACCCTTGCACAAAATCGGTATATATCATGAACATTCATTTTTTTCCAGAGAATTTGAAACACATTGTGTAAAATTTACAAGGTTAGAAGTTGTGGACTTATTTTCCATAAATCCATGTTAAAATGTCATCCCAAGTAGCATTTTAAGGAACATTTTCGCAAACGTTTCTAACAAAATGTGCCTGTTATCATATCTAAAATGGGAGCTGTTTCCGACATGTTGCGATACATTTTCGATACATACATAATTTCGTATGGTTATACAGTACATGTCTCCATTGTCATGGCACTGCGCACTTTTCTAGGTTTGAAAATAAAGAGAAACATGTTTCAAATTTGTAGCTTGCTGCTTTGTACACAGTTTCAAAAATAAATGTATCAATACTTTATTATGTTTTGTATTGATTAATGTTTTTACAACTAGCATAGTTGGAAACAAAATGTGTGCAGTCAGTTTCGGAAAGTTTTATTGTCTTTGATGTTTCATAATAAAGTTTCAATATCGTGAGCATTTATTTTACCTTTCAATATGGAAACAGTTTATTAAGGTATAAGATATTTGGAATAGCGTGAAAACTACAATGTACACTGTTATCAGATGTCTTGCCTGAAAAAACGTATGACACGAAAATTGTATCAATTAATTTACGGGGATACTTCGATATTTTAAATGTTTTAAATATAAACGTTTTTAATTTAATCTTTTCATTAAAAATATTTGTTTCATAATTATTTTTATGATAATGATTAGTAACAGCATCCGACATCAAATTATATTTCTTTTTGTAATTTATATCAATTTTAAGCCTTTACCTAACCAACATTTCTTCTTAAAAGGAAACACGCCCCAACACTCACAACCAAACCTGCTAGGTACAGAAACACGTATGCGTATGTTTCGAAAATTTAGATAACATTTTATGAAAAGAAACTAGTTTCTCTAATATAACTATTCAGTTCCAATTACTGCAGCATATCACCTTTGAAAGAAACTTGTTTGAAACTATTTTAAGAAATGATAACCATTTTATAACAGAAACAATATCTTCTTTGTTTCGGAAAGGTTCCAAAATGTCTGAAAAGAAAGTATCTCTATCATCACTATGTATGTCAAATATTTTTTCAATACAACATTTTACCTTCTCAATATTTTCCATCGAAATAGGAAATTCTTCTATTTTCGCCGTATTATCTGACAGCGTTGTAAGTGCATCAATTGCAAGATTTGTTAATTTGTTATGTATCTTTTTATATTCCACACCAACTTCTTTTAAATCCATTGTTGGTTTCAAATCTCTTGTATACTATACCAGAAAGAATGTTTTAAATTGTTTGGTTATTCCCATTTTGTATTTCTAAACTCTTATAGGTATTTTCTATGGTAAATAATAATAACAGTACTCGTAAAAATGATGCTATAACAACTGTAGAAACATATGGAAAAAAATGGAAACTGTTTGGAAACATTTGAATACATAATAATGTGTTCCATACAATTTCAGTAATGTTTCGGCACAAGTCAGTTAAAAATGAGGTAACGGATGCTCAGTATCTTTCAAAAATGCCTTTGAACACTTGTTCCGAAGAAAAATTGTACCTAAAGGTGGAAACAGTTACTAAACTGTTCCATAAAATTATTGTGCTATGTGTAAAAGTTAAAAAATCGGTAACAATTTTAGAAAAATGTAATGTAAACCTTTTTTATCTCCCCTAATAATTGAAACATTTAAAAAACTGTCTCCCACTACCAAATTTATTTCGAAATTGTGTCCAAAAATGCTACTTGGGATACTACTCGTGGTTCTAATAATGGGATAAATGAGTGAGTATAGAATAGATTCAAATGCCGCTAACTCCAAAAAGCAAAATTTTACAAGAAACGAATTTTTTTTTTAACTTAACCTCGCAAAAATTGCCGCAAAAACTTTATTACACCTTCTTTGTAGTTTTGCGAAAAATATCCAACAAGTTTACTTAAACTGCAGCGTTAGCCAAGATAGAAAATAAGATGCGCGCTGATTCTTGGTGCAGACGGTAGGCAGATGTATGTACATACACAACTGTAAAGTTCATGTTTATTTTATTTCATAAGCATCGTTCGTAGTTGAACGTCTCACTCACCCAAGTCCAACTCAATACTGCAAAGTTTAAGTGAATAGAGTTTAGATACTTTTTTGTTTATTTTGACGAATTTTAAATGGAGTTAGTGGACTTTGATTGTGAGTAATGAATATGGAGGGTTTTGATTGTATTTATCATGGATTATCATTTGATTTTATGACATTCGACATAGTTGTCAAGTGATTTATCAATTATTTTTTTAGAATTGTAAGAAATAGACGAAAATGTCAGTTGTGTTTATTTATAATGAAAAGTAAATTATTTTATAACTATAAGGAAAAACAAACTAGTAATTAAACTAAAATATCTATTGGTTTTCTATATTCATCCATTTTATTCCTTAAAAACAGACACACTTGCAAAACACAACTTGTTTAATGGATAAACATTAATCAGTTGAGCGAGACCATTATCCACGTGCTCACTGCAAACAGAGCGCTGCTATTGGCTAAAATGGAGATGGCGGCAATTGATTATAATGGTTGAGTGGAAATAGCTGGTTTTGAAATTAATCCCGATCTATTCACTCAGTTTTAAGTGGTTTTTAATGGGATTTAAAAGTTACTGTTTAGATAGATGAATTCCTTGGAGAATTTTGTATAAGACCCGCTAGAAATATGAATTTTGTTGAAAATTAATGCCTCATATTTTTTATTACAATAAATTGTATTTTAAATGCCTCAGCATCATTATAATCGAGTTTGCCTAGTTAAGTAGTGGAATAACAATGTGGTAAACTCCTCCAGGATGATAATATAAATAAGGTGTTAAAATAATAATAATAATAATGAGTTAATAGGAACAATTACATTAATAATAATAATAATATCATTTATTAGTCTTAAATACACTGTAGTGCTTAGACACGTCCCCAATAGTACACAATATAAATAAAGACAGATTAATAACATTTTTACTTATATACATACATACATATTTTTTAAGTAAAGCTTAAAAGTTTACATTTACATACATATTTAAAAAAGATTTAAAAAAGAAGAAATAGTTTAAAAGTTACTTAAAAAAAGAATCATTTATGTCATAGTAGGCTTTTCAATTAAATGCTTTTTTATAATTGATTTATATTTTATTAATGGTGCCTCTCTCACAGTTCTTGGTAATTTATTGAATAACTTTATACCAATATATGTTTTGTTTGTATTAGTTAATCTGTGAGGTGCTATGACTCAATGACTTCACCTATTTCTGAAGTCATTGGTATGACTAAATTTGGTCTCGAACAAGTCAAGTGATATGATATGATATTCCATATTTGTGATGAAATTATCAAGATTATTTCTAACATGAACTAGATTGGAATATATAATTACTGATGGAAGGGTTAATATTTTCAAGTGTATAAACCATGGTTTACAACTATCATGATGTGCAATACCAGATAATGTTCTAATAGCTCTTTTTTGAACTATGAACATTTTTTAGAAATGACAAGAAGTTCCCAGTTTATTATGCCATAAGTTATGGTGCTGTGGTATAAAGCGTGATAATTAATTAGAGCTGCTTCCATATTAACGTTGTACTTAATATTCTTTATTGCATATATAATAGATGACAATTTTTCTCTAACTCGAACCTCCTAAATCCCCCCGACTATTCAACTTAGAGAAAATTTGAGTTAAAGAAAATACTTCAAAGATGAAGTATATATCCAGGGCACAGAAACATTCGAGTTACAGAGAATTTTGAGATATAGAAGTTCGATTGTATTTTTTAAAAACTTAAATTTTAAAGGTTTGCAAAAATATGAACTTTTTCATTTTTGAGGTTGTAAAAAAATCTGATTAAAATATTTTGTTTATTTCTGAATAATTCATTTTCCAAATTTTAGAAAATAGGTTTCATGTTAGATTTCTACCGTAAAATAAAAAGCAGAATTTGTAATGGATGGTTTGTGTTTAGTATTGTGACGCAACTACGTAGTGGCAGAACTAGCTTTTTTAAGGTGGGCCAATGAACATATGTGATAATTAGACTGGGCCGAATTTCGATTAATTCAACGGCATTACAGAGAACGTAGGTAAGAAACGACCGTATGTCGAAAATTAAGCCCTATTCAGAAAGTGATACCAAAAAAAATTGGAAACAGACTAAAAAAAAAAAAAGAAAAAACATTAATTTTAAGTAATAGTTTCTTGATTATTTAACAAAAAAATGTTTATTCTTGGTTTTTCTGTGCCTTTTTGCATAATAATGTCGACGTGTTCTACATGGCTGTAAAGAAGTATTAATACTATAGTCATAGCTATGGAAATATTTTGTTTTCTCATTCATGGCCTACCACATTTGAAAATGTAGGGCAGTTCAATTTTAAGCAGTGATAACCAGCAAAAAATGGTTTTTACTGTTTTTGATGCTGTTTTATGTGATAATGTCGATATGTTATACATAACTGTGAAGGGAATTTTTAGCCCTATTCAATGGTATAAAAAACAAATATAACGCCTATATGAAAAACAAAAAGTTGCATAGTATATCTCTGAAACTAAAGAAGATTGAATATTTCTGATAATCCCAACTTCTTTGTCTTGGTTGATTACATGTTTGTGCAAAATTTCAAATTTCTTCTCCAAATATTAACTGAGAAAATAAATAAAAACAAAATCAGTGATTTATAGTTTTTTCAAAATATTTCAGAAACAACTGAAATTTTTTCAGTTTGCAAAACGGCATGTTAAAGAGGTCTAATTATGCAACTTTTGTCTAATTTGATCAAATTTCTATCTCTTACCGTTTAGGAAATAGCAATACTGTCCCTATGAAATCTGCGGGACCCGGTATGACATTGATACATAAAGCAATATAATACCAAAGAAATTTTCCTTTCAGTTTTGAGAACAGATTCTCAGAGTATTCCGAAACGTCAGTCTAAAATATTTGACGTTACATTTTAAGATTTAAAAAAAAAAAAAGTTAAGGCACGAAATATTTAATCTTAAAAGTGAAAAGGACTGAAAATAAATACAAAGACAAAGTAAGATTCGAAAGATATAATAAATTAATGGAATACCATAGTATAGTTAGGTTAGTTTAGGTTTGTTGTGTGTGGGTCTCAATAGACCCTCCACCATAGTATAGTAGACAAATGTGAATCAGAAGATAAAAGTGAATCAAATACTGGTGTTGTGTGATGAGAATGGGCGTAACTTAGATAAAGTTCTGAGGTTGCGTTTGAAAAACTTTAACGTAGAAACCATCATTAAACCAGGTGCATCCTTTGGGAATGTAATAAAGGACATACTAGGCTTGACAAATAACTATTCATTAAATGATTATGTAATTGTAGTTGCAGGGTCAAATGATTTTAAAAACAGAAAATATCCTTCATTCAAAGAAATAAATAGTAAAATTAAATTTTGCACACATACTAATTTTATATTCACTTCAGTAGCCTTTAGCAACTACAAAGATAAAAATATGAAATTTATAAATAAATTTAATAGTAAACTAAATAATTACAGATTTTTGTTAAATAGGTATGCTGAAGGCAATGTAACCTGGTTAAATCTAAACACTAATGACGGCTTTATAGAGAAGAAAAAAATTATAGCCGATAAAATAGCAAATGAAATTAGATTTAATAAAAATTATAACAAGAACCTTAAGTAGAGAAAACATAATACTTGAAATGAATGCCAAGAATAGTTGTATTGAGGTTGTAGATTTATGCAGTGTTGAGCTAAATCAGTCAGGTAATTTGTTAGACCAGTTACACCAACAATGGATCAAAGTTTAGGGCAAACAATAATTAATGATCACAAAAAACAAAACTTAAAATCCAACACGGATATAATTTATTTAAATACACAAAGCTTGTTTCCTCATAAGGATGAGATCATTCACAATATTGTAAACAATAGACCCAAAATAATAATGCTTAGTGAATCTAGAATAACTGAAGATTCTGAAGACAGTGAAATTGATATAAACCTATATAATACTGTACGTTGTGACTCTAAAAGTCGTCATACGGGAGGTGTCGCAGTATATATTAGAAATGACTTAGCATTTGAAAAAAAATGAGGCAATAGTTCTTGAACGAAATTATTGGATTCAATTTATATCAATCAAAATAAACATGAGAGTATGGAATGTAGGTGTCGCGTATCATTCTCCAAGCACATGTGATGCAATTTTTGTAAATGAAATTGAAAGTTTATGCGAAAACATTAATAGTGGTGATCGTTTTTTGTTGGTGGGGGATTTTAATATAGATTACTTTCATGATATCTATTATTCAATAAAATTAAAAAATATCGTAGTAAAGTTTAGAATTGAACAAATAGTAACTGAACTAGGGTTACTGTAACCAGTAGTTCGTTAATAGATTATGTGCTTACAAATCAGCCAAATGTAAAATAGTTCATGATGCTCCAAAAATTACCGACCATAGCATTATTTCTATATTCTTAAATAATAATTATTATAATAATAATTGTATCAGATATGTAAAAAGTTTCAGAAATTTTAGTGAAATTAATTTATATAATATAAACATGAAATTACTTGAAATCGATTGGTGCACAAACGTAACAGACATAAATCAAGTTTATGGAAATTTCTATTTAAATTGTAAATAGGTTATTGATCAAGTTTCCCCAGTTAGAATAGTCAATTTAAAATCAAACACCCTTCCATGGTATGATGAAGAGATCAGAAATAAAACAAAAGATAGATGTTGCATATATAAATTATCAGAATTTCCAATCAGAAAGCAGTAAAAATTTACCTTGGAATTAATACAAAAAATGTCAAAATTACGTAGTTAATGGTTTAAAATATAAGAAACAAAAATATTATCAAGACAAAATAGATATAAACCAAAATGACCCAAAAGCCATGTGGAAAACTCTTAAAAAGCTGGTATCACCCAACAATAATACAGGTTTTCCATCTGAAATTACATTTACTCTGAATAATAATATGATAACTTCTAAAACAGATTCAGAAACTGCAAACAATTTTAATATATTTTTCGTTGAAAGTATTAGTGATATAGCCAATTCAATTTTAACAAATGATATGTAGTCTTCAAATGGTTTACCGATAGTTGATGTGGTAGGTTTCAATCTATTAAATTTTATCAATATATCATTAGATAAAGGTGTTGTTCCAGAACAATTAAAATGTAGTTGTATTACACCAATTCCTAAAATTAAGAACACTAAGGAAGCAGTTAACTTTAGGCCTATCAATACTCTACCACCTTTAGAAAAATTATTAGAAAAAGCAGTTTATAATGAATTGACTGACTACTTTGAAACAAATAATTTATTAATAAGCCACCAATCAGGTTTTCGTGTTCAGCATTCGTGTGAATCTGCACTTCAACTGACATTAACTAACTGGATTCAAACGATCGAAAGGAAAATATGTTTTAGCAGTGTTCGTAGATATAAAAAGGGCATTCGAAACTATTGACAGAAAAATATTGTTGGATAAATTAGCTTACTATGGTTTAAAAGCAAATGTTTTGAAGTGGTTAAAAAATTATATGACTGGCAGAAAACAGGTCACCAAAATTAATAATACACTATCTCCAAGCCTTAATGTTGACCTTGGAGTTCCACAGGGAAGTATTTTAGGTCCCCTTTTATTTATTATTTATATAAATGATATCAATTACCTACTTAACTGTGACTTTTTAAACTTGTATGCTGATGATACTTTATTAGCTGTGTGTGATGATAATCTTGATGTTGCTGTTAATAAAATGAATAATGAGCTATCCAAAATACAATGTTACAAAAGATATGGTGATAACAAACAGATTTAAATATGGTAACATTGACATCCATAATATTAACTTGTTTATTGAAAATGAAAAAAATTGAAGTAGTTGAACAAATTAAATACTTAGGTTTAACTTTAGATAATATTCTATCATTTAAAGGCCATTTTGAATATATAAAGAAAAAATTTCAAATAAATTATTTTACTTTTCCAGAATATCCATTAACTTGGATCTAAAAACTGGAATCACTGTATACAAATCAATAATTTTGCCACATTTTGATTTCTGTGCTACCGTTTTATATTTGCTTGGCCAAACTAGTAAAAATGAATTACAAAAGCTCCAAAATCGAGCTATGAGGATAATCCTTAGATGTAATAGGTATACACCTATTCAAATTATGTTAAATACATTAGAGTGGATGCCTGTATCTGTCCGAATTAGCTATTTCACAATGATTTTTATATTTAAAATTTTAAAGGGTTTAATGCCATCATATCTTAATAAGTTTATTAAATTTAATTATGAAATCCATTCTTATCACACTAGATCTCAAAACAACTTACATATTAATAGAACTCAAAATTTTAAATCAATGAATAACATATTTTTTAAGGGAGTCCGTGACTTCAATAATTTACCAAATGACATTAAAACCAGTACTTCCCTAAATATTTTTAAAAAGGAACTAATTATGCATCTAAAAAATAATGCCTGATTTTATATTGCTCCTTAATTTAATTTTTATTTTACTTTTATCATACTCAGCTTAAAATTTTGTATTTTTTTTATAACAGCATTATGAATTTAAGTTTATTATCTACCTTAGTTGATAAGTTTATAGTTTAATATAAGTATAAGATTTAAATATAATATTTTACGCATATTTATACTGAAACTTTGTCCTGTAAATGGGGTTACCTGTTGAGCAAATAAAGCATATTATTATTATTATAGACATTTTTTGCACAGACAAAAACTTTTTTTGAAAACCACCGGACTATGCCTTTGAGCGCAGAGGTTTATTTAACACATTTTTTAAATAATATATGACAGTAGCTTAATGATTACCCAAAGAAGGTGCGAGGAAGCACAAATCATCTATTTGATACCTCATTCATAATCAAGCGTCAACAAGTATAACGGAAAATTGACAGGTTAGAGATACAAAAGTAATCTCGAGAAATTAGCTACTTGTGTACTACCCATTTTACAAAAAAAACTGTTATCGTTATCCATTTGAGTAACGACAATCAATCCAACGGCACTAGTTACCGAATTCGAATTTTTACAAGATCGTTCAAACTATCATTAGAAAATAGTAAATGACAGTCATTATTGTACGATACGTTATACAACGACATTTTACAGTATAGACCTATTAATGTTAGTGACTGATCCAGCACGGTATATGTCTAAAATTGGCCAGTTGCTAGAAGCTGTCTTTCCACATGACCTAGTAGCAAATCAAATTAAAAACAATTACCCAGTGGTAGACACACTAATAGCAAATACAAAACAGAGGCTCAGTAATTATTTAATAATACGATTTTGAGGATGATATACACATTATTTATTACAACTATAATGTAGTATTGGACATTATCCACAAATTAGAAATTTCTTACTTGTCTCTAGCATACTCTCTTGACCCACTTGATAGTATCAAACTGTATTACAGACTTTGACAAATGTTCCCGGTATGCGGGTTAGTAAGAGATTTAGTGACAATTTACAAAAGAAATCCAGGGTATGCAAAATTATGTGATATTAATCAGTGTCCGAGTGTGAAACATTTTTCAATTGATAACTTACAACTTTTTTTTTAATTTTGCAAATATCATCAACAATCATTTTCGCCATACATAAATGTGTTTATTGTTTACACAATGAAGGTAGGGCGTTTCTCGGAAGAAAATATAGAAACTGTTGCTCTTGTAAATGTTCTCACGTGTTCTCTCTGAGCCTTTGTTGTCTATACAGGACAGTTGAAAGGTAATAACTTTTCTAAACACTATGTAGCATTCACTAACCGCTGCGACTAAATAAGTATGCTGTAATCAAAAAATACATGCATTGTCGGTTATATATCTATACGCAGGCTCACCTCTGACGCCACTGAATTACTACGAAATTAGTATTATTATTAATTTTGCCCAGTCTAGTGATAATGAATATGAATTAAATATTTTCGTTGAATGACTTGCAGCTTCCACAGTGTGCCTGTCTCTTTGCAATTGCAAATAAGGGGTCGTAAAAAACTGTCTTGGCCTATGAACTGCAAAACTTTAAATGTATTTTTCTTGACTAGCAGGTGGGCCCAGGGTGGGCCATAAATTTTTTAGTTCTGCCACTGCAACTGCATTTTAAATATAAAACTAATGAAACACATTTATTTCATTAAACTCACTTTCTTGGATTTTTTTTAGTGTTTAGATGTCTGCCCAGAAGGAACATACGGTATAAATTGTCAAAAGAAATGTTTGTGTAAAAATGGAGCAAAATGTTCAAATAAAAATGGAAACTGTATATGTGCCAAGGGGTGGGGTGGAAAAACATGTGCTAAAAGGGCTTGTCCAGATGGTTTGTGGGGCCCAAAATGTCAGTTTGCCTGTCAATGTAATAAAGATAATACAGAAATGTAAGTTATTTCATTAAATTATTCTTAATATTAATTACTACATTTAACTATAGGTGTCATCCATGGACTGGAGAATGTGAATGTAATGCAGGATGGAATTCTCAAGATTGTTCGAGACCCTGTCCAATACTAACTTTTGGCAAAGGATGTCATGGTTTATGTAAATGTCAGAACAATGCGCAATGTTCGCCAGTCAATGGTACATGTATTTGTTCTCCAGGTTTTACTGGAGAACATTGTGAAGGAAATTGTCCCGAAGGAAGCTTTGGAGAAGACTGTGCCCAGAAATGTGATTGTGAGTATTTATTTAAAAAATTCAATGGCAACGAGAGTGAAGATGGCAACTTATTGGACATTCAAATTTATGATTTTTATTTTTACTTGTGTTTTCCGAAATCAAAAAATAGATTAGATTTTAGGTTATCTGACAAGATTGACTGATTCCCTTGTGTCTACAGACCTTTGTCATTTTTCGAGTTTTTATTTATACAGTATGTGCATTGAATTATTAGATATGGGAATCTTATATGGCAACGTTGCAATGAGAAACCAGAGGCAGATAACCCGTTGAATTAATTTTCCATCTAGCTGTTGTGCTGTCAATAGTGCACACTGCATGCGATACGATGCCAAATTCCAGTCTTCCTTCAGTGTACTATGTCTAATAGTTTAATACACATAGTGTATAGCATTTGTGATACAGTTATGTTGTCAGGGTCGCTCGTATTTTTTTTTCCGAATTTTTTATGCATGCGTTTTAAACGCATCTTAAATGAGCAGATGTATCAAATATAAAAAATGTGACTTTCTTTTCCTATTATATTTTATTCATACTTGGGTGCTTCATTTGCAGGTAAAAATGGTGCTACATGCTCTTCAGAAACTGGTCAGTGCTATTGTCCTGATGGATGGGAAGGTCAACAGTGTGATCGTCCATGTAATAACAATTCGTTTGGTACACACTGTAATCAGAAATGTGTGTGTAAAAATGGAGCCTCATGTAATCCAGTTAATGGTAAGCAAGCTATAAAGTCTGAAATGCATGGTTTTTAATTTTTTTGCATCCTGTGTAGTTTTAAAATTTTCTTAAAAATGTAAATTTTGTTTTTGCATGTTGCTGTTGTGTGTTATTAGGAAATTGTACTTGCGGGGCAGGATTTACTGGAGAATACTGTGAAAATAAATGCCAACAAGGTTATTTTGGTATTAATTGTGAACAGTTTTGTCAGTGTCAAGATGGGCACCACTTGGGCTGTGACCCTACAACTGGAAAATGCAATTGTAAACAAGAATGGAAAGGTATAATATCTTAAGTACAAAGAATAATACCTAATATTTATTTTTTATTAATAATAAAATTATAAAAATTGCTCATATACATTTTAAGGTTCATAATAAATGGTTTCGGGATGTTGCCATCTCAACTAATCTGGAAGTTATTGGCTGAAAATTAAAATATTAGTTGCGAACATTTTCAGCCATCTTTTAATTATACGTTACATGATTATAAATATTTAGTAACTTACGAAAATATAAAAATCGGTGTCAGGCTAGTATATTGGGCAACAGGCAAATGTTGACAAGTTTGTTTAAAATTTTTAATTTCTTGTTTAATTTCATATTTATGTTCATAGCAGTTAAAATGGACCTTATGTTACATTTATTTTTCTTAACTTAAGCGCAGCTTAGCTTATTGGTATTATTATTATTTATCATTATTATTATTTATTATTAATATTAGCTCAAGTTTAAGCTTATTTTATAACTTTAATGGGTATTACCAACATTTTTTTATAATACCTACTCGATAATATCTGAAAATCTAAATTCTATATTTTTATGATTTTTTTTAGACCCATAAAATGGTAAAAAAAAACAAAAAACATGAACAATGTTTTGGTTTTAGTCTTCTGATATCATCCAGCTAGTTTGGTGCCAAAACATAAGCAGTCGATGAAACTAAAGACTGTCGTGTTACCTATTAACTTTTTATGCTTTATATTCAAAAAACGAGGCATATTTGATTATATTTTGTATCTGTCAGAAACCAATGATAATAAGCCACAAATACCAGAAAAGTTATTAGTACTCTTGTTGCAAGAGTTAAATTCAATTTCATATAGGTTAAATTGAAAATATGTGTAATTACGTTTTATGCTGTATGCAAATTATTCATTAATATAGATTGGTTGGAGATGGGTGTAGAAGTATTTATGATTTTGAACCATTTCATGAATGTACATTTTTTTGTTGTGTCAAACCTTTTCAAGACTATTAATTTGCATACAGTATAAAACGTAGGTATACGTATTTTTCAACTTAATCTGTTGGGAACTAAATTTAACTCTCATGAATACAGTACTAATAACTTTTCTTTTTCTGGCCTTTTAATTAGTTTTTTACAGATGGAATTCAAAAATGCTTCATGGTTTTTAATGTAATAGAATAGAATAGAATTTTATTGCATAACAGTGACAACAATTGTACAATTTTTGCTTGTTACGTGTCCAGGAGTACAAAAAAGAAAATACAAAAACAAAACAAAATACAAAATACTGATTACAAAATACTGATAACAAAATATTGATTTATAATGGTTACTTGAATCTTTAATGTTCTTTCATCCACTTCCTCTAACATTCTGCACGTATTAAGAATTTTCTAATATTGATTTTGAAAATATTTATAGATTTCATCTTTTTCAATTCAGTGGGCAGAATATTATAAAAATGCAAACATTTATAAAAACAACCTTTTTCTAAAACTGTGGTGTTATGTATTGGGTAGGAAAAAGTATCCTTATATCTTGTTTCATAACTATGATCTCTAATATTACCTTTAAATTTATTCATATGTCTGAAAATAAAGTACAGACATTGGTAAACAAAAATGGCTGGAGCAGTTAATAGATTTAATGCTTTAAAGTGTTGGCAACATGATTCATCTACCTTTAGAATGGATGAGATACGCAATACTCTCTTTTTAACTAGAAATACCTCCTGAATGTGTGATCCACCCCAAAATATTATTCTGTATAACATTAAACTGTAAAATTGTCCTTCAGTTGTTTTATTGAGTAACAAATTGTACTGAGTCTACCGCCAGAGTGCCTGTACATGGTCCCCCCAAATCATATGTGCATGTGCACCAATAATCATGCCTAGGAATTTTGTGTATTCATTTTAGAATAATATTTACATTGTTAATGACTATATCTTTTGGATATTCTGTTTTATTTCTACAATGTTTGAATAAAATACAATTTATTTTTTTCGTGTTTAATATTAACGAATTTTGATGAAACAAACTGATATTTTTTGCATTACATAAGTTGCTTTAGTCTTGATGCTGTAATACCCATTGTCAAAAATTAGAATGTTGGTATTTGCAAAACTGGTTATAAAAATGGAATCATCATTTAGGTATTGCTCTAAATCATTAATGTACAGTAAGAAAAGGATCGGACCAAGCACACTACTCAGGGGTACACCCAGTAAAACTCTCTGGATACTTGAATAATATTCCATGAATTTGATATGATAGACTTTTTTGTATCTCTCATTAAGATAGAAATTGAACCATTCATAAGTAAGACCTCATATATCTACTTTGGTCAATTTATTAGGAACTGTACGATGATTAACACAATCAAAAGCTTTCAACAAATCAAGATATATTCCAAGAGTAGTAATGACCTTATGTAATTGTAAAAAAGGAGTTAATCTTCTGCACAACATGTCAATTTCAAGCAGCTTTGCAAACGAATATAACATTCTTATGGGTCTGTGGTTTTCTACTACAGAAGGATCACACTTTTTGTAGCTTGTAGGTTTTACAACCAATATCTTTAATCTTGGTAGAAAAATACCATTTCTCAAAAATTCGTTTATTACGTAAGTCAAAGATTCGAGTATAAAACAACTAATCTTTTTTAACATGATATTACTTATATTATTATTACCACTGGAGTACTTATTTTTCAAACCGTTAATAATTTCTAAAAATTCACTCGGTGTTACTTCCCATAAGAAAGTTGAATTAGGATTATAAGTAATATGTTCGATTGCAGTATTTGTAGGAATTGCTCCAACAAGATCACTAGCCATGTTAACAAAAGTATCATTAAATATTTCACTTGCAATTTGTGGAGAAGTAATAATAGCTGTGTTATTATTAATTTCTTTGAATGGCTGACTTTTATTTTTGTTTTTTTCCTTTTCAGTGTTTGTCATATTCCAAATTGTTTTATATTTATTACAAGAATAATTATTAATTTGCGATTCATAAAATTTGGATTTTTCTTGTATAAGAAGATTAGTATAATAATTTTTATAAGCTATGTCTGCTTAATAACCCAATCTTTTTGATATGACTTATGTAATAACTTTAATGTATCTTTGGCTTTATGATATTTTCTAAAATCCATTTACCCTTTTTATTATTTTTAATCTTAACTGTTTTTAAAGAAAATGATGAGTTAAAGTAGCTTAATAGAGTTCTAATAAAATTATTGTATATGCCATCAACAGTTGTTGCTTCATAAACTGAGAACCATATTTCCTGTAATAGTAGACTATAAAAAAGTTGATAGTTTTCTATGCTGAAGATGCGCCTATATTCATATTATTGACTATTATTTATTGCTTTATCCCTAACACATAGTAACTGAGCAAAATGATCAGATATATTCACATTTAGTACATCTGTATCACATTCAATCATGTATCATGTTTGAAACAAAAATAAAGTTTATTAAAGAAATGAATACATTGAAACTAGGGACGCACTAATAAGTAACACTTTTAACACAATAGTAGCGCCTTCAATTTTATTGGCAGCTTGTGTTTTAGCTTGAAGCTAGTCAGGATTCAATTTAGTTCAATTCAATTATGTTACAATTCGACACATTCCTATTATAATGACATATTGTTATCACAATATTACAATAAATTTAATAGTAAAAATGTAGCAATTAAATGACTAAAAAATACTAGAAATCAAAACTGTTAATTTTTTTACTTATTTTGGAGCTCAAAAAATTAAAAAAAAAAATAGTAAGCTTAGGTTTTCAAATACTATCAGATAAGCAATTTAAAAAAATTTTGGAAATGCTCATTATAAATTACATACCAAAATGCTGGAAACTTTAAAATGGCAACCACTTATAAATATCAATTAGGTACATCTAGTGGTCTAGTATAAGAATGCATAGCATGGGGATCTTGGAAATTATAATACGGATCGGTTAAATGGGAAAAAAATTGCGTAATTAGAGGACTATTCAAACGATCTTAACAAATCTCAAAAAATAATTTTCCAGTTTTGAAATTTCGAAAAAAAGTAAATTTTTGGTGTTTCGCTTTTAATTTTTTCTCACATTATTATCAGAAATAGGGAAAAACTAAAAATACTTCTTCATTGCAATTTGTGATAAGCTTTAACATGGCAGTGTCATCCGAAATGTCTTATCCATGCATGGAACCATCATCAACTTAATTTTTTTAAATATGGACTTGAAATATTTTTGATGGATTTTGGAAGTTTTTTTTATTTTACATTCACCTATGTATCACACATAGTGGTTAAAATATGTTTTAAGCTTTAAGCTAAGGGCTGTATTCCAAAAATCCTGATGATGACTAAAACATATTTTAACCACAATGCGTAATACATCTGTCAAAGAAATTCTTTCTTATTATGTAAAGTACATTTTCTCTAAGAAAGCAAAATGTTAATAAGAAAAAAAAATTCAGATTAATAAGTTATACTTGTATGCAACATGCAAGACGATCCGCCTACTTTAATGATTTTAACCTTTTTCTTCTATAACCGCATTTTACATTAAAATAATTTACTTAAATAACTAAGTAAATTTTTTTTTTCGAAATCAACATACTTTGTGATGTAAAATGACGGTTATTATACAGAAATAAAACATAACAAAGTATTATATTACTAACTCCAAATTGTGTAAAAACTATTATAAATAAACAATATCAATGTCTTGATGTTTTTAAAAATGAAATTAAAATAAATAATTTTTGAGGTATAAATTTTAAGGAGTTATTACTCCTTAAGGCAGCGTTAGTATGCCTTCATCGCAAGGATAATCAACAGAAAATTTTAGATCACTATTGAAATTTTTCTATTGATAAGAACGAAAAATGAGAACATGACATGATTCATCTTGAATACCATATGGATTTAATATATAAAATTACAGGCAATACTGATGCCTATTTTCTTTATTAATAAGAAATACAAACATTTTATTTGGTGTCATTTTATGAAACTAAATAATCGTATTTCCTATTAATGAAAAAATACACATCATTATATATTAAATCTGTATGGTATTTAGGATGAATCATATGTCTTTGTTTTTCGATATTATTGACCGAAAAATTGTAACAGTGATTTATAGATTTAAGTTGGCTATCTGGTGAAAACGCAGCTTTAAAATACAACTGAGCTGAAGTTTGTATATGGCACTGTTCTTAATAAATAATCCCTGTATGAGCTACATAATCAAATAAACAAAGCATTTAAATGTTCAACTTCAACTGGGAAAACATAACCATTTTAAATTCAGTAATTAATCTGCTTCTTCCACTCACATAATCGACAAAAGCAGAAATCGGCTTGTTTTGACCATCATAATGAAAATGACGTCGTCATATTAATATTTGACATGAGTGACAATTTTGGCTTTCTGTCATCACGGTGCAAAATAACATTGTAGTCATTTTCATTATGACCTCGACATGATAGTATCGTATATCAAAGCTCACATCACTAGACATACTAATGTTTTTTTTTTATGTAATTGATTATTTTTGAATACCTTTAATATACGCGATTAGACGTCGCCCATGGTCTGGAAATCTTTCAAGGTTAAAGCTACTACTGTCAGTATCACTACCCATAACAACTTGTGTGAAGTTGAAAGAACTTTTTTCACTCTATAAAGACGAACTGTCCAGCAAACACCATTGATTTACAGAAGAAAACCTAGAGAAAATGCGCCTGATGTACGCCAATGTACATCAACAGATTGATATTTACGAAAATATATGTGTATATTGTTTACATGAACAGTGTTATACTGTTATTATCAATAACAGAGTTTTATAATTACTACCATACTTTGTATGTATTTATGTTTTTTTAAAAAAAAAACTTTTTCTGTTTGTAAATAAATTGTTTTCCTCAAAATTACAAAAACAAAAAGTAGTTTTTGATATTTGTAAAGACCGTTTGAATAGTCCCCTAATTACGAAATTGTTTACCAATTGAAATGAATCTGTATCTCTTACTATATCCAAGATCCCCATGCTTTGCATTCTTATACTGGACACAGTGTTATAATGCAGAATCATATATATTAAAAAAAAAAAATCCAACTCAATATAAGGGGCCCTATTCTGAAATTATGAAATTATTTTTTTTTTTTTTTTGAAATGCTAATAATTTTAAAATGGTGTAGATATTGAATACATAATACATATATTATACAGGATTTTTAAAAATATATCAATCACTTAACCACAGATTTGGGGCATTAAAAAAATTAATTTAACTTAATTTACCTCTATCCAAAATCACACCCCAATGGAGATATAGCCCTCTAAAGTTGAAAATAAAATAATGTTTTTTTTTTAATATTGTACAAATGATTATAGTACTTTTTTAAATTTCAAAACACTGAATAGTATATTGAAGGGTAATAGTTAATTAAATAATTAATAATTAAAAACATTAAAAATTGTGTCTCCTAAAAGACAAATTAAGGGGTAAGCAACCCTTCTCTCCCTCCTCTTTTTTGTTGGTATGCCTATGACTTTTTGCAATTGTACAACTTTTTTTGTATCTTGTATTTTTTTCATTTAAGTAACCATATTTAACACATTGAGCCTCGGTTTAGAAACG
>JANEYF010004392.1:0-130000 GCA_029963845.1 Rhamnusium bicolor | reverse complement strand
CCTTTTTGGTTTTTTTTTGGGTGGTGTCCGCCCCTGAAAAAATTTTTTTTTTTTTTTTTTTTTTTTTTTTTTTTGTGGGTTTCCCCCCCTTTTTTTTTTTTTTTTTTTTTTTCCTTTCCCCCCCCCCCCCCGGGCCAGGTTTTTTTTTTTTTTCTTTTTCCCGGTAAAGGAAGTAAGGGTTTTGTTTTTTTTTTTTAAATATTTTTTTTTTTTAATTGGGGGGGGGGGAAAAAAAAATTTTAGGGGAAAAAAAAAGAAGGGTTTTTTCCTGTCCCTCTTTACAAACAGTTTTTTTTGTTTCCTGTAAATTACCTTTTTGGTGGGGGTATTAGCTTAGCCTGTTAAAGAAAGTTTATTTGTAAGACTAAGGGCTGACATTTCCATCTATTAAATTTATTCGGTAGATAGTTTCCTTTACGATTGTATCACTAATTGTTTCCATCGAACATATTTTTTAAGTAGATTTAATGGGAGATGGAAAGATCGGCCCTTACTGTATAAAAGTAGTGACAGTAATTAAAATCTTCAACATTTAAGAAAAATTATTATCAAATTACAGTGATGCGCACTGCATACTGTATTTTTTTTCGCGGACAAATATGCTGGTTTGGCTAAAAAAAATTGGTTAAGAAAAAAATTATTTTTAATCAGTAAAAAGAATTATCACCAAATATGAGTCAATTTCTTTCTAATCTAGAAATGTTATCTTTGCAACCAAATTGCAATGTAGGTATTAATCAAGATTAGTAAAGAAACAGATAGCCTCATAAATTTTGACCAATAGCAAAGCAACGATAATCCAATCGTTGAAGGCTGAAGCGGGGCATTCTAGATGACATAATCATATTCCGTCTTTCTTATTCTTTAGAGCTATGAGACAACTAGATTTATAAGAATCATGACTACAAATGAAATCACAATGTATAAACAATTAAAATAGGTAGTTGCGTGTTTTTTTTTTATTTTATATGTAAGTTTAAAACTATTAAATTATAGTGATGCATTTTAGCTGACTCAAAATATTTATAGCATATTTGGCCGGCTAAAAATTTTACTGTAAATGGCTAGATAATTTTATAAGTTTTAAGTTCACCAATAAATTTCTCATGCTTCTCAGAGGTAGGATTTACCAATCGGATACGATGTAAAACCAGGGTTGACTTTAGATGGTTATATGTCATATTTGCATGCATATGAAACGATATGGAGGTATAGGGGGATGTACTCAACAGTAAACTATACATACAAGTATTTTTCACTGCCGGTTACAAGAATAAAAGTATATTAATTAATATCTGTTCTAAATATTTTGTAGTTAAACTTTGGCGCCTTTCTTTGAATATCCATTAATATTGTAAGAAGGACCGCTCGACGTTGAGAGATGTAACTGGAGCATACTTAAAATATGTAAACTTTCGCAAAGTCACCACATTCATGCTCGGTGTAGCAAAGTCTACTTCTTTGCCATTTAAAAGGTCTATTACATTTATCATCGTAACAAATCCAGGATTTTTTCAACAGTTTTAGAATTTTGTTTGTACCCTCGCAGCAATTTCTCCCTGTAATTCAAAAATATTTTGTCGAAGATCAAACACAACGCTTATTATATCAACTGTAGTAAATTCTGATGTTGGCTGATATTGAAGGTCATGTATGGCTAGAGAAATTCATGGAAAACTTCAATGTATGGTCTCCAGATTTTCTTGAACAGTTGGATCTCTAAATGCCTGTTGCACCTGTGAAATAGAAACTGCGTTATTTGGATTTAACTGCTGTATTATGGATTTCACATTTTCAAAATGACAGTAATAGTACGATACTGCCTCTAGCCAAGTTCCCCAGCACGTTATAATGGGCTGTGGAGATAATGGAGTATTTGGTAGAATTTCATGAAATAACCATACACGACTTGGTGTTTTAAGAAAAACTTTCTTTACACTAGATATCAAATTATCAACAAATTAGGTAGCACCCCCTAATAGCTTCAGCAATCCTATGAAGCCCATGTGCTAAACATGTTACATGAAGTATATTCTGATAGGTTTCTTTCAAAATTCTTCCAGCAGTTTTCATATAATT
Source organism: Rhamnusium bicolor (assembly GCA_029963845.1). Taxonomy (NCBI): domain Eukaryota; kingdom Metazoa; phylum Arthropoda; class Insecta; order Coleoptera; family Cerambycidae; genus Rhamnusium; species Rhamnusium bicolor. The sequence goes on along the minus strand of JANEYF010004392.1, from coordinate 127,921 downwards.
CACTCCATCGGTAAGAAATAATAAGAACTTGTCCTTATTTTTGGCTTGTTTGTCACTCCAAAACTCTTGTATACTTGAATTCACTACCTCCGCTATAGTGCGAGAATTTGTAGCTTTTAAAACTTTAGAGGCAATCAAGTTCCTGCTCATTGAACAATTTTCCTCCAGTGCACCCACTAAAACATTTGCTACCTTAAACAAGCAAGCATTAGTGGTTTTGTCCATGCTAAGCCAGATGTATTTCCCATTAAACTCAGAAGAAATTTTCTGTCTAACATTTTCACACTCCGTAGATAAATATTTTTTTTCTTAGTGTAGACCCCAAAGGCACGTTAACATTGCTATATTTGCAATAATACATTTTTCCAAAAATTGTGTCTTTGACCACGGTATGTTATATCCTATCATAAATTCCACTAAATCTAAGTTAAAATTACATTGCATGTCACTGTAAGTAAAGCCACCTATGCTCCGTTTATGGTTTTCTGAGGAAATATGTATATTAATATTTGTGTTGCATGACCACGAAATTGCTTTGTTGCATCTAGTGCAATACAATTGTCTACCATAAAAATTGTAAATCGGCAATATCGCGAATCCAAGAATTTACCGTAGCTTCCGTCGGTTTAGTACTTTGTGACACTTTAACTGTGCATTTTTATTACCTACGTCCGAATGAATCCACATTATGCAAGATACTGTTTGATCGTGTTATATGTTTTCTCCCCTCAACGCTAGAACTGGCCGTTGGCCTTCAGTAATGTAAATTACCAGTATACTGTAATTTAAAAGAATCTATTACGCATTACATTTTAATATAGTGCATTCCCTGATAAAACTAAGTTACCATGAACATTGTAAAATTAAATAACATGCACTTAATATGTTTTTGTAGTTTGGGAATGTTTCAGTAGGTATTTGCAATATATTATATTATATCTGTAAAAGCCATCCCTGGGAACTGATGCTTATGAATAGAGTTGGCAAAAATGCACGCAGGTCATAGGCGTACGCATTATAATAAGTGTAATAAAAGAAATTAACTAGTAATAAAAGCAATAAACTGTTACATTTTATAACAATGTATGCAAAACTTACCCTCTTAACTAGCTTGGTTATAACAAACGGGAAAAGATCTGTAAAAACTTTGCAGCATCATGTATGTTTCAATGGTTGTCTCCGAGAGTAATGTTCGATGTGATATTTTGAGAACGACCGTTCGACATCTATTGATGCAATACAAGCATACTTAAAATAGCCTTTGAACTCACTTAACGGATCTGCAGATGCACCATCAGTACCATCACAAATTTGTCTTAATCTGGTAAAACCGGTGTCTTGCTTTAACACATGTATGAACTTTTCCCCAACGGGCTCATTTTTTGCGTCTCCTGTGTAGCAGTCGATTTACATCAACAATTGACTTTTTTACAGGTCAAATTTTTCTAACATCTCCAGCACAACCCACGTAATTGTTTGACCAGTACACTCAGTTAGTCTTTTGCTGGCTAGTAACAGTGGAAATGTCGGTTTAAGAGGGTCCAGTACAGGTACATTAACATTTAAAATATATCTTTTTTTACAATCTCGTCTCGTCAACACATAACCACAGTCGTGTATTTTTTAGTACACATTTGATTTTATTTACAATGTCTTCGCTTACAGTTGCTACATAGTTACGCAACATTGTGCGACTTGGTAACATCAGCTTGGGAATGTATTTATTCCAGAACTCCTGAAATTATTGTTTATTAAGTATGTGCAGGCAATCAGCATTAAGAGTAAATCGAAAATAAACTGTGTTGTCAAAGGCACGCCATTTTTTTTAGTTTATTCTGTTGCACAGAATTTACGTGACGTTTACAATCACGTTTCCCAGCATATCAGGTCTGTCTCACACACCTTACAAATTATTATAACACCATTGTCGAATAAATCCGGGAATTCACTGATAAATTTATTCATTTTGTCAGCATATGGCCGTTTTTTTACCCTTGGGCAGGTCTGACATATTTTATTATTAAATTAATATCAAGAATAAAATACAACAAATAAAATTATCAACAATACAACAGAGAGGAATAAATTACGTTGTACATACCACGAGACAACAATAGACTAAAATCAAATGTTAGTCTTTGCTAAAATAGTAAACAAGTCTCGCTTACATATTTGGGTATTTCTCTACCTGGCACCGCCCGTGACTTGTGAACCGATTTGCCAACTCTACTTATGAATGTTACCTTACCGGTAAGATAGGAAACTTTCCACAAGTTACCAGAGTAATATTACCAGCTCTCAATTCTACTATTATGAAAGGGTAGACAACCTGATTAGTAATGGTCCTTATAAAAAACTTTCTAGAAATCCATTACCAAAAATGATTAGTGAAGTAAAAAATGTATTTAAATCCTCTAACAACCTTATTACTTCAGTTTTAAATAGGAGGTTACTTACATGTATCTAACCCAAGTGTACCTAGATTGTACTGCTTGCCTAAGATACATAAGCCAGGAAAGTCTATTGTTTCAGCAATTGGATCGCCGACTTACCACCTATCAAAATTGTTAACAGAAGAGTTCGAAAGTTTACCTATTGCACCATCTAGTTTCTCTGTGATTCATTGCAGTGATTTTATTAATAAGGTGAATACCCTCAATTCACTAATCTTTGCATGCAATAAAATTGCTTTCGATTCAATGATAATTTCTTTAAACATGAAGAAGCAGCAATGGATTACTCTTTGTCACCATTCATTGCCAGTCTCTTCATGAACAAATTCGAAACAAAAGCAAAAGAAAAGTTGAACTATTTCCCCCAGATTTAGTTTAGGTATTTGGATGATATTTTTGCAGTGTTTGATACAAGTCACTGATATTGACAACTTGGTCTCTAAATTAAACACCATTTTTAGATATATTAATAATTAGAAATGGTGAAAATAAGTTAGAATTTGACCAGTACTCTAAGATATATCCCTAAGGACTCTCACTATTGTGCTCAACACAAAATGGTGAGTTTTAATTTTCTAATTCATCGCTTCCCCATCAATAAGGAGAGGTTTGAAAAAGAGAAGGCATTGAATAAGGATATATCTATGAGTAATGGATATTCTGTAAGTTTAATTGATAAAATAATTAGGAAACGTAAATTTAAAGACACTTCGCGATTCCTCTACCTTTCAAAATTAAAGAGAAAATCCGAAATTTGTATTGATTCCATTCAATCCACGAGTCACCCTTGGTATTGGTAGGATTTTAAAAGTATAGGTATGACAGTTGTTAATTCATCAGGAAATAAACTACAACAACTTTTAGGCAATTCAAAAGACAGAATACAAACAAATAGTCAGGGATTTACCAAATTAGCTGTAAGGACTGTAATCAAAAGTATGTAAGACAAACTATACAATCAATTCAAACTAGATTCAAGGAGCATATGGCTCATCTCAAATATGGTAGAATAAAAAAATCTATTGTTGCCCAACATGTGTTTGAGAACAACCATAAAGTAGATATTAGCAATTTAAGATTAATTAGGAATGTAACAAATACTAGACAGATGGATGCATTTGAAAGCTTGAAAATCACAGTGTAAAAATAGTATGAATAGTAACAGAGGGCCGATTCCAGATAGCCTGCGCTATTAGTTAGTGAATCATGATTCACTGACAATAGTTTAGGTATAAATAGGGTAGCTTGTTAGCGTAAGGTTAGTTTTAATCTTAATCATCTCCAGATGTTGTCAACTTGGTTGCCGAAACGCGCGTCGAGTGCAGTATATAGTGTTTTGGTGTTCTGTGGAAAACTACGTCGGTGTTTTCCAATATGTCCAGTTAAATAATACATTTTATATTGTATGCAAATTAATGTATTCTTGAAAAAGTTTGATACAACACAAAAATAAATATACAAATTTCTGAAATAGTCCAAAACACAAATATTTCTATACCAGTCATAAAGCTCCAAAATATAGTGACATATGTAAGAATGCAAGCAATCTGGCAATGTCAGGCTAGAAATAGAATAGCGCACATTACTTATTTCTTATTGGGTGGTTTAACTTATGGCATTATAAATTACTCTGATTGGAGAAATATCGAAATTCCCATTATAAAAAAATATTAATCTTATTTTCATTTGGTGTACCCTACGTTGAAATTTGTTTATACATCAGACAGAATTTCTAGGTTAGAATGACTCAAGTGGCGGTAATTTTAAAACTGTTTTTAGGCAAATTGATATATTTGTCTGTGGAAGAAATTCAGTGTACATCGCCATTAAATTGTAATTTTAATTTTATTTCTGCATTTTGTAATTATGTAAAATTGTATCAGCATATGTTTTCTTTCTAGGTGTAATGTGTGAATCAAATTGCCCTACAGGTAAATTTGGTCCAACATGTGAGCAAAATTGTAATTGTAAAAATAATAGTTCCTGTGATCCAGAAACAGGCCAATGTTATTGCTCAAGAGGATGGCAAGGCGATGATTGTTCTGTGCCTTGTGGAGCAGGCCACTATGGCATAGGATGTAGACAAAAATGTCCTGAGGTTTCTTTAGGTAACAACTACCTTTACTAATTTATAATATATTTAAATTTTTATATTCTGTATGAATTACTAGGTAACAAAACTTGTGATCACGTAACTGGTGAATACATTTGTCCACCTGGTTACCTTGGACTTACTTGTGAACATCCTTGCCCCATTGGTAAATTTGGGAAAAATTGTCAGCAAAACTGTTCTTGCAAAAATGGTGGGGATTGTCATCATGTAACAGGTATTTTTAATATTACTTGGTAGTATTACTGATAAATCAAGCGATCAAAAGTTCAATTTGAAATTTAAATTTAATACGTTTTGGAGTTTTGAGATATGTCAAAAAATTTTAAAACCTCTGTAGGTATCTCATTCCTTTGAAAATATTACTATACCATTTATTTTATTTGTGCTGAAAATTTCAACAAAAAAAGTAATATATTTTTTTCATGTATCTGCGAACAAAACTTTTTCAATGTAGAAGATATTTTTTATTTTTTGTTTATTTTTAATTTATTTATTTTTCATTTTTTTTATTTTTCATTTTTTGTTTATTTTTCATTTTTTGTTCTTCATTTTTTGTTTATTTTTCAGGGGAATGTCTGTGTTTACCTGGATGGATAGGTGGTAACTGCACAATTCCCTGTTCTTCAGGAAGTTTTGGAATGAATTGTAGCCAACACTGTAAATGTCTAAATGGGGGAGAATGTAGACGAAATGATGGTGTGTGCAGATGTAAACCAGGGTATACGGGAACTCAATGTACTGAAAGTAAGTAAAGAATTAAGATTTACTGTAGTAAGAATTGTAATTTATTAAACTTCCCATTAAAAATATATTCCCAAGATCGTAAACATCCTGTATATACTTATTAATTTTTATTTGTATGGTGTTTATAAGTTTTTTTTTTTTTGACATACCTCAAGTATGTATATTGTATGTATCTGATGAAAATAAATATATCTATCTAGCTATCATACAGCCTGGGGAGAGTCTCACAGCGGATTTCGTCACGCTAATTAAGCACAGCTCTCAACTCACTTAATTCTGTAAAAGTAAATCAAATAGCAACATGGTAGCTTTGAATTTAACGGCTTGGTAATGTGGTTGGTTAGAGGTGTGATTAGCAGAGGTAGGATTTACCAATCGGATTTGACAACAAACCAGGTTTGGCTTTAGATGGTTATGTGTCAGATTTGCATGCATACAGGGTGAGTTTTAAATGCGTAGTTATATTTTAACCCTCAATATATTTCGTCGAGTACAATTGATTGGCACTGTTAAAAAATTTTTTTTAAACAAAAAAAAATTTTGAATTTCTGATAATTTTTTCGTCCTCCGGCAACCGACATTTTGATGGTCACTGGATATCTGTGGAAACACCGTTCATAGAAATTACGTAACTCAAGGCAGTGTTGCCACTGTCAGCGTTCCGCACAAATCTATTTTAAATTAGTACGCATCTGGTAATTTGGTTTCACTTTACTAAAAATGAAACAAAATTGAAAATAATCATTTTATAGAGAAGCATATACTTTAAAGAACGGAAAGGTAGATTGGTTTACTTAACACGTGGCACAGAAATATCAGTTGCGAATATTGAAATAACGCAGACTTAGGACTACATACCCGACGATGTCCGTGAAAATAAACAAACTATAATAAAGGGCAAGGAAAAAATGTAGTAAAAATAAACAAACTATAATAAAGTGCAAGGAAAAAATGTAATCTTCATATAAATCTTACTAACGAACTAAAAAATATTTATTTAAAAAAAAAAAAAAAAATAAGTTTGTGATTCGAACCCACGTGCTAGGCGAGTATATTCTGTCGTCTAACAAGTTCCATGCTGACAATTCGTATAATGCGAGGTTATAAGTTGTCTGTCTCACTTTTGAGAGAAACTGAATTGAAGTTTGCAAAGTGAAAAATGAATCTAAAATAAAATTTCAAAACGGTGTAACTTTATAGAAAACCAATATTTTTCGATGAAATTTGAAATGTGAACTTATATTTTCCACCTGATTCTGAAAAAAAAATGTTTCACAAATATTTTACAAATCGTTTAAAAAATAACCTGGGGGGCACAAATTTTTTCCAACTTTTTTTTCGCAAATTTCAAGCGCAATTTTTTTTCTGCAAAACTTCCTCATTTAGTCCTGATAGTTACGCCTTTAAGTATCGCTTGGGTCCCATGCTCCAATACTGAGATATGACATAGCCTAAATTTCACCAGCCGCCACTGGTATTAGGGATTTCACATTTTCAAAATGACAGTAATAGTACAATGCTACCTCTAGCCAAGTTCCCCATCATGTTTTAGTGGGGCGTGGAGGTAATGGAGTAATTGATGGAATTTCATAAAATAACCGTACACGACTTGGTGCTTTAAGAAAAACTTTCTTTACACTAGATATTAAATTATCAACTTTAGGGTAGCATCCCTTAATAGCTTCAGCAATTCTATGAAGCCCATGTGCCAAGCATGTTACATGAAGTATATTCTGATATATTTCCTTCAAAATTCTTCCAACAGCTTTCATATAATTTACTCCATCGGTACGAAATAATAAGAACTTGTCCTTTTCTGCATATTTGTCACCCCAAAACTCTTGGAGACTTAGAATTCACTACCTCCGCTATAGTGTGAGAATTTGTAGCCTCTAATACTTTAGAGGGAATCAAGTGCCGGCTCATTGAACAATATTCCACCAATGCAACCACTAAAACATTCGCTTCCTTAAACCCGCACGCATTAGTGGTTACGTCCACGCTAAGCCAGTGTACTCAGATATATTAAGCTCAGAAGAAATTTTCTGTCTAATATTTTCACACTCCGTTGATAAATATTTTTTTCTTAGTGTAGACCCCGAAGGCACGTTAACGTTTATATATTTGCCACCAACATATTTTTCCAAAAATTTTCTAAAATGTGTATTGTCTAGTACGGTATACACCGTATCATAAATTCCACTAAATATAAGTGAAAATTACATTGCATGTCATTGTAAATAAAGTCACCTACTCTCCGTTTATGGTTTTTTGAGGAAATATGTCTATTAATATTTGTGTTGCATGACCACGAAATTGCTTTGTTACATCTAGTGCAATACAATTGTCTACCATCAAATTGTAAATCGGCAATATCGCGAATCCATTTACTGTAGCTTCCGTCGGTTTAGTACGTTGTGACATTTTAACTGCACATTTTTAGTACCAACGTCCGAATGAATCCACGTTATGCAAGTTTGATTGTGTTATATGTTTTCTCCTCTCCATGCTAGGGCCGGCTGTTGGCCTTCAGTAATGTAAATTACCAATACACTGTAATTCAAAAGAATCTATTATGGATTACATTTTAATTTAATAACAAAACTAAGTTACCATGAACATTGTAATATTGAATAAAATGCACTTAATATATTTTTGTAGTTTGGGAATGTTTCAGTAGTTGTTTGCAATATATTGAGGTTGAGTTAATATATAATCTTGGGCAGATGTGTATTAAACTGTTCTATCTCAATTCAGAGTTTTAAAGTGTAATTTTAACATATAAAATTCCTTCTTATGGGACTATATTATAATTTAACAATAGTGCTACGCAATGATGTAAAAAATTTGAATTAATTGTTATTAATATCAATGAATTTTAACAGTTAGATTGCCATTCTGTGTTTTTTTTGTGGCTAATAAAAGAGCTACTGCTGTAAATAAAGGAAAGGAGCAAAAAAAAACCTCATTAAAACTTGTTTACAAACAGGACCGGACCACAGCATTTTAATACATAAATAAGCAATTAGTGATATGGAAATAAATTAACACAAGAAATGTCTTGTTCAAAATGTAAAATTGAACTATCCACTGAGGAACTAGGTAAAAAAATCAAATGTGACCAGTGTAATGCACATCTATGTCAAGCCTGCTCTGGTCTTAGAGAAACTGAAACACGAGTTATGCAACTCAATAGAAGATCATTAAAGCTAAAGTGTAATGTATGTGAAGTTAACATAACCGATAGTTTAAAACGATTAGAAGTTTTTATCGATAGGCTCGCCGACATCCAAAAAAATTTCACAATACTCTTAAATTCCCTTAAAGACAGCCTCAAAGAGGACCTATCACAAACTAAGATGAAGAAGTTATAATCCCTGAAGAAAGCAATATCCAACTGCTTAATGTTCTGTCCAATGTCAATAGCCAGATCCCATATTCACATGCAAAAAGCCCGCAGTCTCTATCGTCTGGGAGACCAATAAAAGCTGTATTATCCAGTGCACCTAAATCACCTAAACTAGTATGTGTACAAACCCTCAAGAAACACACACACATAAATAATAACAATAAAATATTTCAAATCCACCTGCACAACAAACAATAAATCTGTCAACAAAAAACCAATGGAAACAACTCTAAAACAGCAAATAATTTGCAGAATTCTAGAAATTTAATTACACCCCACCGAAATAAAATGATACCTGGTGAAGTAAATGCTGAGAACGCACAAAATGAACATGACGGTTTCCAAACAGCAAGGGAGAAGGAAACGCCATAAAGTAGGCTATGGGGAAGGTGACGAAAACCTTCATGGAAGAGATTTCAATAAACAAAAAAAAATATGGCTGTTTATATCCAAAGTACCTGAAAATATTACCACTGATAATGTAAAAAACTATATAGCTAAACGAACCAACACCCAGGAAGTTTATGTAAAACACTTACCAACCACTAATAAAGCTAAGGATAATCAATCTTTTATGATAGTTGTTGAAGCACAGCTACTGAATAAAGTTTATGATCCGAACTTCTGGCCCAGAAAGGTATCCTATGACAGATTTGATTTTAGATTGGGGAAACGCTTTCTCGACAAACAACACTCTGAACTGTCAAATATACACGAAAACACTAATGAAAAGTATTCAAGTTCTTTTTTAGAAGTATGACTCAAGCACATCGCCAGATAGGACACCAGCCAGAAGGAAAACACAAGAAGGCTAACTTTCGCCTGTTGCACCTAAATGTACAATGTCTTTGAAATAAAATAATGGAACTCGAGGTATTCCTGAAAGATAGTCCTTGTGATTTTCTTTATATAAATGAGCATTGGCTCACAAGTATGGAAATAGAGACAATTAAAATAGAGGACTTCCGGGTTGTCTCTGACTTTGTAGGGAGAATAAAACTCATGGAGGTGTAAGTATATATGCAAAAGACTCTACAAAATGTTTGCCACTGTCTTTTAATATTGACAATTTGTCTGAAGAATTGCACTGTGAGATGACAGGCATCCAACATAATCATTGCCAAATAATAACAATATACAGATCCCCTCTAGGGGACTTTAACATTTTTTTTGGATAAAGTAACAGAAATGCTGAACAAACTAGACATGAAAAAAGTACTATAACAGGTGATTTTAATTTAAAGTTTAACACTTCTGAAAACAATGCACTGCTTGTCACAAATACATTTGCCTCTTTTTGGCTGAATCAAACAGTCTTCGAAAATACAAGAAAATTCCTGCTTGGACAATATTTTCACAAATATAAATAATAATTATACTACAACCATTCACGACATAAAATTATCAGGCCATTTAGGCATCTTCTTTGATTTTGAATTGGGCAAACTTGCACACCTAATAAAAAAAATGCTAGAATTAATTACAGACCTATAACTGATTATGGGCTAATACATCTATATAGCACAATCACACTAATAGATTGGGCATTGATTAACGATCCACTTTTCGACGTTAATTTAAAATTTAAATTGTTCATAAATAAACTATTAAATGCCATCGATACATGTTTTCCGTTAAAATCAAAAATACTAAATAATTTTAAATCACATAAATGCAAATGGCTCAATGAAACGCTCAAAAACGTGCGGGATCATCTAAACCTTTTAAAAGACTTAAACAAACGTGACCCACATTTGATATCCAAAGACTTGGTAAATTCCTATCGTAACAAATATTGTTTTGAAATTTCTAATGCAAGAAAGGTCACTAACAATGACTATATACAAAGCTCTCATAATATACAAGCCGCCATGTGGGACATCATAAAAAAAAATAACAACTGCAATACAGAAACGTGTGATTCTTTAAATGCAAAAGATTTTAACAATTACTTTTCAAATATTGCTGAAACGCTATTAAAGAATCTTCCTCAATCTAGCAAATCACCTTTTGATTTTTTTGGAAATGTACCTCCTAACCCAGGTTTTATATTCAGAGAAGTCTCTTATAATGAAATCAGACAGATCCTGGAAAACCTAAAAAATAGTTAAAGTAAAGATGTTTATGATATAAATGTACAAATCATAAAAACTATTAAAAACGTCATTATATATCCACTTACAAATTTAATGAATGCATCAGGCAGAATGTATTTCCAGATGCACTTAAATTATCAAAGGTTATACCTATTTATAAAAAGAGCAGTACAGCGGATACATCCAATTACAGACCTATCTCTCTAGTTCCCATATTGGCTAAGATTTTTGAGGCGGTATTAAAGATCCAAATTACAAATTTTTTTGAAGAGAATTAACTATTTCACTCAAGTCAATATGGGTGCAGAACCAAACTATCAACAACTTTGGCAATAAATAACTTAACGCATATTGTACTACAAAATTTTGAACAAGGCAATTCAAGCAATGGAACCTTTTATGATCTAACAAAGGCATTTGATTGTGTGTCCCATGACATCCTCTTAGGAAAACTAGAACGTTACAAATTTGATGATAATAGCCTATCACTCATCAAATCATATTTATCAGATAGGAAGCAGTATGTGTCATACAACAATAAGGAGTCACACCAAACAATGATAAAACACGGTGTACCGCAGGGTTCGGTACTCGGCCCCATTCTATTCATCATTTATATAAATGATCTTGCTAACTGCGATGATAACGCTACTTTTATATTATTTGCTGATGACACTACGGCTTTTCACTTTGATAGGAATCATAATCTACTGACAGAGGAGGTTGTGAGAACTCAATCGAAAATTAACCAATGGTTTCTCGCAAATGAACCTGAACCTGAACCAGAACAAAACTCAGTCACAGACTTTTACTCTCCGCCAAGATAACAATATTGACTATGATAACGTGGTAAAATTTCTTGGCGTGTACATTGACCCTAAGCTAATCTGGGAAGGGCATAGTAAACATCCAAATCGCTGTCAAAAAAATCTTTCTACTAAAAAATCTGGTGCATACAGTTACAAAGCAGGTTATTACAACAGCATACCATGCCGTTTTCCATTCTCTTATGACCTATGCTATCTTGAACTGGAGACACTCATCTCAGAGTGCAAGAATCTTTAGTCTTCAAAGGAAATGTATTAGAGTCCTCGCAGGCCTAAAATACAGAGACGACTGTCGTCAACATTTTAGGATTTTTAACATCCTTACTATGCCCTATGTATACATACTAGAGTGTCTTCTATACATTAAACGCAATTTACATACATTTGATGAACAGGGTGAGAGGCATCCATACCACACACGATTTGGACATAACATAAAACAAAACTTCCTTCGACTTACGAAATTCAGAGATGGCACCGGTTATCACTGCATTAAATTCTATAACATTACCCAAAAGAGTTAAATCCTTCGACTTGAATAAATTCAAGCAAAGAATCAAAAAGTATCTTAAGGACAAAGCCTTCTATTCCATTGAGGAATATCTTAATGACAATCTTTTAGACTTGTAAAATACTACTATTTATCATTAAATTTCTATCTATGTCGGTATTTGTAAGTTGGTTGTTTTATACATTCTTTTATTTAGATTTAAGCATTTATACACGATCAATTTTAACTCAATTTTTTCACAATTCCACTATTCTCTTGTGACTTCTGTAAAAAAAATGTGTATGTACTAACACCAATAAATTATTATTATTATTCGGGTTTAAATTCCTGTTTCGATTCGAGGGGTTTGGTTGTGTGTCCGCGTTTTTTTCAACTGTGTAACCCCTGTCCGTGCAGCTTCGGATTTGGTTTGAGGGTTGTCTAATTTATATGGTGTGTTTTATGTTATATCATCTTGATTTGCACAACTTATTGCTATCTACCTTCTTGGACTTTCTTAACTCTAGATACTCCAACTCTTAGAGAACTTAGACTAATATTTCATTCTAGTGCTTGTTTTGTGACTAGACTTATTTATGTTATATTATTTGTTTTCACTAATAGCACCTCCTGTTTAATTTCTTTTAGCGCTTAACTGTAACTTTTAAACTTTTTAGTATAGTTTATCCAATGCCAGTTTAAAATATTATAAATTCAGCGTCGGTGTTACGTGTATAATTAACGATTTTTAAAATATTGTAAGGCATGTATTGAAAAGCCTTGAAAAGTAAATTACGTGCGCCTATGGATGGCATGCGTTCGAGGTGGGTTTACAAAGGAATGCCGCGCTCTTGTTTTTTATATCGTTTTAAACTGACATTGGATAAACTATACTACTGTTCAGACCGCACTCTGTATACTTAATTTTATAGTTAAATAGTTTATCTAAGTTTTATTATATGTATATTTTTTCTTTTACTTTATGCTGTTATCTAGTTTAATGATTATTTCACTATTATAAGTCAGTTCTTATTTTATTTTGGAAAAAAACTCAAATGCCCGCGCTATTCGCTGGAAGGAGTTAAGATTTACTCAGACGTCGCCTGAGCGAAGATAGTGCGAACATTAATGAAAATGACAGGAGTAAAAAAACCTGCTAGCTGGAAAAAGTCTTTGACTTACCTTCCTTTCGGTTGCCAATTCCTGCCAGGGTTGATCAATTAATTCTTGTTATCGTTTGCACCACAAACAACATATATTTTGACAGGTACTAAGAAACTTATTATTTAAAAATGAGTGAAATTGTGCTGACTGTAACAATTAATTTGGAATTCGAGCGTGAGTTCGCACTATCTTCGCTCAGGCGATGTCTGAATAAGTCTTAACCCCTTCCAGCGAATAGCGCGCGATTTTAGTTTTTTCCTAAACAAAATAAGAACTGCCTTATAATAGTGAAATAATCACTAAACTAGATAATAGCATAAAGCAAAAGAAAAAATATACTTATAACAAAACTTGGATAAACTATAACTATAAACTTAAGTATATAGGGTGCAGTCTGAACAACTGCTTTTTTGGTGTTTTTTTTTTGTGTCTTATTTATATTAACGTCCTGGCGGAGTTTAGCACATTGCTTTTCTACCACTCAACCAGGACAGACAAGCACACAACGACCATTCCCAAAGACATTTGCCAGATGCTGCAGTTGAGACTCAACCTCAGGGAAGATAGACAGCAAGTCACACAAATCACCTTTTAAGCATCTCAAGAACTGAAATTTTGTTCATTGCCTTTCGTAAAACTTTAATTTATGGTGCTGTAAGCCCCACAACTTTTACGTATTGGTGTCTTACAACTATTAAAAATTAAAAACCCTTAATTTTATTAATTTCACAGATGTCACATTCCATATTTTGGGTTGTTTTTATTATTCATTCAAAAACTATTGAAGTTTCACATTTCACCACTATTTTAAGTTCAGTAAAATGGGTTTCACAAAGATATTTTACTATGCTTTACTTTAATATTCCAGTTATTCTTCAAAATAAACTTCAAAAACTTGAAGCATGTGCTTAATCATAAAAATAACCTCAGCTTTTTTAAAACAATAAATACATTTTTGTACCAAGAATACGAGCAAACGATTTAACATTTTTAGATAATGATCAATGTAGAATTTAATGATATTGTCGCTTGAAAATAATTTAATTTTATGTGAAAAATATAGGCAAAATGTTCAATATAAATTCAATATAAACATCAGTTTTCTGTTAGAAACTAAATCTGATCTTCAGTTCATGGAAACAAATAAATTATATCTATAAGCATGCTGACAATATTTTTTTGGTACTTTTCAGTATGTCCTGAAGGATATTATGGGGATCATTGTATGATACCATGCGAGTGTAAAAATGACAATTTCTTTTGTCACCCAGCTGAAGGATGTGTTTGCAAACATGGATTTGCAGGAAAAAATTGTGAGGAATCCAATATTTTGGGCAGAGTGCAACCTATTGATCAAGAAAGTGGCTACGGCATTATCATAGCAGTCATAATGGTTTCAATAATATTTATAGCCATTGTAGTTCTTCTTGTTTTCTACTATAGACGACGTGTGGCCAATTTAAAAACAGAAATTGCTCATGTACAATATATTGCAGATCCAACAGGATTTTCACCAGGTATTTGGTTTACATATATCTTTTCAGCTTATGTGTCATATATTTTTGTGTTTGGGTTTCAGATCGCAATCATTTTGATAATCCAGTATATTCATATCAAGGTGGTGGTAAAAGGGACAATGAACAGTTATTGAATAATTCTACAAAAATACATAATAATTTGCATAAGCCATTAAATACAAATTTGGAAAAGGGCTCGTCTTGGTATTGCATGCTGTTCTACCGATGACGATGATTTAGCCAAGGGTTAGTAGCTTATATGCTTTTCAATTATATACATATTTGCAAATTACTATAATTTCAAACCTATCTAAAACAGGTATGTACGAGCCAAGTATAGACGAACTTAGAAGTTTAAAGAACAGAGATGCAGATGCTACCAATCCAAATATCTATCATAGCATTGAAAAGTTGGATGATCATGTATATGATGAAATAAAACAAAAAGATGCTAAAGATATTGGTAAGTATATATAAAAGCATTATATTTTAGTAACTAAATCTTACATTTTTATGTAGGTATTTCCAAATGGAAATAATCAAGTAAGTTTATTGTAGCTTCTCATATTTATACTCGTGTTTATACTAAAAGTTATTTTGCATGCCGCTTTATCAGATTCATTGCCAATTTGAATACCTATTTTTTTTTTTTAATTTTAAATAGACCTAGAATATTTTTGGAATTTTTTTCAAATATTGATGTTCAAAACGGGAAGATATTTCAAAATTTTAAATGAAAAAAATGGACAAAAATTTACCTTGTGGTAATTCAATTTTGTTTTTAGTTACTCCTAAGAAATGACAAATAATCAGACACTTAAAGATCAGCAAGTGGGGAGGTAACATGACCAGTTTTTTTGGGTCATTTATTCGATCATTTTGTTACTAATTTATTGAATTGGTGTTATTTCAAAGGTCCTGTTTTCATGACCTTTAAAGTACATACCTATGCCAATTATTGATACAAATTTAAAAGAAAAAATTAACGCGACATTTTCAGTGCTATGAGCTCTATTGAGAAAATCCATTTTTTATTTGTTGAGTTTCTTGAAAACAACTCAACAGATTCAAAATTACTCATAATATTGTCACGTGTTTGCTATCCCCACAAACACATCAAATCGTAGATTCGTTGATTGGAAGTCCAGGACACACTCACTGCTTTATTAATTAATTAATGATTTACGACTATCTTAATTTTACAAGTACAAAGTTAAACAAAACGCAAACATATACTCCACATGAAAAAAAATGGTCAAGCCAGTCAGTTTTTTTATTAAAAAAAGAAACAATAAATTCAGAAAGAAAGTGCTTTAAGTGTGGTAAACCAGGACATTTTGTTAGTTCCTGTTTAAAGAAAGAGAAACAATATATTATGCCATGTAAAATATGTAAGAAAACAAATCATTTGGAACAAGACTGTTTTTTTCATAGGAAAACTAATTTTAAGAAAGTAGAAAGTAGAGTTGCATTTCTTGTAAATAAAGATACAAAAGAAGATAAGGGGTTTATTGTCAATTCAGGTTCTTCATCACACATGACAAATAATGAAGACCTGTTTGAATACATAGATGAAGTTAAACCAAATATTAAACTAGCTAAGAAAAATAAATGAATCAGTGGAGGCTCTCGGAATAGGAAGCATTGATTGTAGTGCTTGTATTCTTAATTGTATTGTATGTACCAGATTTAAGTAAAAATTTGTTGTCAGTAAATGCAATTATAGAAGTAACCCTCACGAAACATAAGGTTATACAGGGTGAGTCTTAAGTGTGTAGTTATATTTAAACCACCGATTCTTGACATCTGTAGAAACCCTCTGACACATTTTTTTTTAATCCCACGTGTAACTGAGATCGACTTTCAAAAAAATATGATGAAACTGTTTTGGAACTGTTGGTTACTGGAAACATATCTTAGCAAAAATGATGTAATGGACCGAAGCAACGTTGCCGCATATCTTATGCAATTCTCTCGCCTAGGCGCGATTTTACAATTGTAAGTTAACATAAGTTGAAGATTACCTAGCATTATATTTTCACAAAAATCGATGAGATTCTAATACAAACCACTTCAACTAAGAGTTATTTTAGCATAAAATATTTGTTGCTATAACCACTTCCAAAACAAATGTAAAATTGAAAAATCAAATTCTAAAAGTGTGAGTTTAGCTAACCCACGATTGAAAAACCGAGCCCTAGCATTAAGTTCATTCCCAAATTTATAATAACAATGGATGAAATAATTAGCTATTTAAACGATTAATTGCTCCACTTGAAATAATTTTTAAACATTTTGAAATACCTTTCAATGTGAAAAATGTACAATTTTGACTTTTTCTTGCACCGATCAACATTTCTTTTTAAACGTTTCATATGGAATGTACAACTAAAACTAAATGAACAGTAAACTTTTCAGGGAATCTCGAGAGGAATTTAATGTTCCCATCTCATTTTTTCAAAGTTTATAAAAGGATTATTATTTACCCTCTGCTATTACAATAATTTGAAATGTGTAGGTGTTCAAGGAATAAATCAGCTCTCTACTATTTTAATTGGCCTCTAGTAGTAAAACACTGAAAGTGCAACACAATATCAAGTGATGGAAAATAATTTGCAGTATTTTCACACACTTCTGTCACTTTTTACACTGGTCATACACAACAGTTTGCATTTTATTCCTCCATAATACTCTGGATGGTTAGGAGGATAGTATACTTCATTTTTTATAAAAAAAGATCAAATTTTTCTTGAGAAAACAACACTTTATTCGGGATAGGTCATTACATGATAAAAATTCAACCACGCACCTAATCAGTATTGCCAGACATACCATTTTTCATGGTATTTATACCATTATTTTCCTTGTGTACCTGCACTTTTTTAAGTAATAAAACTATTATTTAATAATTTCTACCATTTTGCACCAATATTAGCAAAAGTTAATAAAAAAGTTAAATTTAGGTCGTCAGCCCCGACCTCGGTTAGTTCTTCCATTAAAAAAGAGTAAACTGAATTAAATTTTATACCGTGTACGTTTTTAGATCTTTATAAATCGGAACCTCGCGTAAACAGCGCTAGTTGTGCAAGCGCAAATAAATAATAGTCTGCTGTTTTCTGTTGCGATGGTAACACCCTTTTTTTCAATGCTCAGTTAGCTAAATTAACCGTCAGTTAGATCAATAGCATCATGATTTATTTATAATGAAATTTATAACCTATGTGAAAATCACACACATCTGGCAACACTACACCCATGTAAAAATCAGTGTCATTGATAGTTCGCGTACCTGTCTGCATTAGCATTTACAAAAATGTGTTTAATAACGGTATTATAGTTTTTTGTGATTAAATTTGTGATTCGAAATTTTGAATTACTATGTTACCGAAATTTATTATTTAAAATTTGTTCCTTTGGTGGTTCATTTTGTGAAAATTAGTGATTAACCATAGCGACTAATTTTATTATTTTAATGCTGGATATGTTAAAGGCATATTTTCAAGTAGATGAAAATGCTAGACAAGCAAAACGGTTATGGAATGCTATCCAAACATCAAGCCCATATGATATATTCATGTAGTAACTGTTGTATTAGGTAAGTAAACAAATCTGCTTTTTCGTTCTTTTAAAGTAAATGCGTGTTTTTAAAATGATTATTTTCAACTTTGATTTATTTTTAGAAATGAACCATATTAAACTTAAACTATAAATTAGAGACAATAATAATAATTTAAAATACACAGAAAAAGTATTGCATATTTTTAATATTTGGTACTTACAGGACGAGTTCTGTTTATTTATAAAAAAAAGTGTCAGGAGTACCTAATTTTACAAGGAAAAATAGATAAACAGATACTTTTAACACCTTTTATTTTAAGAGCAAGCTACAAGTGCAAGTGTCGCTTTTCACAAAGGACTAATCAATCGCGCCTTGGCCGCCTTGAAGTTTATTTGTTATTTTCGGTCAGTGTGTACAGATATCATGCTTTCTTAAAAAGAGTTCAATGTTTTATAAACTATTACATTTGTTTTGGTGCGGCGTCTACACTGATATTCAATAAGTCTAATATCGTCTCACAAAATGTCCGTGACAAAAGGGTAATAATTTTTTTAAAAATTCAAAATTTACAATTCATGCTATGCATGCAATTATAGGATAATTGTGATGACGAACTCTGGCAGTAGCAACACTGCCTTCAGTTACGTCATTTCTGTGAATGGCATTTACAAAGTTATCCAGTGACTATCAAAATGTCAATGGCTGGAGGATGAAAAAATTATCAGAAATTAGAAATTTTTTTTGTTCAAAAAATTTTTTTGACAGTGCCAACAATTGTACATGACGAAATATATTGAGGGTTAAAATATAACTACGCATTTAAAACTCACCCTGTAGTAACAAAAGAACATAAGAAAGTATTAGAAGGAGAAAAACAAGAAAATGGACTTTACATGATAAATCCTAATAAAAAACCTGAAGAAATAACCGAAAGTAAAAATGAAATAGTCAACTGTCATAGAAAATTAGGACGTCTGAATATTCCAAATATCAAAAAATTACTTGATATAATGACAGGATTAAATTTAAATAAAGTGGATTGTGAAAAATGGGATTTAATATGTAAAGTTTAAAGCAAACAAGATTTCCTTTTAAAAGTGTTAGATATCGAGCAACAAGACTACTTGAAATAATACACACTGACGTATGTGGGCTATTGATCCGAAGATATGGGACAACAAACAGTATTTTAAGGGGTTAAATTTGGCAAAAATGTCTACCAACCAAGGTTAGGGTTTTTTAGTGCCTTATGAACCATAAGCTGGCTTGGCAGACGTTCTTTTAATTCTAACTAGTTTTTATCAATATTTCAAATTTTAATCCATTTTTCGCATGGCAAATTGCTCAAAAACCGAGCGATAGAAATGTCTGCCACTACAGTACTGTACTGTACACACCAAAATAAAAATTTTGCGTTAAGTTTGGTCCGGTAACTAAAATTTAATTTTTTCAATTTCCGGTTACCGCGCGCCGACCATCGGAAGTTTTATCTGCCAGCGTAATTCGGATATGTGGAGTACATATACCAACTACCTATGCGGACAAATATCGGTAACCATTCGATTAAAAAAAAAAAAAATGTTCCCTCCCTCCGTATCCGGCCGCCATACCAAAAGTTTCAAAAGAGAAAAAGTATGGTACTCATATGGTCTCTTTGATTACCGATTGGCAGTCGGTAATCTTTCATCGTCGAATTTGTACGCTATTGCCTAGACTATAATACTTGGTGACTAAGTAGCAGTGTATCTTTAATTTTTGCCAGAAACGTGTATTTAGTTTGACAAGTGACAAACAGGGATACATATTTATTATAGATTATACTTACTTGACATATATTCAAATGAACCGTCAAATATAGCAATATTATATTTACTTTTACTAACGTAAATAGCTCATTATGGCTAGACTAGGCCGTGCACATTAGAGCATATAATTACCAATGAATGTAAGGTGGCATCTTATTTTTAATTACATTATACATAAAATTGCAGTTCAAATGGGGCATTCGTTTTCAATATACCTAGATTATTGTAAAAAGGTGCAACATGATCTCTGTAATAAATATTATTATAGGCAAATCTAAAACAGGAATTTTGAACAATTTGAAGCCTATTTTTAACAGCAGTTGTCAAAAAATTATAATATATGGGAATACAGTAATCTAAATGGCTTAAAACTAGGCTCTTCACAAGATTCCATTTTACATCAGATGGAAGGACACATTTAAATTTATAAAGGAATTTTAATTTAAAGTAACATATACTGCATTTTTTGTTTACATGTTTTTCAAAAGAATGTCTATTGTCAATAAGACCAAGGTTTTTTTGCCTCATCACTCATATTAATTATGAAGTTACCCAATTGTAGTTCGACAGAAACAGAAGTTGCTTTTGTACAAGCATAATAAGTACCGATACACAGTGCTGTACTTTTATTTGGGTTTATAATCAGACCATTTTTGCAAGAACAATTGTTAACTAAACTAATGTTTCTATTTAATTCACTAATGGTAGAATTGACTGATGATGTAGCACTACATATGTATAGTTGGCTACCATCTGCATACATATGCATAGAGCAGTCTGCTGTTTATATTGTAGGTAAATCTGCAGTGAATATTGAGAATAATAACGGCCCTAGTATGCTTCCTTGCGGCACCCCATGTGTTATGGATAGTTAATTAGAAACCATGCCATTGATTTTTACTTGCTGTTTTCTACCATTTAGGTAACTATTAAATCAGTTTGAAGCATTATTGTTACAACCATAATAGGTTAGTTTGGCCATAAGTAATTCTGTAGAAATCACATCAAGCGCTTTGCCGTAGTCGAGCAGTACTAGATAGGTTACTTTGGAGTTGTCTATATTTCGAGCAACATCATTACTTATTTTCATTAGGGCTGTTGTGGTACTGTGTTTTGATTAAAATCCTGATTGAATTTGTGGTAAGATGTGTTATATTCTTGTGTGTTCAGAAAGTTGTGAATAAATGATTCATTCCAGTACCTTTGACATAGTTGGAAGTATGCTAATGGGCCTGAGCCCTGACATGTAGGTCGCTTTGAAAACCTTAAGTAGAGGTATGTGTGAACATATTCAAGCAATACGGCAAAACATATTTTAACATTTTCAGGTTTATACCATCTACACCAATTGCTTCGGATTTTATTTTATTAACAATCTTAAGTAATGGTCAAGTTGTGGATATTTGTTAGTAAGAAAATGTTGGATTTTTGTCCTGACAAATCTTGGAATAGATTATTGACTGCAAAAAGAATCTATTTATATTAATAGCGTCGACCAGGTTAGGGATATTTCGTTTCTGCATTTAATATAGACATTATTACTTTCAAATAGCTTCTAAAGTTTCTTAGGATTTTTCTTGTCAGCGTTAAGTCGATATTTAAAATATGCGTGATGTGTTACTTTTTGGTGCGGGTATTACTGTATGCTTTACTTTTTAATTTAATCATATGTTTGATGGTGTCAGTTTATAAATGGAGGTGTACTCCTTTTCATTTTCTTAGTGCAGATTGGAGCATGTATAAGAGACCAATAATTGCTTCATTCAGATAATTTAATGTATTTGTTAAATCAGGGATATGATTGCATTCCAGTTTATGAGCAGGGCATCTTCATTAAATTTGTCAAAATCGAAGTATTTAAAGCTTCTGTAAGTATTTTTGATGATAATGTGCCATGGCAAGGTTAACTTCGCAAAATACTATTCTATGATCGATCATGTTTAACAGTCTAATGTGTCGCACTTATTAATTTTCATTTAAATTTACAAATTATGTGTATGAGAGTTGAGAAGTGGTCGGTAGTCCTAGTTGGCTGATCAACGATTTGTTTTAAGTTGAAGGATTCCAGTGGAGATTTTAAAATGTTGGTGTGAGAATTAGGATTTATGAAATCAACATCATATCGCCCATGAGTATAAGATTCAACATAAATATTTGATAGAACTGTTTCTATCACTTAAAGACAAGAAATATGTGTAGATGGTGCTCTATATACTACTCCAAATGCAATGTTGTTCTTATTAATCTATATGTTTATCCACAGTTGCTTTAGTTAGTTATTGGTGACATAGGCAGTGTGAATAATTTTGTATTTCAAATTATTTTTAACATAAGCCACCTCTTGGTTGGACGATCTGCTCTAACGATGGTATACTCTGGCAGGGATATCAAGATGGATGGGAATTTGGGTGACAGCTATGTCTCTGAAAGTGCTATTAGATCAAAATATTTATTAATTATAAAATTTTAAAAAATCATGAAGCAATTATTAATTGATATAATGTTTACATGTCCAATACATCATTACTTTTTATTTCACTATTGGATATTGGTTGTTTTCCCTATGAAAATCAATTTGTTTACTTATCAACCTTAGGTAGCATGCACAGTCCTTAGAAACTGTTTTATGATTTGTATCCAAAATAATCTACAGGTTGAAATTGTCGGAACCAGGACAATAGGTTAAAATAAAAACGCTACCTTGCCTACGTTTCGTTTAATATGCTTAAACTTCTTCAGGGCTCAATAGCCAAATAATTATGTAAAGTTCCACAACAGAAAAACTTTTTTAAAACCAAGTCTATAAGAGAAAACAATTTCTAAGAACATACATATCAATAGGTACACAATTATTTAAAAAACATTATTAAAGTATGAATTAACAAATTGCAAAATTTCAAATTGAAAATAATAGCAACAAAGGTTCGTTAAATATAAAACATTATTATTTATATGAACATATTTTAGTCGTAAAGTATCAAATTGTAAGAAAAAAATTTTTTTTTAAAAACTTGTTATTTTTATGACATGAAAAAAACTATAATAAAATATCAAAATCTAAGTAATAATTACCTGTAGGCATAACAATTGTAAGACCAATCAATTTAAAAGTCAATAAAATATACATATATGTAGACATTCGACACACAACAGATTAAAATTTATCAATGTTCTTGGCCAAGAACCGAAATCAAATAAAATCACACCCAGAGCGTAAAGTTAAGGATACAAGAACGATTGTCATTCTAGCGTCATCTATAAATATTAATCTTAACCAATTTTAAAATAAGATATTTTTGTAGAGAGCCATAAATTATTCTATTAGAACTTTTAAGGTTTAAAATAGTATTCTACTATCAAAATGAAACAATTCAACACATCCCTTATTGACAGAAAACTGTAAAAATTAATATAAACTACGAAATAGCACCATATATTAAGACTGATTTCCAACCCATGTCATAATCAATCCCCCGAACAACCCCACATCGTGAAATGTAATTGGTGGAATTCAAGTTAATTCTGAGGACGAAGTCGCACATTAGGTGTAGAAATCATTCATAAATCACTTAATTAAGTTATGATAGATAATATTCAAATTTTGAATATTATCTATCTATCTATTTCTTTCACTAATTCACTATTAATAGTTAACTAGAGTATTGCAATTATTTTTGACAATTTACGAGATTATTTGAGTTTAAACTGGGAGCACTGTTTTGATGACTTTTCACTATATCAAGGTTTAACCCATTTTTTATTTTATTTTATGTTATCTTCTAGAAATTCCTTTACACTAGAATAGCACTTACTTAATAATAACATATTTTTTACTGCTAATTTAAATACAGTCTGGCTTTCTTTGATACAAATTTCTTTTGGCAGCTTGTTGAATAATTTAATACCAATATAGTTTGGGCTTTTTTTGAACAAAGATGTTTTGTGTTTGTGTATAAGTAGGGAGCAATTACGTATAGAGTATTCGTATATATTATTATCTCTTTCGAACTGACAGGTTCTTATATGTATATTTTCCGGAAAATTTGGAAATTATTAAAAATGTAAACAAGCTGATTATCATCAGCATATGCCCATAAATTTTAAGCCAGCAGTAATATCTGCTGTATATAAAAAAAAGAAAAGAGGCCCCAGTACAGTACCTTGGGGAACCCCCGAAACTACTAATTCTGTTGATGAAATTCCAAGTTGTGTACGAACAAAGATTGATACCGTCCTTCTAAATAGGACAAGAAAAATGTTACAGAAACTTCATCTATACCATAATATTTTAGTTTGACATAGAGTAAAGCGTGATCCACTCTGTCAAACGCTTTTGAAAAATCTAACAATACCGACTCTGTTGCAAGTTTGTTATCTACTACTTTAATAATGTTGTCAGAATTATTCTTAAGAGCTTTTGTGGTACTATATCCAGATCTAAATCCAGATTGATGACTCGGAATAATTTGATATTTATTAAAGTTCTAACTGTATATAAGTAACTTTTTCTAGCATTTTGCTTAAAGCAGATATTAAACTCATATATGAGTTGGATTTTTAACTTTAGGAAGAGGACATACGGTTGTTAGTTTCCAAGCAAATAGGAAATAACCAATTTCCAAACAACCGTTATATGGTGAGTAATATAAATCAATATCGCAGGAAGACAACTTAATCATTTGTAACGTAACTGCGTCAGATTATTTTATGTATTTGCTCATGATTATTAAGAGTAAAATAAAATTGCTATTGATATTATAACTGTTATTTTCATAAAAATTAATAGTGATTTTATTTACAACATTTAAATTAAAAGAGGATGAAAAGAAATTAGATAGATACATAGATAGATTTTTGTTTAACTACTTTACATAAAATAATGTTTGTAGCAAGTCACAAAAAGTTTACAAAGTATTGTAGAACAAAATCATAATGAGTAAAGAACAGAGAAATAATAGAATGCACAAACAACAGATATATGTATATATACATAGAAACAATAATAATAATATTTAAGTATAATTAAGGAAACAAAATTAACTTGTTAGCCAATTAGTGCATTACATATAGATAGAGAGATAGATTTGTTTAACTATTTTACATAAAATAATTATTATAGCAAGTCACGAAAGTTTACAGAGTATTGTAAGACAAAAGAGATAATGAGTATAAAACAGAGAAATAATAGAATCCACAAACAACATATATGTATATATACATAGAAAGAAA
This sequence comes from Rhamnusium bicolor, assembly GCA_029963845.1. Classification (NCBI taxonomy): domain Eukaryota; kingdom Metazoa; phylum Arthropoda; class Insecta; order Coleoptera; family Cerambycidae; genus Rhamnusium; species Rhamnusium bicolor. The sequence continues at coordinate 102,515 of JANEYF010004392.1, read as the reverse complement.
CAATAATAACAGTATTTAAATATAGTTAAGCATACAAAAGTAACTAGTTGGCCGATCAGTGCACTACATATCAACTGGTGCCTCCATATATTCAGCGATTGAATAAAAACAAAAGGAGAGCAGATATCATTTAATTTTGAACTTGAAGCGAGTATAATTTAGGTGTTTATAACGGGGGGCAATTTATTGTAAATATGTAGATTGAACGAATTGCGTACAGAAACTGCGAATCAAAATCTAGGATGCCCTAAAGTTATCACCATATCCAGTGGGATAGTTGTGTAGATTCAATTGAAGGGAAAATATGTGTTTGGTTTTATGAATTTCTAATAATGCATAGAAAATATATAAAGAGGGGAGTGGTAATATTTAAAATTTTATAAATAAAGGCCGACAATGTTCATTAAAACCTGCATTAGCCAACAATCTTATGGCCTGTTTTTGAAGGCGAAACGCTCTAATGGATTGGCTAGAGTTTCTCCATAAATGCTTGGCGTATGACAGGTGAGAATGAAAAAGAGAATGGTAGGCTGTTAAAATAGTTTGAAAACTCAGTGATTTATATAATCGTCTTAACAAGTCGGCTGCTCCAAGGAAAAACACAGTAACCAACATTTTTTTTAAAAATCGAGATTTTCACACGTGAAGATACTGTGCTGTGCCGCGTCTTTTTATCCAATAGCGGTTGTTCTATCTGCAAAGGATATGGAGATATAGAATACAGTAACACAGTATCTGAACTAAATTTGCAGATTTCACAATGCAAAACACAGTATACAACTATTCAGAGGAGGAATACAGTATGTTATGAAGACTGTGTAGATGCTGTGATTTTGATTGGGATTGTGAAAGAAAATGAGAACATATTCCAACATAAAACACAGTTTCTGCACATGTACTGTGTTTTCAATAGTTTCGTTAATAATATGGTCTTTCCGAATCTTTTAAATCCAAAAGCAATTAGTCAGGACAATGAAAACAAAATTTAATTGTTATTTACCAAGTTATTTCGGTATGCGGGCTTTTAATGATAATTTATGAAACTATTCTTTTAATTGAGATACTGCGTGTAAAAAAATAATAATACATATTTTATGGAAACCCATTTTCAAACACAGTAACTGCCTAAAATAGTACATATTGAATAATAAGTAATTTTTGATAATGTGACAAAAAAAGTACTGATTTATGTTAGTTAACTATAAAGGTTTAAGTAAGATATGTCCGCCCGTCTCCTAGAGGCAATAAACTAAAGTAAATCGCTCTTCCTGAACATTTTCTAATTTCACACATACTGTGTTTTTCCGTGGAGCAGCCGAAGTATAATTAAGTGGAAAGTTTTTACATAATTTATCAATATGACTAAACCATTTTAGGCCATCCATCCAGTACAATTCCTAGGAGGTTTACATTATTTCCATTAATGGAATTATTGTTAGATGAAAAAACTATTTTTTTCAGTTTTATCTATTCATTTTAAGGTGATTCGAAGTAAACCACTGTTCAGCTTTGACTTCGACTGATGAGACCAAATAATTTAATTTAATAATATCTTCGTGATATTCCAAAAGGGAGGAGCCATCAGCAAAGCATATGCAGTGACCAGATAAGAAAATATTAAATATGTCATTAAGATAAATTATGAATAAAAGTGGCCCTAAGACAGAGCCTTGAGGCACACCGTGCTTTACAGATAAGCAATCTCACAAGTCACCATTTGCTAATAAAATGATTTAATGATTTAATAAATACCAGGGGAATTCATTCCCCTTATTCCATAGTGATTTAATTTCCCCAACAAGTGATTGTGCGAGACACATTCAAAGGCCCTGGTGAGGCCACATAGTGTAAGTGCCGAGGACTTGCCCTCCTCAAGACCCTCAACTATGCCTCGCACCACCTTACCAACAGCTTGGACTGTGGAGCAGTTACTGCGAAAACCAAATTAACAATTGTCTAATATATATGTATCTAATATTATTGATAGATGTCAGCTAAATTATGTGGAAAAGTTGTGTTCTCATTTTTTTGAATATTCATTATTTTTAATGTTTTCTATAATTTTGCAGTGTCATTTTCTTCTAAGTACTTTAGATTTTTCTCTGTGAGTTGCGGCAACCGCATAATTACGATCAATTTTATAATTGCCCCAGTTATCATCCGTTTTTTTTTGTCTATATTTTGGGAGTGCTCTGTCTTTTTCTGCTAAAATACGCTTAAGTCCTTCGGTAAGCCATGGAGAATGTGGTTTTATCATACGTGCTGTACGGATTGGGGCATGAGTCGAACAGATGCAATGTATTATCTGTTAAAAAGATATTTATTCATCAATATTTTTTAGATATAAAATTTCTTGCCAGGGTATATTATTCAAATCATTGTCAAATTATTGTTGATCAAAATATTTAAAATCTTTGTAAGTATGCATTTTTGATTTGCGTTTAAAAATTTCTATTGCTAACTCACAAAAAACCAGCCTATGATCTGTAATAATATCGACATTTAGAGTTATTAACTACGTTAATATTATTTATAAAAATGGGATTGATTAATGTGGAGGAGTACTGAGTAATTCGTGTGGGTTCATCAATAATTTGAAACAATCCATATGCATCACAACACGACGTCAATGGATTGCTCAAGTTAAAGAGATTAATATTAACATCGCCCGTAATTAAAAGTGTCATACATTGGCATAAAATACGATATAATATCTGAGGTCTCAACGAATTTCGCTGTGTTATTTTGGGGAGGTCTATATACTACCCCTGATGCAAATGATGTCTTATTTATTTTCAGGTTTATCCATAAGTGTTCAATATCCGTAACATTTTGTAAATTTACATCAATTGTTTCACAGATATATTGACTTTTTATATACACAGCAACACCACCTCCACTTCTTTCTCGGTCTTTTCGAGTTAAATGGTAATTATGAATTGTTACTAAATGAGATGGTATATCTAGTGTCAACCATTTTTCACTAACAAAAAATACATACAAATCAAATGAGTTTTGTAACACCATGTTTCAAAAATCCAGAAAACTAGATAACAATGACCAATTTTAAAATTTAATAATTGTGTTTTATTTGCCATTACTAATTTTAGATTTTAACACATTAATTTGATGTTAAAAGACACGCACATAGACTATGATCGTTAGCAGAATGATTGACCGAAATGTTATTATTGTTTCCTCTTTTGTTTTTGAAATTTATATTTAAACAATTGATGCATTTCTTATTACTTAAGTTATTACAATCTTTAGTTTCATGACTTTCTGCACATATTGTACATACTGGATTAAAAAATTTGCAGTCTTTTCCTAACATGATCCTACCATGAACATCGAAAACATCTAGTACCATTGTAATAATCAGACACTGCACACCTTTACCATTTGATGTATATAAACTCTTTCGAGTTAATTTTGTTTCTAACACCTGGTGATACTTCCACGACTACACTCTGTGTAAATTTGCTGTTTAACTTAGTCATAAATTTAATTTCCTGCTTACAGTCTCTTAAATCAGTATTATTTAAAATAATATCCTCAATGAATTCTTCATTAGAAAATGTACGTTTTTGGTTTGCTTATGTTAAACCTATTACCAAATTTATTTGCAACAACTCCTTTTAGTTTACATAAAGAGTCATCATTTTCACAATTTATTAAAGGTACACCCTGTATAGCTTTCGTATTGTTAATTCGTATATTTAAATGCTTTTAGAAGAAGTTTTTCTAATAATACCCCAAAAATTTTACATTTTTGATCAGAGCAATCAACACAGACGTCTACATCGTCCTCCATCGCGGAAATATATACGTCAACAAAGTATTTGTCACTTAGAGGTAACAAAAACCAAAATTATTTCCCTTCAAAGTTACGGTTACCATAAAGTAGCAAATGGAACTAACGTTATTTTGTTGCTACTTGAAAAATTGTTACAGTACAATTTCACTATGCAGTTATGTTTACCAAAAAAGTAGCAAATACGACGAATGACGTCATTTTCTTGGTAGCTTTAAACTGGCGTCTACGTATTTTACGACTCTCACTTTTAAGTTGGTAGAGCTGGCTGAACTGTTCTATACTCCATTTATGTCATATGAGCACAAAAATTATTTACCTGGGCTCGCAAAGCGACTTTGGACCTTCAGTCATGCATAGTTCTTTAGAATAGGCGTGTGGTGTATTATATAAATACACAAACTATATTTATATAATATCGCGCGTCTATGCTAGAATTTTTTATGTGCTTATATGAAATGAATGGAGTATTGGTAAAGATAATTTTATTGTTTGGGATTGGCAACACGCTAAACGTCAACAGGTGGATGTATTATTATTAGCGAAAATCAAACAAATGATTAACTCGGAGATTTACCTTGAATACCAACAAAATTCATTGTGACGAAAATCTTGATTGGCCAAGGTTAACACTTTTTTATCCATATTTTCTGTCATCTCATCACTTTCACATATCCGCAAATTTTTGTAACTTCCATAAGTTATTTCATCATTTGTCTGAATTTCGCGAATTTGTTCTATGGGTGAAATTTTAATTAATAAGAATTAATGGTAAATCACAAACAATCACAGTCAATCGCATTCTTTATTTCAACATTTGTTGGTCCTTTACTGCAATATCCGATTTTCCCGAGAAGTTTCCTAACCTGGATATATATCTGTTTCACGAATAAGGGTCGGTTCTGCATCAGTCAAATAATATATTTAATTGTAACATGACTTTGCTATAAAAGGTCAAAGAATACCGGAAAATCTTTATTTTTGTTTTACTGCTTTTCGACGCCATGTTCCACTAGTTCCGAATAAGAAAGTGTTAACTTAAGGTTAATATCACTTTATAATAGGTTTTAAAGGTATACATACGTAACTCAGATCTCACTAATAAGTTACACAACTTTAAAGTTCCACAAAATTTCCCTACAACGGTTACAGGAAATTTAAATAGAACACTTTCAGTTATCATTACTCTGAAGTGATTCTTTGGCAAAGCTGTGCAGTCGGCATTACTACCAATTCCCACTTTAAAGTTGAAAATGCTTTAAAGTAATGCAGAGTCGTATCCTCAACGTTGCACATACTACAGCAGATACTTGAAAGTGTAATCACTATACAGTACCTGAATTCAGTAGAATTTACTTAATTGTTACTACACAGATAATAGGAATGGGTAAACTATGTTCTTTAATTAAACTTAACTTGGCGCTCTTTTGGGCTGTCGAGGTATAATATTTTATGCAAACCAATTAGAATTGGTTGTAAAATTTTAAAGCACACCTACACTTTTGGCCAAAAGTACTCATCGAAAATATATTTTCGTACAGATATAATGACAATGCGTACATTTTTATCTAGGACAGCTTTTATCAAGGTAAGGTTTATTTTTTTTATAAACTTTCTAAACTAAAGGCAGCACTGCAGCACCATGTTTTTGATGGTGTTAGTAGGGCAATTTCAGATAAAGTACCTTCAAGTTGATTTTTTTTTTTAAATTGTAAGACTTTTTTTGAAATACTTATTATTTTATAAAAATCTGGCAATGAAACTATATCTTTGGTCATTAAGTTAAGGCAATAAGTCACACACCCATAGGCAGAAATATGAGGACACTCGTCTTGAATTTTTTTCCATGTTGATCTCATATTGCTGCATTATCTGTACACAAAATTATAACTTTCTTTGGGCCTACTTCTTCAATGGTTTTTTAATATCGTGAAAGTAAATTCTGCTGAATGTTTTTCTGTTCCAGGATCAATCGCCTTAATAAATATTAGTTTGGGTGTTGTTAATATTATATTAATTAAGGCTATGTCATTTATATCCGTCCACCCGTCGCTTAAGATACATATACATTCTGTTTCTTCCGCTTTTTTGTTCACAATTTTCTGTATTCTGTCATACTCTTTGTCTAAAAAAAATTCAAATTAAGATTTAATAATAAAAAAAAATGATTAATAATGTGATTACCTAATAAAGAACTATCAATTTTAAATCTGCAAGAGGTTTGTATGACGTTCGAATACTTTGAAGAAACTTAAGAAAATATTGTTGTCTACTAATGAAAAACCTAATCCACTAGAGAACATTGATCTTGCTAATGCTGATCAAAGGAATCTTTTTCTGTGTCATTCTGTCAAAAAAATTAATTGTCTCCTTTTCCATATTCCACTGAGCTAGATGTAGTTGACTGTATAACTGAGCCTTCCTAAAATACTAAAAATATTATAAAACTAGCATATAATACTTATCTTTACCTCATCACCTGGTCAGTAATTTGGTTTTTACAAGACTTTTGTACAACTAAAGGGGCTAAAAGGCACATTGCCAAAAGATTTGTCATTCCTGTGACATTATTTGAATATTGTTTATCACAGTACTACTTTTTTGCCAGCAACTTTCTTTTTCTTAAAGTGTAGCCAACAGTCACAAAACTTTTTTTGGCATTTTTATCAATTTTATCTCTAATATATAAATAAATACTACCTACTTAGATCAACTATACAGTAGCAATAAATACTTACATATTCGTGAAATTCAAATTATGAAAATATCCAATCAGTCTCCGGAATTATTTCCCAGAAATTTTCTAATTAGAAAACTTTCCAAAATGTAAAATTTCCCAACTCACATCACTACTTTTTAACATACATTATAGTTTTTCATATGAATATATTAGGTACAGTAAGCGATGAATATTCTCTAAAATATGGTTTGCATGAATCCCTAGGTTTTAAGTTAAATATGAGTATTCTATCTGTATTGGTACATAAACCCCATAAGGTGATGTTCTAACTGTAGCCTAGAGCATAGTATAGAAGTAAATTAGTGTCAAGACATCTCTTCAGATTTAGTAAAGCAAAATAATAGGAATTCATTTTTTTTTATGTGATGTATATTGTATTCCCAAGTTAATTTTTTATCTAAATAAATACCATGGTATATTGTATTATCTGACATCGTAATGTTTGTTTGACCGACCAGGGGTAAGAGAGATAGTGATGTTTATGAACTCTGGATTTAAGAATAATCGATTTTTGTTTATCCATTGCTCAAATTTCTCTATAATAATTTTGGGACTATTTTGTAAGGATAATTAATCATTTGATGATAAAATTATACATGTGTCATCTGCAAACATGACCATGTTACCATTAGAGGCATTATCCGGAAGTTGTTCGCAAATAAAACAAATAAAAGAGGTCCAAGGGCGGATCCTTGGACAGTTGCTATGTTTAAGTCATAAGGACTCGACTTGGCTTTGCTTAACAACGATTTTTTTTCTGTTTGTTAAAAATAACTTGATTAAATCGGAAATTTTACCTCTGAGTCTTGTTATTAACTTTATATATTAAAATATCAGTTTGGATTGAGTCGAAGGCCATACTTAAATCATAGTATACCAAGAACACCTTCATCTAATTCCTTGTATATATTGTTAAGCAGGCAGACTCTGTAGATTTATTTGGAAGAAATCCATATGGGGCATTACTAATAATTTTATAGAGTGGAATCAAAAAATAATAATGCTGAAAAATTCTTTTGCTAATTATTATTTACTACTTTTACAAAACTTATCATAGATAAGTACAACATATATTTTTTTAAACAATTATTTTACTGGCTATTTGCCAAAACGCTGAAACTTGGATTACAAAAAAGATAATATGCACATTATGTTCAGTGTGACTGACTCAATAATGTTATTTTTAGTTCCAACTATTCTGTTCAGTAAAACCAAAAATAAATAAAACAAAAGGTACTCACCAGGTGAACAATCACTTTAAAAACTTTAAAACATCTGGCGACACGTGTTTCTGCTATTAGCTTCTTCTGGAGAGCTCATTTAAAGGATGCAAAGTAACTAAATACTAGTAAACCCTAATGTAATAAACATTGATGGTTTCACAGAACAGGATAATTGATATTGTATAGTGGAAATTCCACGTGGGGAAATTTTTCAGCGTTATTTGTTCATTCCATTCTATATTTGAAACTTTTACCAAAAAGAGGAAACCTAATTTATTTTTATTTTTAATAATTTTATGTTTAAGTGAATACGATATAATTCTATTATACAATATGTGCTCTAACATTTTGGAAAATATACTTAAAATTAAATACGGTCGATAGGTAACAATACATTTAGGATCATTGTGTTTGAAAATTAGTATTACAGCTGTTACTTTTAGTACAGATGGAAATTCACATTTTATGGCTAAATTAAATAGCAATGTCATAGGCACTATTAATGAGTTGCACACACTTTTCACAATTTTTGTTGAAATACCATCAATTCCTGGAAAATTCATATTTTTTTAATCTTCAATGACAAATCATTTCATGGATTTCAATTTCTGCACAGTAGAAAGAATTAGCAGTGCCTAATCCGTTACATTGGGCCCCATCAGCCAAATCTAATTTTCCAAATGTGTTTTTGGCCTTGTTACATGTTGAAGTCACAAAATGCGATCCAAAAGTCTCTACTCTATCTTGTTGGGGTTGAGCTGTTGAAGTGAATGGTTGTATTGAATAGTCTCCAATAATTTATACGTTTACAGGTGCTTAAGTTGAAAAATCTGAGTGATTTTTGTACAGGCCTATAGAAGAGTCAACAAGTTGTTATCAATAGTTATAAAATAGTGTTGTTTAAATCAACAAATAATAGATGTAAAGTGTTATTTATTAGTTCTACTTCCTTATTTAAAAGCCGGAAAAAATTTTACTAAAAAAAATGCCTATAAAAAGTTTGAAAGTAAGGACTGTACCTGAATAAATTGAAACAAGTTTCACATATCCAGGGTGGACAAATAAAACGTTGAGAATATGAAAAAATAACTTGATGAAAAGATGGATTGTATTATTTGTAAAAGAAATTTTGATGAAATATATACATGTGAAAGGTGTAAAAGACGTCTTTGTAAAATAGACGCAACAATTTCAGCTTCAGAAGTAAGGTGTATACAATTAAAAAGTAGAATAATTCTAAAATTTTATTGTGAAACATGTCTTAAGTTTGATTTATTTGCCTTACTTCAGACAATTATAGATGAAAAGAAAAATCTAGTACTAAATAAAAATAGAATCATCGATTTACTGGATATAAATAAATTAAAACAAAAAACATCTATTCTGAAACATAATGGAGACACCACTTCTGTAGAGTTGGCATCAGTTAAAAATGAAATAGCAGAATTAAAAACACTAGTCTTAAAGAGATAATAAAAATGAGAAGAAAAAACTATATAGCAAGGTCATGTCATTCCAAGACATAATGATAATTCAACAAAAAATAAACAAAATAGTGTTATAACAAAAAGTGATCTACAAAGAGAAGTAAAACCTAAAAATATTGCAGTTGGAATAGCAAATATTAGAAAATTAAAAAATGGTGGAGTAGCTGTCACATGTACAAGTAAACAGGAAATAAACAAACTGCAAGAAGAAAAAAATTAAATTAGCGAACAACTACAGCGTGAAAATACCAAGTAGAAGAAATCCAATGATTTATCTAAGGAGTATGAAAAGAACAGTAGTATATCAAATTTTTAAAAAAGCAAAATGAAAATATTGAAAGTAAAATTAAAACATTTGAAATACAAGTTTGTAAAAAAGATGTATAGAAGTGATCAGACAATAGTCAAAATAAATAGTGAACTTTTATAAAGGATATAATGGAAGAATGAAAAGGGAAAATCAACATTGACTGGGATTGATATATAGTTAATGAACATTTTAACTTTCTCAGGCCTTACATACCTTATGTGGCAACTTCAGTCATAAATCTACAGATGTAAAAAAGCAAAGAAGTTTTGTCTTAATTGTGGAGAAGAAGCTAATAAAAATCAAAATACCATTAACTGTCCAAATAGTACAAAATGCAACTGTGTTGACCATAATAAAAAACTGAAACTTAATTTAGAAATCTGTCATTCGATATTTAATTACGAGTGTCCTGTGCTAAAAAGTTTGCAAGAATCTGTAAGTGAGAAAAACAAATACGAAATGTAGCAATTAGACAATTCTGAAATTAGTATTGTACATTTAAATGCATAAAGTTTTATAGCAAACAATGAACAGATAATGTATTTTATTAACAAAAATAAATTTCAAAATGGTTATAAGACTGAACACTGTGATTCTTTGAGTAGATGAACTGGAGGAGTAATGTTTTTCATAAAAAATAATGTAAAATATCATGTAACAAAAAATGTTTCAAATCATCCAATATACTGGTTAGCGACGATCTGCATAAAAGATAAGGAACACAAAAGTATTAATTACATTAACAGTATATTGATCACCTAGTTCTAGTGAAGCTCATTTTTTCAATTGTCTTGAAGAAATATTTAACGAACTTCATTTAAATAGTGACTGTATATATACTGGTGATTTTAATTTAGATCTATCAACTGAAAGCTACTATTTAAACAAATTACAACAATTAATATAAATATATGGCATGAAACAACTAGTAAAAGAGAAAATTCAAAATCAAATTCTTTATTTATCGTTTCAGTGTAAACACAATCAGATACTTCAGACAATTAGTAAAGTATAAAAATAAATAAAGTTGTAAAAATAAAATATAAAGTAGGATATAATATTTCATAATGTAAACTATAGTTTTGTAGGTAGAATTTAAAAATATAGAAATAAATACATAAATTGACAAACAAATAATAAAATAACAATAATAACCACAATAACAAGAGTACATCATATCGACTGATACAATGGTCAAAGTAAAATATAAATTTAGCGCATTTTTTACATTAAATTGTAATTATCAAAGTTATAATTTAAATATTCATTAAAACTGTAAAATGCATTGTCAAGAAGATTTTTTTAATACAATATTTAAAATATTTAAAATCTAAATGTATTATTGCCTTTGGCAGTTTATTAAAAAATAGTGGTCTATAATAATTTTTGGCACCTCGATTGTGACTTAAACATATATATCTTATCTTAATGCTACTGATATTTCGTATATTATGGGAATGTATATCATTTATGAAACTATATTGGTTCAAATTTCTTTTAACAAAGAGAAGACATTCACATATATCTATACATGGAGCTGTTAAAATTTTAAGCTCCTTGAACTTCTCCCTAACATCCTCACTAAAGCTCTTAAAACACATAATACGGATAACGACGCTGTATAGAGAATATTCGGTCAGATTGTGGCAAGTGTCCCCAGGTGATAATGGCATAACTTGGTGCTGAATAAAAAAGACTAAAATATGCTGTCTTTACCACTTGTATAGGTACTACATGTTCAAGATTCCTTATTAGGTATAGTGTCCTACTAAATTTTTTAGCTAAAACATCCACATGGTGTTCCCAAGTAAGTAGAGGGTCTAAGTAGATTCCGAGAAACTTTGCGAACTTCGGGTTTTGTGAACCATCTAAATCTCGGTATGAAAATACAATGTTTACAGTTTTGTCATTATTCAGTAAGAGATTATTTGCTGTGAACCAATCTTTAAAATCCAACGCTTTATTAGCTATGTCACCAAGTACGCAATTTAGTCTATTTGCTTTAGTTATTAGTGTTGTATCATCAGCATATACTGAACAATTTAAATTAGCATAAATTAAGTCATTTATATAAATAATGAATAACACCGATCTCTGTGGTACCCCGTGTGTAACTGATAATAGACCAGAGTATTCATCCTTAAAAAAAGTGCTTTGTTTTCTATCTGTTAAGTAGGACTTTATTAAATTTAAACTCGTATCTTTCAAACCATAAAATTGCAACTTATCCAATAGTAAACAGTGAGATATACATTCAAATGCTTTACTGAGATCGCAGAAGACTGATCCTACATAACTTTTATTTTCAAATCCATCCACAATGTGATCAATCAGTTGTAAAATAGCGAGGAAGGTAGAACAACTTTACCTAAATCCAAACTGATTTTCTATTTTATAAAGACATTGTCTTCAAAGTAACCACAAATTTGCTTTTTTAGAAGAATTTCGAATATTTTGGAGATAACGGGTAATAGTGATATTGGACGATAGTTTATTGGGTCGTCTGCTGATCCTTTTTTTAAAAACAGGTATTATTTTAGCTATTCTGAAGCAGTCTGGGTATGCTCCCTCTTTTATGCATATATTAAATAATTTTGTTAATGGTATTAGTAATATATCTTTTACATACTCGATTATTTGGTAGTTCATATCGTACATATCTTTACTGAAATTATTTTCCCTTACTTCGATAAATCCGACTTCCCTAAAATAATAATAATAATAGCTTTATTGCCCAACAGTAGTTCATTATTAATGTAGTTAAAAAGTAAAAAAGTAAAAAAAAATATAATTTATAGAAATATAAACATACAGAACAAACTAAACAGGTTATAAAACAAATATCCATGTATATAATAAAAAAAGGTGCTTATACCAATTCCTTATAAAAATTCACAGCCTTACTAGTTAACTCGTTTAAAGTACATGTATTGATGTCACACTAATGGGAAATGTTGTTAAAATTTCTGCCCATAACATACATTGGAGATTTTATCAATATATTTGCCCTAGCTCTATCATTACAAAATGTAATATTTTGTCTAGATTGTATTCTAGGTACATAAAAGTTCATTTGAGATAGCAAATCAGGACAGTCAATTTTGTTATTTAATAATTTGTATAAGAAACACAACGAGCCACATTTTCTCCATATGTCTAGGCTAATAATATTAAACCTTTCGGTCAAGTAGTTATAATATATTCCCCTTATAGGGTACACACCATCCATCTTAAATGCTAGATATTTTAAAAATCTCCTCTGTACTCGTTCTAAGGCCTCTTTGTGACAATTATAGATAGGGTACCAAATTAATGATCCACATTCAATTTTAGAACGCACATATGAGCAATATAAGATTTTCAAGGCATTGACTTCTGTAAAATTTCGGCAATTTCTGACAATAAAGCCCAGAAACTTTACTGCCTCAGATATCTGTTCAGTTATGTGACCTGTAAAGGTGAATTGTGAATCAAATATTATACCCAAGTCCTTAAAAGAAGTGTAGCACATTAACATAGTTACGTTGATATGGTAGGGATATTCATAAACTAACATTTCTTGTGAAACTTACAAATTTATACTTGTCAGGATTTAGATGTAACTTATTAATAGTACACCAAGATTGAATTCGGTCTAAATCATTCTGCAACTTTTGACATTCAACATTGTTACTTCAGTGAATATCTTTAGGTCATCGGCAAAAAAAAAGTTGGAGGCACTGTATTGTAGAACTTAAGTCATTAGGTTAGGTTAGGTTAGGTTTGTTGTGAGTGGGTCTCAGTAGACCCTCCACTGCGGCCATCAGCAGTCCTATTGTGGCTCACGCCTAATTATATTTCACCCAATAAGTTCAGTCTCTTAATGAAACTGATAACTTTATTGGGTGAGAATGTGTCCAGATCCTCTGGCAGCAGTTGCCCTTTGCCAAATATTGAGAATCGGATCCTCTCCACAGCGGGACAGGTGCATAAGATGTGGTCTGCCTTCTCATCATCCTCCAGGCATAGACGGCACTCGGCGTTTTCCGCTAGGCCGAGTTTATGCAGATGATAGTTTAGTCGGCAGTGCCCGGTATATAGGCCTGTTAGAGTTTTCCAGGTTTATCCTGTTTAACTCTAAAAGTTTCTTAGTTCTCGATTTCAAAGGGTATTTTATGAACGCCTTGAATGAACTAATCCTGGTAACTCTTGCCAATACTGGAGAGTTTGCCTTTCAGCCCAGGTTGAGATAGCCATCTTGGCCGTACTTGAAGATATGCCAAGTATTGGTTCTGGTCCGATGAATCGTGATCCCGCTCCTTCTCTGGCTAAGGAGTCCGCTATTTCGTTACCTTCCATACCAGAGTGGCCGGGTATCCAGACCAGAGTCACTTTGTTGTTCTTGCCCAAATGATTTAGAGCTTTCTGACAATTCCATACCGTTTTGGAGTTGCACCGGTAGGAGCCAAGAGCTTTTATAGCTGCTTGGCTATCTGAGAAAATTTTTATTGATCTGCGTGTAAGATGCATATATTCCAGCCTTCGTACACACAGTTCAATGGCATGAACCTCAGCCTGAAAAACAGTTGCATGAGTACCTAGGTTTGAGACTATCCTCACCCTTGGTCTGTAGCTGTGTACTCCGGCTCCTGTTCCCTCGGGAGTTTTGGAGCCGTCTGTAAACCAACAACTGTCTGCCTTCAGTAGGTCGGCTTTATTCCGATCCCACTCATCTCTTTCTGGAGAAAGGATGTTGAAGGTCAGCTCGTAGTTGGTCATAGTAGGCATAGTATCTGAGGGCATTCCCAGGATGCTGTGATTCTCTATGTCATCCAACAACCTGTTCCGCTCCATGATACTAGTCTGCGGCATATTAATGGCCGCTTGTTGCAGTCTGTAGGTTGCCCACCTGGCCTCTCTCTCCAGATATATATGAAGAGGGGGTAAATCCAGGAGGATTTCCATTGCAGCTGACGGTGTGGTGCTAATTGCTCCCGTTACGGTCATGCATGCTAATCTCTGCAGTCCAGAGAGTTTGGATTTGGCCGTCCATTGTAATCCTTTCGGCCACCAAACAATGGATCCGTATGTTATCATTGGTCTGATGACCGTGATATAGATCCAGTAAATTTGTTGGGGACCCATGCCCCAGGATTTGCCACAAATACGACGGCATGTCCATAGTCATTAACAAATAAAAGAAACAGCAGTGGACCCAAATTAGATTCCTGAGAAACCCGTGAAGTAGCTACATATTTAAGCGAGTTATATTCATTATAGGATACGTACTGAGGTCTCTCTTGCAAATACGATTTAAGAAATTCTTTCATATGATTGTTAAAGCCAAATAGTTCCAGTTTTTCAATTAAGACGATGTGATAATCCTATCAAAAGCTTTTGAAAAGTCTGTATAAACCATATCTACCTGGCCCCGGTTATCGATGACCTCCGAAACATATTGTACAAGAACCGACAAATTCGTAACTGTAGATCTTTGACTCATAACGCCATGTTGAGATTGAGATATTAAATTGTGTACGGGCGGATAGATGCGGTATACAGGACCACTTCCAACAGCTTCGAAAAGTTAGACAAGATAGATATAGATCTATAATTGAAAATATTGGCCATTATATCGCCATTTTTAAAAACTGGAACCACCTTGGCTTCCTTCCACCGATCCGGAAACATGTATGTTTTCAAGGCAAGATTAAACAACAATTGCAATGGGGTGACAAGAGCTCTTATACAGTCTTTAACAATAAATGATGGTATGCCATCCGGACCTTTCGTCATTTTGTTTTTTTAATTTTTTTGCTGCTGTTATAATTTCCACTTCAGAGATATATTCGATATTAATGTTACTATTGTTGAAAGAAGCAAAATTTGATATGTCAATTGAGTCATTAGATTCAGAAGGCAAAAAAACACTTAGAAAAATTTCCAAACATATTCACAATATCGTGAGGTTTCGTGTATGGTTCATTTTCATAGAATAAAACACCCGGGATTCTAGAACAATTATTTTTTGAATTACTGAACAACCAGAAATTCTGAGCATTAGTAGCAATTGACGATTCAGCATTAACTAAATAGTTAGCGGATGCATCTTTTATTTGTTCTTTAATCAACTTTCTTAATCTTTTAAATTCATGCAAACAATGGTCTTATGATTCCTTTTATAATTTTTTAAAAGCCTAGCCTTTTTTAATATTTCTAATAATCTCGTATGTATACCAATATGGAAATTCTCGTTTATGTGTTTTATATAGAGGAACATGCGTGTCAAATTTATGATATATTTTTACATAAAATTTATCAATTGCTGAGTTTATCATAATAGTCACTATCTAAAGGTGTTATGGGGTCAATATAGTTGATGCCCGACCTGGTTTAATGCTAATCCTGTTTGTTTTGGAACTATTTGTCATTTAATTTTTTACCTCAGGTAAGAGTTTTTGCTGTTTTCTCACAAAAAACCGATTTGATATATACCCCACCAGTTAGAAATGTGTCAATAACTCAAATTATGCAACATGGCATGTAGAGATAAAGGCATATAATAGTAGTCCATATGTTAATCCACACAATGATATAAGACACTTTTTAGTTTTTTAGTTTTTACCAGTAAAAATCACAAATTAACAGGAGCAACTTTAAACTACTTACTACTGTGTAATTAGACATAACATCTTCACTTCAGTAAGGTCCATTTTTATAGTAAGATTACTTAGAATAAATGTTATAATGATAATATACAAAATTTAGCCAAAGAGATGATTGTTGTAAAAAGGGCAAAAATAACAAACTTAAAAGATGACTGGGATAAAGTTAAGAAAAAAAATGAAGTTACTAAAGTGATAAGAACCACAAAACATGAATATTATAAAAGACAAATAGATGAACAGATCCTAAAAAAATTTGGAAAACATTGAAAACAATAATAGACGAAGAAAGTATATATTTTGAAAATGTAAATGAAAAAATGAAAAAGAAATAGCATAAACGTTTAATGAGTACTTAATAAATAGTGTAACTAATATACTGCCCTCCTAAGGAAGAACCTTGTATGTTAAAAAAATTAAAAAATTGAGTTTATGACATTAATAGCTTTCTAATACATATATTTGCTAAGTAAAAAAATTTTCGAATTTTTCGAACATACAGCATTCCTCCTTAGGAAGGCAATATAGTAGATATTATCGATAAGCCAATAGAAGTAGATGAATAGCCTAAAGATTTTAATAACATGAAATGGGAATGCTTCGAGAAAATTAAAACAAATTGTTTACATTTTACCAAATAAGGCAGGAATAGATGAAGGTATTAGTGTTTAGATTACCAAAATTGCATTTGAAATATTTGGAGAAGTATTGTTAAGTGTTATGAATTACTCACTTTGTACAGGTGAATTTCCAATATATTAGAAGACGTCTACCATTTTGACAATTCCCAATGTAATTGGTATCAGGAACGCACACGAATTTAGACCAGTTAATATTCCACCCATTTCTAAAAAAGTAATTCTTGGGAGACATCTTTACAAAACATATTGAACTGAAGTATTGATACAGGATGTGCGGTTGGTGTAGTCTTTTATTGATTTTAAGCGGGCATTAAAAAAGTATGGTCTTAATGGAACGGTCATAAAGTGGCTCCAAAGTTATCCGATGGAACGTTTTCAAAAGATTAAATATGGGTCTGAAGTAACTTGTGACAAAAAATGCGGTTTAGTTTATCCACAAATGACGTAAAAAGTGCAATAAGAAACTGCTCCATAAGTTTGTTCACCTATGATACATTATTTGAAAGTGGGAAAAATGTTAAAACAATTGAGGATAATTTAAATGAGAACTTACAGTAGATGGACGAGTGAATGCCATTTAATTGTTTCAAATCAAATTATAGTAAATCTAAGTGTATGTTAATAAATAGTGTTCGTAGTAACATAAACCAAAATCTAAATATTAATATGAGTGGTGAGAGATTAGAGCAAGTTTCTGAAAGTAAATATTTAGGAGTAATAGTGGATAATAAACTAAATCTTAAGGCACATGTTTAATATATCTGTAAAGAAGTAGCTAAAAAAATAAATTTCTTGTCTAGATTAATATATATATTTTTTCTTTTCTTGACCGTTATTATCAATTAATACTGACAGTTGCGGTAAAACAGACAACCAAGCAGCATGTAATAGAAAATTTTAAAACAAATTCCTAATAAATAATAGTTTCTCTGATGATGGTGTAATAAACCGAAACGTTAGAAAAAAAATAATTAGTTATACCTGACCGAAATCCCCACAAAAAAAAACTATCAATATTAATGTCTAGATTAAGTAATGACATCTATGTTCACAAGGATAACTATATATAAAGTATTATTTCTCCTCATTTTGAATATTGTGGTTCCATCTTATATTTCTTAAATCAGACGGATATACAAGTTTTACAAAAACTTCAGAATCGAGCAATGCGTGTTATATTAAAATATAATAGATATACTCCTATATAAAGCATGTTAAAAACGCTGCAGTTTACATCAGTAAAATAAAAAATATGTTACAATACATTGATATATATTTTTAAAATAAATGAGGGACTGTTGCCTGAATACTTACAAAAGCGTATCATGTATATATTCGAAAGACATAATCACAACACAAGACAACAAAATGACTTTTATATACACTTTAGACAAAAAAGTTTTGCATCAAATTATCTTCTTTAAAGTTTTAGTGGTAGGACCCCAAATTTGTTGTATGATTGTAACCTTTTCAGATATGTTTATAAAGTTTGGTATTACTTTGTTTCGTTTATGAGATTTAATTTGATTACCAACTTTTGAATGAACCGTAAAACATTAAACGGAGCACCGCTGGGTGTTTACCACCAGACCCCCCTGTTGTGAGACAAGGTCCCGTGGTCAACACCTCGGAGGCAGAATGAAAGAGAATGTTGTGTTATCTACTGCTGGCTGTACCCACTTAACAGCTGATCGCTCAGAGCCCTCATGTAAGGAGTGAAATTTGATAATGTTACATTGCAGATCCAACTGGACACTATTTATTTCCATAATCTGATTTTTAAACCTGACCTAACATTGATACTATGAAATATGAACGAAAGTTCTAAACACTGATACCTGATCTTATTTTAGTTAATATTGAATTTACTAATTATTTATGAAAAATGTATTGAGATATGGCTTTATAAAATTTCTATCTGTAAATCATTTGGTACCACCAGGCAAACCCTATGAAAATCGCAAACCCCAAGTATATAGAGTCATACTTTGGTTAACGTTGCCATTTTATTTGTAACCAAAAAAACTAGTTACTGAAATTTAGTGACCTCACATACGGAGATAGTGGCAATGTGGTATGAAACTTATTTAATGTCATGAACACCTCAAATGGTTCATTGACATCATCGTATTGATATAAAAAGTCCAATTTTATATTTATTAATGTGATATTTAGTTTATTTAAGTTTTCGGTACTTATATCCCTTATAACCAAATTTGAAAACATTCCGTCTTTTTGTGCGGCAAAGAGTTTATTGAAATTCATAACAGTTTCATTTATTTCAGTATAATTAAAAATTATGTATAATTTATAAAATACTGCTAAAGTAAAAAAAAACACTCATTTATATGAGAGGCAGTCTTTTTGCTTCAATACATTATTAAAATCCCAATGCATGTTTATTCACTGTGACAAACTGTCAATTAATAATTCAAATTTTCTAGCAAATTTGTTGATTTCATTTATTGATGATGGCCGTACAATTAGGGATGGCAACAATGTATTGATATTTTTAAAGCATGAATTACATCGATGTAATGTTTTGCCATCGATGTGTGAATGACGATACATCGATATATATCGTCATTCAGGCATCGATGTTTTTAAAACATCGATACATCGCTACGTATCTCTCTGCATACAATACACTTATATAGAGTAGACTAAGATGTTACTAGTTCTAAGATATTGCCAAAGAAATTGTAATAAGTGTTAGTAAATATAGTGAAAGATTTCCAAATTGTGATTTACCATCTCATCAAACCCTTGCCACTGTTGAAACGTTTTTGCAAACAGAGGTGCTTTGCGCCAGCAACTGCCGATAGTGGCGTACGATTAACACTCCTGAGCATATAAAGAACATATGTTGGAAATACTTGCGGAAAACCTAAAATTAAGCACAAGATAGCTTCATAGAATTGTAAAAGAACAACTACTTTATCCATGTATCAAACTGTGCAAGATCTTTTTACCTTTGGATCTAAATATGTGTTTAATTTTCTGGTGGTTCATTGAAGACCAGAGAGCATATTTCCGTTTGCCTGTTCAGCAGTGGCGGCTGGTGAAATTTAGGCTATGTCATATCTCAGTATTGGAGCATGGGACCCAAGCGATACTTAAAGGCGTAACTATCAGGACTAAATAAGGAAGTTTTGCAGAAAAAATTGCGCTTGAAATTTGCGAAAAAAAGTTGGAAAAAAATTTGTGCCCCCAGGTTATTTTTTTAAACGATTTGTAAAATATTTGTGAAACATTTTTTTCAGAATCAGGTGGAAAATATAAGTTCACATTTCAAATTTCATCGAAAAATATTGGTTTTCTATAAAGTTACACCGTTTTGAAGTTTGCAAAAGTGAAAAATGAATCTAAAATAAAATTTCAAAAACGGTGTAACTTTATAGAAAACCAATATTTTTCGATGAAATTTGAATGTGAACTTATATTTTCCACCTGATTCTGGAAAAAAAATGTTTCACAAATATTTTACAAATCGTTTAAAAAATAACCTGGGGGGCACAAATTTTTTCCAACTTTTTTCGCAAATTTCAAGCGCAATTTTTTTTTCTGCAAAACTTCCTCATTTAGTCCTGATAGTTACGCCTTTAAGTATCGCTTGGGTCCCATGCTCCAATACTGAGATATGACATAGCCTAAATTTCACCAGCCGCCACTGCTGTTCAGTAGGAAACCTGATGCGCAGATCTCAATTTCTGTAGGAAGATTTTATTCACTTTGGAAGTATGTTTTATGAGGATAGGCATAACAAATTTACATAATGAACGTGTATGCCGAAGAAAATCTGTATGAAACTAAAGTAGACTGTAGCTTTTCAAATTAAATAAAATTATACAGTGTGTCCGGAAATTCTGTTGCCATATTTCAAAGGACTATTGTACATGGTGAAATATGAGGAACACTTCTTATAAACATGTGTCCCAAAATTCTTCCTGCAGGAACCCTTTGAAGAGGGTGTCCAAGAACTGGTTTTTTATGTAATATCTCAGGAACCCTTCAAACTGCAAAGACGTGCTTTAGCACTCAGCCCATTATTAATAAGAGTAACCATTAAATGGTGTTTGTTAACTAAGATGAATTACAACAGGGGCATGCGAAACTGAGGTGTGTCCACCTATAGTACACCCATATTTTTTTGTCTTTATTTTTGTTTTACTGTTTTTCATTGGAATATCCTTTCCCACTCATTTTTGTGCAAAAAAGGTTCTCTTTTCCCAACCGTTTTAAAAAATTTATTTCATTGTTCATCAAGTAAATGGGATTTGTACAAAATAGCAAAGTAGGTTTGTGTCAGAAACGTGAAAGTGTCTGATCTTCAGAAACGTCAAAGTGTGATCATCAGAAACGTCAAAGTATTCACCTTAAGACAAAAAGGTACCTTCAAATAAAAGGCTATAATAAGTTCTGATTATTTTTATTAAATCCAACCTCTAACAATTTGTTATATTTTTGTAATTAATTATTTTCTTTTGTTTTACCTTTACCCAATGCTGGGCAGTCCTCCCGTGGCCTCAGAACGTCACAGATGGAATGCTATCAAATTACCTACAACCACTCCCCACATCTCGCGGGGTTAGTGCCTGTAGACATTAAGTTTTATTAAATTTTACTGATTATTATAAAATTCATTCATTATTATTTGAAACTTAATTTGTCACCTCAGTGCAGCTGTTTATGCGATATCTCATTGATTCCCTGACTTTCAAAAATACATTATTTGTTTCTTATTTCTCGCACACATTAAGTACGTGTTACAGATCTGCAATATTGGCCACTGGTTGTGCATAAATTATTGCTTTTGAATATCCCCACAAAAATAATTTAAGATGTTAACATCCGGTGAATGAAGAGGCCAAGCAATGGTTCCTCTTCGTCTTATCCATCTATTAGGATAGACCTGTTTCAAATGTTACCTAACTAGAATAATAAAGTGTGGTGGAACACTGTCTTGCATAAAAAACATCTTTTACATTGTTTGGCATGGCACACCATCTAATAAACCTACTAAAGACATCTTACAGAAATACCAGATGATGTGGACCATCCAAATGTGAGGACAAAATTATTACCTTTGTTGACGGTAAACAATTCTGAATATATTTGGAGTAAATCCTGAATTATTTATGTACGCATGCACGAGTTAATTTCCGCACTGCGAACGATTAGAAGCAAATTGCGCATGCGTTGGACATCAAAACTTATTGGGGATTAGTACCGCGAACCTACAGCCACAGTAACAGAAACAGGAACTACTAATCTTTTTATTTCGATGGTATCCGTGACTACTATGTTTTATGTGATAGCTGCTGGAACCCAAGTAGCATTTTAAGGAACATCTTCGCAAACGTTTCAAACAAAGTTTGCCTGTTACCATGTCTAAAATGGGAGCTGTTTCGGACATGTTGCGATAAATTTTTGATACATACATAATTTCATATTGTTATACAGTACGTGTTTCTATTGTGGTGTCACTGTGCACTTCTTTGCTGGGCTCTAAAATAAAGAGAAACATGTTTCAAATTTGCAGCTTGCTGCTTTGGACATAGTTTCGCAAATGTATCGATACTTCATTATATTTTGTATTAATTAATTTTTTTGCAACTAACATTGCTGGGAACGAAGTGGGTGCCATTAGTTTCGGAAAGTATCTTTCGTGCCTTATAAGAATGTTTCAATATTGTGAGTATCTTTATTACCTTTCAATATGGACACAATTTATGAAGGTGTAAGATAATATTTGTTATATTGTGAAAACTATAATGTAATTTTTGGCAGATGTCTGACCTGAAAAAACGTATGTGATGAAAATTTTATCGATTATACATAGGACTTTTTCGTATTCGTTAGGTGTGATAAAAGTGCTCTACAATAACGGACTTTTATTAGTGGAAATACTGATCATTAAAAAATTATTTTTATACAAAACTGCTCCTAAGAATTTGGTTAATGCATGCAAATATTTTAATAACTTCTAAAAACATATTATTACACATAAAATCGTAAACAAAACCAAAAAGTGAGAATAGTGCTGTAAACATATTTTTTCGCAACAAAAAAACTCCCCAAGGAGAGACTCTGTTTTGATTTGTTATTAACTATTTATTTATCTGAGAACAGGACCAGACTTTAATAAAATTCGTGTATGGAAAGTAACAAAATAATTTTTGAAAATGCATTGTGATACATGTAAACAAGATAAGAAACATATAATTGCGATGGATGTAAAAAGGTTACATGCAAAATATGTGGAAATCTAACAGCTTCAGAAATGAAGTGTCTTCAGTTAAAAGAAAGAGTTCTTAATTTTTACTGTAAACAATGTTTAAGTTTTGAAACATTTTCATTATTCAAGAAAAGAGTAATTTAATGGAATCTAAAAATAAGATAATAAAAATATTAAAACAAGATATTTTAGAATTGAAAGAAAAAGTGACGATAAAGGAAAATAGGGAACCGTTATACAGTGAGGTAATGGAAAAAAAGGAAGGAAGGGAGTTCCAGTGATTAAACCAAGAAATGAAACCCAAAAAAGTACGAGTCAAACATTGCAAGAAAAAAAATTGATCCCAGCTCTTTAGGCGTTAGTGTCTCGAAATTAAAATATGTTCAAAATGGTGGTGTAGCAATTAGTTATAATAGCGAGTAGTCTATAGAAAATGTATGTAAAGAAAAAAGAGAAGAAAAAGTAGGCGAGGAGTATCAAGTAGAAAAAATTTAAAAGAAAAATCCTAAAATCAGAATAAAAAATGTTTAGAAAAAAAGACTTGGAAGATGAAGAATTATTTATTAAAAAATTAGTAATACAAAATTTAATAAAAACAGATATAGCAGAAAGAAAAATAAGAATTGTCCATAAGTATGTGCCAAAAATAAGTAATAACCTGAATAAAATAAATGTAATATTGGAACTAGAACCAATAACTTATAAATAAATTAGCAAAAACAATATCCTATATATTAGTTGGAGAACGTGTAATTATGAGGATTATATAAATATTGTTCAGTGTTTTAAATGTTAGAAATTTGGGTATATGTACAAGGATTGTAAGAAGGAAAATCAAATATGTGCAGAATGTTCAGGTGAACACCGCTTATGTCAGTCAGAAATAAAAACGTGTAAATTGTAAACATGCAGCTGAAGTATTAAAAATTCCAAATATTCAGATTAATCACCTCGCTTATGACAAAAACTTTGTAGCGTTTAAAAGAATATATGATCAATTAAAATTAAAAGTAGATTATTCACAAATTTTCACCGACCAACAATCCCAATAGCAATTATCCAAAAAAATATTATACGTAAATATAGAAAGTTTTATCTCACAAAACACAGTTAGAATGGTTAGTGAATATGTGGAAACCAATCATCATTTGCTTGTCAGAAACTCATATAACAGAAGATATAGAACATAATGAAATCCAAAATTAAAGGATATAATTATATTTTCATTTACTCGCAGAGTCGACATACAGGTGGTACCATAATCTACATTAAAGAAGAATTTAAATACAAAGTAATAGAAAATCAAAATCTTCATATGAACATGTGGTTAATAGGAATGGAAATCTTAATAAGTAAACAAAAATATTATATTTTTTGCTGCTATCATTCACCAAGTTCTAGTCACTTTGGTTTTTTTTAATAAATTAGCAGATATGTCAGAATGGACAATGAAAAATGGTATAGGTTTATTCATTATAAATTACCCACCCCTTATCATCGTTATTATTGCCTATAGAAAAAAAGTTTTAAATAAAAGTTGTGTGGTTATGACTGAATTTTGTTAAAATGCTATCAAAAGTACAGTAGTGTGAAGATTTCAAGGGATACAAAAAAATCATATTTTTTTTAAATAGGATACCCTGTATTTTATTAAATTTTTGGAATGATCCTTTGTTCCTGATTTCAAAAATATACCATATCTTACTGCTTTTGAGTTACTAAACCTCGAATATCTTAGTTAAACTAGTTACTGTAAATATGAAAAAGTTAACATTATTAAAGTGAGGTATAAAAATGACAACTATTATGTTTGATACGTGATATTTCTTTAATGAAATAATCAATACTTTTGGTAGCATTTGAACAAAATTCAGTCATAACCACACAACTTTTATTTAAAACTTTTTTTTCCAATTGGCAATAATAACAATGATAAGGGGTGGGTAATTTATAATAAATAACCCTAAAATACTTGAAGGGATTTAAATATTAATGTTAACTAAAACATATTTTGAAGCAATAATATCACAAATTTTATAAAAAATAATGGTTTATTTCTAAAGATAAACAGTACTCGGGTAACAAATGATAGTAAAACAATTATTGATTTACTTATTACAAATAACAGGGATATAAAATTTTAAGTTCAAGCAAAGCCGAATATAACAGACCTCTCAATAATCACAATTGATATACAGGATAATTCCAAAATTCTAGATAAAAAATAATGGAGAGATTATGAAAATCTTAATGAACTACAATTCCAATTAGATTTAATGAGCATAGAGTGGCCATCAAATTGTACTAATACATAAATTTTGGCAAATAAATATGTCAATAATAGAAACGTTAAACAAACATGTGCCAGAAAAACAAATTACAATAAAAGATAAGTGGGGTAATAAGAAATGGTGGGCAAACGGTATTAAACAAGAAATAGGAAAAAGAGATAGATTGTATAAAAGGGCGGAACTAACAAATGAAGATAAAGATTGGACAATGTATAAGCACAAAAGAAATTATGTAGTATCACTAATTAGAATCAAAAAGCAAGAGTATTATACAAATAAAATTGATGAAGTTAAGAATGACCCAACGGAAATGTGGAAAACATTAAAAAGCCTGCTGAAGGAAGATACAAAAAATAAAAAGAATGGCATAATATTTAATAACAGGTTGGTTTTGGAAGATATTCAAATAGCAGACGAATTTAATTCATTTTTCATTGGTAGTATTGAGGAAATTACTAAAGGATTAAACATGAATAGAGATTACAAAGAGATTTTTAAAGAACATGGAAAAACAAAATTGGAAATTAGGAAAGTTTAAACTATTAGAATTAAGTTAGTAAAGAAAGATTATTAATAAAATGAAGAATAAAAATAGTAGTACAGATGGAATAAATACGAAAATAATGAAATTATCTTTTGAAGCAATTGGCAATAAATTTCGTAGTCACAAATAACTCTTTGGATTCAGGAAATTTCCCCAGTAAATGGAAAACATCAACTATAATACCAATTGAAAAAAAGTGAATACTGATAAATGTGAGGAATTTCGACCAGTTAATCTGGTCCCAATTTATGAAAAAGTACTAGAACTTGCAGCTAATGATAAAATTGTAGAGTATGTAGAGTCAAATAATATACTAGTGAGGAATCAAGCTGGTTTCGCAAAAAAAATTCCTGTGAAAGTGCTTTGCAAATAATTCTAGCTCAATGGAAAAGTGCCTTAAATGACAAACTTATAATAGGTGTTGCATTTCTTGACCTACATAGGGCTTTTGAAACTATAAATACAGAATTGTTACTATTAAAACTAAAAAATATGGGATTTAGTGATATAGTTTTAAAATGGATAGAAGATTATCTTAAAAACAGATACCAAAAAAAATCAAATATGGAGATACCACTTCTATAGAGAAACGCACACAATTTGGTGTACCACAGGGAATGGTCCTCGGTCCAAATTTATACTGTACACAAATGACATTGTGAAATCTATTATAAATTTGAAACACAACTTTTTGCGGACGATACATTAATATACTTATTCAATAGTCAACAACGTGGACGAAATATTATGAATTCTAAACAGGGCGATGGAAAATTTAAATAGAATGGATAGGTGATAATAATTTAAAATAAAATGTGGACAAAACTAAGTATATGTACATAAAAAGCAAATATAACGTGTTACAATCAAATAATAATAGAGGTGTGGTAATTGGAGTTGAAACTATTGATCAAGTCAAAGAATTCAAATATTTAAGAGTATAATCGATGAAGAGTTGAGCTTTTCAAATCATGCAGTGTATGTGTCTAAAAAAAGTAGCAAGAAAAGTGAACCTACGGGGTAGAATAGGAAAGGATCTTAACCAATGGACAAAAACAACAATTTATAAAACTGTCATACACCCACATTTCAATTATTGTTCAACAATATTATTCTTACTTAATGCTACTTAAATTTCCATGTTACAAAAAAAAAACAAAATCAAACACTTAGAGTGATCCCTTAAATGTGATAGATTTACTAGTATATGTTAGATAAGGTACCTACGAATATTCAGTGTTAGACAATCTATTATTTTTAATACTTTTGTATTTATATATAAAATGCTGATTCGATTACTTCCTAAGCATTTAAGAGGGCTAATCGAATCAATGTTTGTAAGGTAATTTTTCAAAATTTATTTCTTCCATAAGGTATGGTCAAATTACACCAAATTTGGAGGATCAGTAGTTGAAAGTGTACTAGAGGGTACATGTATATCTAAATTAATTAATTTTCACTTTATGTAGGGAAAATTTATATTGTAAATATAAGTGAAATTTGAACGTGATTAGCTCCTGAATTATGACTTCAATCGGTAAAATTCGAGGTAAAATTCATACATGTCTTCTAGAATGAATCTTCATAATTATGCTCAGCAAGTTTCAAACTTTTATTCCGTACTGTCTGGTTAAAATGAATTTTCTAAATAAGTATCTTTGTCACTACAAATGAAGCAAGGAAGTGTTACCTCTATCGGAATCGCACCTCAATGAAATAGGTGAATAAAACGTCCAGAGAAGGTATAGTCAAGAGCAAAATTATTCAGCGGCGCATGTATAAAAACTTTCTAGAGAGTGACACAGCTATCCGAAGCTTTTTCCCGACTAGGCCCCTTAATAGAAAATTATACGTTTGTTAAAGATATACATAACCATTATACAAGAAGTCAAAATAATTTTTATATTCCAACTATTAGTACATCATATGGTCAAAATAACTTGTTTCATAATGGTTTAATTGTTTGCCAGATGAATTGAAAAATTGAACAAATTTGTTGATATTTAAGAAGCAATGTGAACATTATGTAAAAAATTTTTATAGATGTATAATTGTCTTTTCATTTATATATTCTTGTTCTTTTTTTATCATTTCTGTTTAGTACATATATTTTTTTAGATATAAATATGTGCAAATTCATAAACATATATATGTATGGATATTATAATTTGTTAATTGTTTAATATTTATTTAGCTTTCCTAATAAAGATTACGACTACTACTATTAATTTGCGGAGATACTTCGATATTTTAAATGCGCCTTACAAATATAAACGTTTTTAATTTAAACTTTTTATTAAAAATTTCTTTTTTCATAATTATTTTTATGATAATGATTAGTAACATAATCCAAACATCAAATTATATTTCTTTTTTGTAATTTGTATCAATATTAAGCCTTTATGTAACTAAAGTTTTCTTTTAAGAGATTGTCCATAATGACCACTAAAATAGCAAACACTCCCCAACACTCACAACCAAAATGGCTAGGTACAGAAACAGTTAGTTATGCATGTTTCGAAAATTTAGATAATATATTATGAAAAGGAACTCGTTTCTCTAATGTAACCATTCAGTTTTGATTACTGAAGCATATTGCCTTTGAAAGAAACTTGTTTCGAAACTATTTTAAGAAACGATAACCAGTTTCTAACAGAAACAATTTCTTCTGTGTTTCGGAAAGGTTTCAACTTGTCTGACACACGAATTTCTTAATATAATTACCAAGAAATTCATAATTTCTATCTCATTATATAGGTACCTCAAATATTTTTCATTACAACTTTTTACCTTCCTCAATATTTTCTACTGTTTTACAAATTATGATATAATCACAATTATCTTCCAAAAAAATGGAATACAAGAACTATTTTAGTGACACCGCATGTGATATTTTCAGTTAATTTATATTCTTAATTCTTGCGATGCGGTAATAATATGACATTGTTTAGTACTATAATAAAAGATAGTAAACCACAAGTAGATATATCTGATTAGTCCTAAATTTTTCAAATTATTTTGCATCTATAATGAGGAAAAAATACATTATATTTAGAGAAATTCAATTTGGTCCAAAAATAAAGTAGAAGTATGTCATTTCCTTTTAAACAGGATACAAATTGTTGTTATTTTACATCATTACGATGACTTAAAAGTACTTTATTCATGAGTCTTTAAAAAATACAGGAGGGTTAAAAAATTAAGGCAGGTATAAACCATTTCCGGTCAAACCGGATATCAGATTTTACAATCATTTTTATTTGATGAGGAGTTAGAAATATTGGATTGGACAACAAATAAGGCAAAATTATGTTATTTTCTCTTATACCGGATGTGGGCTCTTTATGATTCATGTGTTTTGATGAATTAAAATGCCACACCACTTATATTCTTTAAAATACAGGATGTCGAAAATAACGCATATGTAGGTCATTTCTGGTTAAACCAGTCATGTGACGTGCACTAATAATACTTCCTTATGATAGAACTAAAACACTGTATCGTATTATGTAATAAATAAATAAATAAACGCCACAGAAATTAAAAGCTGTCTAAAAAGGGGTTACTCTTAGAAAAACATGGACATTCAAACATTTCCACCTACATTGCCAGTGCCGGTGGCAGTTATCGAACCCACAGCTGTGATAGAAAGATTTCTAGATCACTTGCTTTAGCCAACTACGTCACCGAGGCGGTGAATAAAAAATACATTAAATTTTGAAAATTTCGTATTTTTGGTTCTACCATTTTTATTTGATATTCAGTTGTTTTTTGTTTTTAGATTTAAGTTCATTGGAAAAATGCTGCAATAGTAGTTTTTAAATTTTTACCCTATATTGCAAATAAGACCAAGAAATTGAACAGCCTGGTCACCTGGTATATATTTTTTTCTTACATTTTCTCTGAATTAACAAATATTAACTTCTTAAAATCTTTGATGTTTGAAATATAGAGCACATACAAGATATGATCTTGACATATATGTAGCTTAGTAATTTTTTGAAAAATTTTCCAAATTTTATTTTTCCGGAAATATGTAAATTAATATTTAAATCCTTGTTATTAAGACCTCTTCTTCATTATAATCATTGTCGAGTTTAAAATGTTCCTATTTTCACCAATTGAATATATTTATTTATTATCAAATAGTTATTGAAATGTATACTAATCTATCTGATCGGCTTAGTTATAAGAAATTTAAAATTTCTTTTTATATTTCTAGAATTGGAATATGACCATCTCGATTATACAAGACCAGTAAGCACATTGAAGCCCCATTATCAACGGATGGCAAGCCCATTTGGGTCAAGAGATCTATCAAAAGATGAAAAATCAGAGACTGAAGATTAGTGGTTTATATATTCAAATTATTGCTGTATATACGTTTGATAGAAGATTTTATACGTATGCATCGTATTAGAATAAGGTCAACATTTTGCTCAGAAAACAGTATTTTTGTTCCCTATCTTGCAATAAAAAAATATGGCTCAGAAAACTGTATCATGATTTTTTTTTTTTTTTTATAAAACTAATATATTTTATTATGTCCAGGGAAAGGTTGCTCATAACTACACTTCTCAAATATATTTTAAAAAATGCAATTCTTAAAATAAAATAAAAGTTATTCGTATTAGAGAATAAATAAATAACCATCAATTTTATTTGATAACATACCTATCTTATTTTTTTAGCAAAGTTATTTTCATAAAAGTTTAAAGTTCCACAACTCTTAATGAGAAAATCTTGCATAACTTTGTTCACCTAAGAAACTAATTGACCAATATGAAATATTTTCTTGTGATATAGAATGTAATATTTTTGTGACTCAAACACAACCATTCTCAGTGATATTTTGAGTGCACTTAATCTCAAGAATTCTATGCACTCTGAGTGAACCTGAAGTCTTTATGTTATTGCTTTGAACAACATTGTTAGTATGGATATTGAATAGTAGTCTTAAGACGTACCCATTTTTCATATTTGCCTTGTGTATTATTGTCCACCTTTACCTTATTCATATATTTTGTGTATTTTAATTTGTTGACTTTTTAAAAGAAATGTTAGTTTGAAAATCGCACATTATTTAACATTCAATAGAATCAATTTTATGATTGCCATGGAAATTAAAATTTTTTGATAATTTAAAAAAAACTTCGTAAAATGTCAATTTTAACATATTTATGTAGATGCAACGATTTTTAGTAATAAAAGTGAACCTGGTAAAATTAAATGAGAAAAAAATAATTAAGTATTTAAACATTCAATTGTTATTAATAATAACTTGTTCCTTGGAAAACAGATAAAATACTAGCAGCAGAAGTGATTTTACTTCCTGTTTTTCGTTTTTTTTTCTCATTTTTTGGATAATTTCATGATATTTCACATCTTTTTGTAAGTAGTGTAGGATGGAATGAGTGTTACTGTCACCAGTAATTTTAATCAGTTGTTCTCCCGCAACCACTCATTTTTCACCAATAAACCGCTGTTGCTCTGATTGAATGATTTGTAATCTTAATATTTTTTTTGTGTCAATTGTTACCATTTTTTCTGCAAATGTTATTCAAGAAAAAATTTGATGCGTTTTACAAGCACATTTTTATGCCATCCTTTAGAATGTCCATCATCGGTTTGATTTTATTACAGTATATAATGACTGATGATTTGCCAATCTGTCTGCTCTTGTTGTGCGAATTCTTCACTTGGAAAAAATTTGGAAATAATTCAAGCACTGATACTATATGCTTAACTAAATGTTATTTTGAATGTTACTGATAAATGAAAACTGATAAAATGGGATATATTGTTATGTGAATATTTTTCATAACTTCTTTTTAACATTAGTGTCCTATCATATTGAGTTATGATTGTTATGAAATTTTGCTTCAAAGAAAAGTAACAATTAAATCACAGTCTTAAATTTCTAAATGTTATGGCTCATTATGTAAATATTTTAATAATTTTAACAGTTGTATTTTAATAGAATTGTAATCAAAGCAATATTGTTGGTTATTATTATCAGTAGATTAATTATTTTATTGTGGGATATTATAAATGTGTATTTTTAATTGACTTGTATATATAATTTTTTTTAAATATTTTATGTAATTATAATTTCTGTGATAGTTTTTTGTGTGTGTAAAATCATAATAATAAAATATTAATTCTATTACATAATATGCATTTATTTAGACATTCACATGTTTATAGAAATACCATGTGACCATGAACATTTATGTATGTGTACAGGGTTTTAAATGTGTAGTTATATTTTAACCCTCGATGTATTTCATTGAGTATAATTGATTGATTGGCACTGTGAAAAATTTTTTTAAACAAAAAAATTCGGATAATTTTTTCATCCTCCAGCAATTGACATTTTTATGGTGGCTGTGCTAGAAAGACAGCATATCAGAAGGTGGTGACTTTAAGCTGATGACGATGGTACATGTTTCTTATAGATGACAGAAACAATTTAGTTTAAATAAAAATATATAACGGTAATCATTAACAGCATCAGAGTCCAGGGATATTAGTTTAAAACCCCAATTTCAAATTGATGTGCAATTTTACAAAATGTGTGTTTGTAAGATAAATGTGCATACATTATTATACATATATGCTAAGTACAGTCATTGATGCAGAAACAATACTAATTTACTAAATTTTTTCCTACTGCACACCTTAAAGAACTGTTGTGTACTTACATAAATTAAGCAGTCTAAATTTACAATAACAATTAATTGTTGCATTTAATAAACTAAAAATTGCTGCAAATTGGGGATCAGAAATTCCTCACCATAGTAAAACTCAACATGTGGTTTATAACAAAAGTATTTTTTTGACGTTTCAAAAAAATCACATTTTTTGATGTTTCAAAAAGTCACATTTTGACTTTTCAAAAAAGTCACATTGGTGGAATGTCACTAATATTTTTTTTAGACATTGGGACCGATTTTGCTCATCAACAAACTCAATCTCTTCCTTGACCTCTAAAATGTGTGTACCAAATTCGAAAGCTTTATCTCAAAAACTGTAGCTGGTATCGTAAACCACACAGGCAGAAAATTTTTTGTCTGAAATTTTGTGTATTGTGATAATTCGTCAAGATTCTTCTAGATATGCAATAAAAATTTCAAAATTTTTTTCAAGAATACATAATTTCCTCACTTTGAGGGGGGAGGAAGTCATTATGTTCATGATTGGGATATATCTTCAGTCTCCTTAGAATCTGTACTTGGGGACTAAACCCAAGAAATTATGTTTATATAATGTTTCAATTGTACACATATCTGTGATTGCAATTCAACTATTTTTTTCAGTCATAAATGTAAATTTAACAATTTCACTTCTTTTGGTTTGGATAAAAAAGTGCAAAAAGTGTTAATTAAAGAAAGGTGCAAATCCCAGGTTCTGACCCCAAGCATAGCAAGGCAATAAACACGATCGCTACACCATCATTCTCAGTATATTGCCATATATACCTAGTGTAAAAACATTACGCTTTCATTTATACAAACAAAAGTGCAATTGGGTTTGTCTAATGGGACTAGATATTAACTAAAATGAATACTTATGAATAACTGTGCTCCAACTTCAATTGTTTTCATTTTCTACTAGCACCTGAATCACGTCCTGAAGATTCTACCATAATGTCTATGTTTTAAGGTACTGGGGAAGGTAAAGAATAAGTAATAGAAAAGTTTTTAGACCGACTTATTAATTGTTGGAAAATTTTTTTGGGTAAGGGTCCTTATTTTGAGAAAAACTACTTTTTTTAACTTGCCGACGTTTCGGTAATTTTTATTACCATCTTCAGGGCAATTAATTATGAGTTTTTCCTGGTCACCATAAAATATATATAAAACAGGAAACAAACAGATAAAATCGTTGGGTATTAAATTAGTGTACTTATGTAACATATATATACACATATATATATCACTTATAAAGGTACAATTAATTATCAGACTGTAATGCGTGTAATGGTAATGACACGAATGTGACATTCGTGTCATTACCATTACACGCATTACAGTCTGATAATTAATTGTACCTTTATAAGTGATATATATATGTGTATATATGTTACATAAGTACACTAATTTAATACCCAACGATTTTATCTGTTTGTTTCCTGTTTTATATATATTTTATGGTGACCAGGAAAAACTCATAATTAATTGCCCTGAAGATGGTAATAAAAAATTACCGAAACGTCGGCAAGTTAAAAAAGTAGTTTTTCTCAAAGTAAAGAATAAGATTCATTCATATTAATCTGAGAATTGTCCATTTCTTGGTTGATTAGAGTGTTGAATACAAAAATAGGTTGTTAGGTTATGAGTGGGTCCTTGGTCCTTGTGGACCCTCCACTGCGGCCATTAGCAAGCCTATTGTGGCTCACTCCTAATTATATTTCACCCAATAAGTTCAGTTTCTTAATGAAACTGATAACTTTATTGGGTGAGAATGTGTCGAGATCCTCTGGCAGCAGGTGCCCTTTCCCAAATATTGAGAATCGGATTCTCTCCACAGCGGGACAGGTGCATAAGACATGGTCTGCCTTCTCATCATCCTCCAAACATAGAATAGAATAGAAGAGAAAAATATTTATTGTGAATTATATATATGTACAAAAAACATTATAGAATAGAATAGAGCTTTATTCATTACATAAAGTTTTATACACAAGAGTACAACACTTATTGGACTAGTCATTAAAATCTACAGGCATACCATTAAAAACAACTTCAAATAAATGAGATTCATTCACACCAATTTCACACAGTCATACAATAATTAAAAATATAAAATAAAATAAAATGATACACTTAATAGTAAATTAGGTACATAGAAATTCTTCCACTGAATAAAATGCCTTGCCAATTAGATTAGCATATAATGTACTTTTAAAAGTATTAAAATTATTAAAATTTTTTTGTAGTGCCAAATAAACAATTGAATCTATTAAAACAAATAATACCTTGAAAGAGGTGTGAGTTCTGGCCAATACTTAATCGTGAATATGGGTGATATACATGTTCAGAGTTTCTAGTGTTATGGTCATGCAGTGTACTGTTTCTTACCAATGCACATTCTTGTTTTTTTATATTTAGTATAATAAGAAATATATAAAGAGAGGGAAGTATTAGGATGGATAACTCAATAAATAATTGTCTACAAGGTGTCCTGAGATGTGCCCCGACCATACATCTAACAATTCTTTTTTGTATTATAAATATTTTATTACTGTGAGCCACTATTCCCCAAAACATTAAACCATAGCTAATAGTTGATTGCACTAATCCATAATATGCCAGCCTAAGAATCTCAAGGGATACTGTATTACATAATTGTCGGATGATAAAACACATAGTACTCATTTTTTCCAAAAGTGCCTCGATATGTTGTTCCCAAGTGAACTTTTGATCTACTGTAATACCGAGAAATCTTATGTGATTTGTTTGATCAATACTTTTATGATCTACTTTTATGAGAGGACTTAGATTATGGTTTACGTTCTTTTGGTAAAAATGGCATGTAAAATGTTTTTGTTAAATTTACTAATAATCCACTATTCAGACACCACTCATGAAATTCATTGGCAGAAATGTTAGTTTTAATCACAGTATTTTCAAGATCGTTTTCAGCTATTAAGATATTAGTGTCGTCGGCATACATAATTACTTTCTGATCGTTGCTATAAGAGTGTACCATATCATTTATGAATATAATGAAAAGTAGTGGACCCAAAACTGAGCCTTGCGGAACACCCATTCTAATAGTATTTTCCTCCGATTTACTACCGTTAATAACAACTATCTGCTTTCTGTCTTTCAAGTATGAAGCAACCCAGTCATTTGTAGTCCCGCTGACACCTATGCGAGACAATTTTTCCAGTAGAAGATTATGATCAACAGTATCGAATGCTCTGCTTAAGTCAAAAAACAAAGCAATTGGGCACTGTTTTTTATTTAAATAATAATATATATTGGTACAGAAATCAGCTAAAGCAGTAGATGTAGATTTCTTCTGTCTGAAACCATTTTGACAGTTAGATAATAGATTATGTGTTTCAACAAAGTTATTTAATCTAGAGTTGTAGGAAAAATCTATTGTTTTTGCTATTTGACTTTGCAGGCATACATTTCGATAGTTGCACACATCTTCTCTGGATCCTTTGTTCTTAAATATAGGGACAGATTTGGATACCTTAATCGAACTTGGGTATTGTCCTGTTGAAAAAGATTCATTTATTATGTAGGCTAATGGTACACTTATTTTTTCCTTGACTGTTTTAATTGCTTTTCCATAAATTCCGTCAATACCTGAAGAAGGTTTCAGAGTAGTTCTCATAATAGTATTTTCAATCCCATACGGGGTAGCTGGATGTAGATAACATGTGTGATGGTAATAGGGGGCTAGGTTTAATTTATGCATGTTTGGCTTGCAACTGGGTACATCCATAAAAAAATTATTAAATCTATTACAGATTTCATTTAGATCTGTTAATTTTTCATCATTTATATCTAATTGACTAATTGTATTTTTATTTGGTTTACCTTTTGCGTTATTTATAATTTTCCTACTTTCTTTCATCATGTTTGGTGCATTACACAGTCTCTTGTTGTTGTAACTGTTTTTGGCTTCCTTCACCTTATCTTTATACAAAATTCTAAATTGCTTGTATTTAACTTTTAAATTTACATTACTACTGTCTTTAACTATTTTTGCCATATCACATAACATTTTGCGCATTTCTTTTATTTCAGGTATAATACCGTTTTATTTCTGTTAATTTTGATTTTTTTATAGGGAAAGGCATTATTATAGTGAAAATTGAAAGTTGTATAAAAAGCATCAAATTTTTCATCTAAACTATTAGAATTATATGTCTCTGTCCACTGCTCATATTTTATTAGGTTTTTAAATGTCTGTAGATTCGCATCAGAAATATCGCGCCTAAATATCACCTCATTTTCAAGAATTACATTAATTGGAGAGTTAAAGGTGCAAATTTGAAATGTATGATCCAATATGTGATTATCTTTTACTAAAACAGAGTGTATCTCCAAATTGGAAAACATAATATCTATACTAGTGGAACTTCTATCGGTTATCCGTGTAGGCTCTCTTATGTGGTTTTCCATGCAAATTCTTTTAATAAATTCGTTATTTCTTTGCAACAAGTGTTGTGAGAGAGAAAATTTATACTGACATCACCACATAGTACATAATGGTTCTTACTTTCATATATACTACACATCAGATCATACAAATTATGAATGAAAATCCTAAAGTTACTATCTGGTGTTCTATATACAGTTATTATAAATAATTTTGATGCACTGTTCAAAATATTTACACTGGCTATCGTTATTTCAAAATGTTTTTCGATGCTGCCGTCATAAGATATAGCTTTAACATTAGAAAAATAATCTGCTTTTACAAATATATATACTCCTCCACGATTAGAATTTTCTCGACAATAGCTATTGATTAATATGAAATTATTTAACCTAAATGATAATTCATATGACTTTAGCCAATGTTCAGATATGCAACAAATATCAATATTGTGTATATCAAATATTAATTCTAGCTGACAAGCTTTTGAAGAAATTCCCTGAACGTTAAAATGCATAATATTTATAATGCGTCTTGTTTCAATATTTTTGTTTACAGTCATACACTTTTTATCTGATTCATTTAGTATTATTTCGCCACTTCTATAAAAGAACTTGGTCTATCCTCACTTTCACTGTCACTTGTCTTGTACTTCTCATAGTGTCTTTTAAAATCAAATCTTCGGTAATATACACCTTTTGGCCAAAATGTGGGTCTGTACAAATCGTCCTTATATTTAAAATCAGCTGCAACCATGTAAGACTTTAACCTTCCTGGTTCATTTAGATCTTTGACAATAAAATCTTCATTCTTATCATTAATTTTCCTTTTCAAAAACTCTTTTATGTCTTCTTCTGTTGTTTCTTGAGACACCTTGTATAAATACATCCATACCTTTGGTTTTGTTCCTTTAAATTTTTCATCGTCTTCTGTTTGACTAATGTTTCTTCTCTTTTTCTTTGAACTATCTGCCAGTTGTCATTATTTTGTTGTTTTTGTGTCATACTTTCCCCTTGGGATCTTTCATTTGTTTCTAAATTAATTAGTTCATTCATTATATGTCTTTGATGGTCTTCAAGTATAAATAAATTGTTTTGATTAGAAGTACTTGCCTTTGTTAAAATTAATTGTTTAGTAGTCTCTGTATTTAATTGTTTGGGAGTCCCCGTATCTGTTTAGATATTCCTGAACTATTGTATCTAGGTAATGTTTGTTGTTTTTCTGTTGATAAGGTTTTTTGCTCTTTAATTGACTTTTTCTGTCTTTGATAATGATTCTATTTTTAGGTCCAAAATATTTTTTTTCCAACATTTCAAAATTACAGTCAAACTTCTCTTTGAGTGTTTCAGTGATGATATTTATTAATTTTTCATGTGATTTAGTTTGTTTTCTTTTTCTTTATTTACCATTTTTTTTAATTCAAAATTTTCGGTTTCCAGATTACCTATTTTTTCTTTGAGTTGTTTCATATTTTCTCTTAAATTTGTTTTCATTTCCTTCAATAACTTATTTTCCCATATAACTGATTTTTCGATTAAACAATCGTTTAACATATCTTGATCATCAATTATTTCTAATGGTTTTTCTTCTTCATAATATTGTTTATCACAACACTTTTTTTGTTTTTTTATTAGAACAGCTATTATGAAACACTGCTGAGCAATTTATACATCTTACTTTTTTATTTACTGCTGGTTTCTTACAGAAACTGCAGAGCACATTTGAACTTTCACCTTCATCATCAGCCATTTTGTTTATTATATATACAAACACAAAAAGGTGACATTCATATATACGTTCTTCCATGCCACCACATACTCCATTACAAAAAACTACTTAGTTCTAATGTTTACATCACTCTGTAACAGATAACAAACAAAAATGAAGTGAGAAAAAAACCAGAAAAGTATACATACAATATACAACTAATGCTGCATGTTTTTTTGCATATATAGTATATTTTCTTTGTATCCTTCTGAAACTACTTATTGATCTATTTTGCATCATATTATAAAAATCACTTTTATTGAACAAATCAACAACTAAATATGCAAAGCAACACTCAAATTTCTTGCTATTGTGCCTAGGTATGGCGAATCTTACTATATTTCGCAGATTTAAATTGTACAGTTCCTGTCTTGGTATTACATAGTCATACAAATATTCAGGTTTTTTGCTTGCATAAATTTTGAATAGAAACACACCAAAAAAGTAGTAGCCACCTGAACTCGATTTTTAGGATGGAATTTACATTATAAGTAGGTGTTATATGGTCAAATTTACTAATACCATATGCAAAACGAACACATGAATTCTGAGCTAGTTGCATTTTATTTTTAAATTCTGTAGTTAAATAACTGTAATAGACTGTTATGCAGTAGTCGATATGTGGATAAAGAAGCGATTCCACTAGCTTGTACTTGATATTGTCAGAGAAAATAAATTAAAATTTATACAGTGATTTAAGTTTCATATAAATGACCCTTATTTTATTGGTAACATGTTCCTCATAATTTAAGTTTTCATCAAATACAACTCTTAGATTTCTAGCTGAATCCTTATGAGGTATTTCTATTCCATTTATGTGCAAGGTGGTAAAATTATATAAATTAACTTTATTTATTAAGACCCTAGTACCTATTATTAAGAAGCAGCTCTTCAAAGCATTTAAGCGTAGCCCATGTTCCTCTGACCAATTAAATATTCTGCCTAAATCTTTCATTAACTTCCTCTAGAGCATAACTAGCTTCTGTTGGTTCAAATATTTTTATAAGCTATGTATCATCTGCATAAAGATGTACCATATAGCACAGTGATTTATAACATCAGGTAAGCTTGCAGTGTACAAGCTAAATAATGTAGGACCCAGTATGCTACCCTGTGGGACTCCTTGTCTAATAACAACAGGATTTCATCTAGATTCTTCTACTTCAACAATTTGAGCTATCAGTCAAGTTGCTTGTAAACCACATGCAAACTGTCTCGGAGAACCCGTAATAGTTCAGTTTAGCAATGATAAGTTCATGGTCTAACAGATCATATGCCTTGCTATAGTCTAGCAAAACCAAGCAAGCTGCCTCCGATCTGTCCAGACCACTCACAATATCGGTCGTCACTTTACTTAATGTTGTAGCTGTACTATAGTTAGATCTAAATCCTGATTGAATAGCGGGCAACAAATTTTCATCAGAGATGAATTCGGACATCATGGTAAAAACAATTTTTTCTGTAATTTTCGATAAGATGGGCAGAATATTTATGGGCCTTAAGTCACTATAGTTAAGAGCATTTGATATTCATTGCTGTGTCATTTATTTATACAACATTCTTCTGCTAGTCAATTAGTGACTGTAGATAATAGAATCGTGTGCACTAAGCAGACATAAAGAATCTAGATTGACCACCTACTACGGTAGCAGTAATACTGAAGCAGTTTTCACAAATACCAAAACACTTGTTACTATACTGGACGCGCGTTTCACCAACCAAGTTGGCATCATCTGATGATGATAAAAAAAGCTTCAAATGATCATTTAACCATCTCCAGATGAGCCAACTTGATTAACGAAACGCACTTTGAATGTGGTACAAATGTATTGATATTTGAGGAAACTGTGTTGTTATATCAAGGATAACAAACCACATTAAAATGTTTATAGGACATGTTTTTGTATTTATTTAATAATGCACTTATTTTTTACATATTTATTATTAGCCTTTAATTTACATTTTTTATATACATTTCATTTAGTAAATACAATCAGTTAATATATTAATCAGAGAGAAACGTATATACATACGTTGAAATAAAATTAGATTCCAATAATAATAATAATAATAATAATAATAATAATATTTATTCACCAATATGAGGATACAGAAATGTACATTTGGCAAGTCAACATAAACATAAAGCAAGAGAAAAAAATACGTAATATACAACACATAAATATAAAACAGATAAATATAAACAAATGTCAAAATATAACATAACGTCAAAAGAATACATAATATATATATATATTAAAAAATACATAAAAGATAAATAAGATAAAAGATAAATAAGATAAAATAGGGGCATATGATATTGTCAGTTAAAATTAATAAAATATAAAGTTAAATAAAATGGTGAGGTTGTTATAAACTAATGGGCCATTTTGTCTACAAACTCATTTACTGAGTAAAAACCATTTTTTAATAAAATTGATTTAATTTCCCTTTTAAATTTATATAATGGAAGATTCCTTAAATCATGTGGCAAGTTATTAAATAACATAACGCAGTTATAATAAGGTGAATCTTTAAAAGTTGTTGTTTTATGACTAGGGTTTAAAAGTTTATCACCTTGCCTTGTATTATATACATGTCTTTCACTTAAGCTAGTGAAACCTTGAGGATTGCTTTTAACAAATAATAGGCATTTATATATATAAATACAGGGAGTGAGTGAGAATTAATTTATCAATAAAGATATTTCGACAACTCTCTCTGTAATTCATACTGAACATTAAGCGTAAAATTCGTTTTTGAATAATAAATACTCTTTTAAAATACTTGCCCCAAGCTAGAATATTAAAAAGAGATATGTGAATAAGCCATTGCATAGTATATGTTTAATAGACCAGATTCGTTAAGAGTATCCTTCATTTGTAAGAGTGCATGATAGGATTTATTCAACTGTTTACATACATGGTCAATCTGACACTCCCATGTTAATTTGTTATCGATACAAGTTCCCAAAAACTTAGTGACATTAGTGAGCAGAACATTTTCTAACGTTATGGGCCTTCTTATATTAAAGTTCATAAACACCGTCTTAGTATCATTTAACATGAGTTTATTGCGGTCGCACCATGCTTTCATATCATCAATTATAGAGCGTATTTTACGCCGTAATTCATCTAAGGTCACAGCAGATACAGTTACCGTTGTGTCATCCGCATATGGTAAAACCATCCCTTATATGAGTAGGCAGATCGTTTATGTACAGTATGAACAGCAATGGTCCCAGAATCGAACCTTGTGGGACTCCCAAGTTTATCTCGTATATATCTGATTCGGTACTGTTACATTTTACCACAAGTTTACGGTCCTGCATGTAAGAGTTTACCCATTGTAGTAAATTACCCCTGATCCCAATATTTGCCAGTTTGACTAAGAGCATATCTTTATTCACCGTATCAAATGCCTTTGACAAATCAAAAAATATAGATACCACATAATTGCCTTCATCTAGCTTCTTATAGACATGGTTCAAAAATTGACACGATGCAGTTTCAATGGATCGCCCTGTCCTGAAACCATGCTGATACGTTGTAAGTATATTCCCAAGCTCAACAAAAGATCCTATTCTAATGGACACAATCTTTTCAATTAACTTAGATAGAACACTTAAGAGAGATATCTGGCGGTAATTTTCAATATCGTTTA
Organism: Rhamnusium bicolor; assembly: GCA_029963845.1. NCBI lineage: Eukaryota > Metazoa > Arthropoda > Insecta > Coleoptera > Cerambycidae > Rhamnusium > Rhamnusium bicolor. The sequence goes on along the minus strand of JANEYF010004392.1, from coordinate 60,029 downwards.
AGTTACCTTTTTTATGAACAGGTATCACACAGGCCTTTTTTAATATACTAGGAAACACTCCCTGTGCAAGCGATAAATTAATTAAAAATAACAGGGGATCAATCATTTCATTGATAATATTTTTGATTACTTGAGCGGTTAATTCATCAAAACCAGACGATTTTTTATTTTTTATATTTTTTAACAACATCTAATAGTTCGTTTTTAGTAACTGGTGGAACAAATATAGACTGCTCATTATAGTTAGCTGTAGTGCAGGGCAAAGACAAATTACAACCAAAGTACTCAATCATCTTGTCATTTGCAGCAGATACAAAATGCATTGCAAATAATTCAGTCACGTTTTTTCCAGTTATTAGATTATTATTTATATTTAAAGTTACTTCTTTATTTTGACTTTTCCTACTTTTATGTCTACCTAAATTATTATTAATGATTTTCAGGTTTCTTTGGATTTATTTTCAGCTGTCCTTATTTTTTTCACTAAAGTAATTTTTTCTTTGCTATGATTATCTGTCTCTTATATTGTTTTTTCTGTTTCTGTATAATATAACTGAGTCTGGATCACTAGAGTGTAACATCTCCGAAAACAAATTTTTTTAGAGCTCTGCTCTCAGTTACTATTTCACGTGTAAGCCAACCTTTATCCAATTTTTTTTGCGTTTGTATGTTTTTATACGTTTATAGGGGCAACTAACATTTAAACACCACAGTAAAGACTCAATGAAGCAGTTAAAACCTATATCTATGTCTGAATAAAAAATATTTTTCCCAAATTACGGTTTTTTAGATGGAATCTGAGTTCACTTAGATTGTTCTCATTTATCATTCTTCTATATGATGGTATATCATTAATTTCATTTTCACTGTTAGTAACTGAGTATGCATATGATAATATAAGAGCATAGTGATCACTAAGCTGGGTTTATAACAATAACATTATAAGTTAGTGGGGGTAGATTTGTAACCATGTAATCAATACATGTTGAACTAATATGTCCTCTTCTATCTTTAAATACTCTGGTTGGTTCGTTAATAGTTGTGATGAGATCAAAAGCGTCAAATAAGTCACATAATAGTTTTTTTTCAGCAGAATCTGAAAGGAAATCAGTATTGAAATCTCCACAAAGAACAATATGAGAACATTTTCCATATGCTAGTTTTAGAGCCTCATTTAGATTTTTTAAGAATAAATTAAAATTACCATTTGTGGGTCTATATATATTAATTATAATAATTTTTTCATTAGAAATAATAATAGAAATGGCACAATTTCTATATGACATTCAGCAGAAAGATCATTGATTTTTGTAATATCATATGAACAGAGATTGTCTTTTACCAATATTAAAGATCCACCATGTATATGATTTATACGAGAGAAATTACTTCTTAAAACGTAATTAGGTAATATTATATTTCTAGTATTTTTCGCCCACTAGCCAGTGTTCTGTGATACACAGGATGTCTAAATTATTTTTCTGCTAGAAAAATAGCAATTTCATTTAACTTATTTGTCATAGATTGTATATTTATATGTAATATTTTGAGAGTTTTATCATTTATATCTGTAAAACTAGAGATTGGTCGGGGGTCTAAAAAATGTGATGTCTCGCTATACACTGAATCAGAAATATTAAGGATTTCATCAGGCATCGAGTCATTTGTATTCTGCATAATACTCGACTCTAAGTTAGTCTGTGTTTGTATCTTTAAATTATTTTGTGTTTGTATATTCTGATTATTTTCTGTATTTATGAATATTAGGTTCTTATGTTTATTTTTACTGGTGATCAACCTTATTATTTGACTGCAGATATCATTTCTACTTAAATGATTTGGAACGCCATTTACATTTAAAAGGTTGATGGAGTTAGGAACATAATTATTGAGTTTAGTTATAAAATCACCTAACTTGACATTAAATTTGTGTATAAAATTATTTAAATTGTGATTTTTACCAAAAGGTACTGTCGCAATTGAAATATAAATATCAATTATCAATTATATCAATTATATTAAATATCAATTAAATTCCATTTTCAGAATGAAATTGCCAGTTACAATATCAATATGGTGACTCGAGGGTAATATCCACAAAAAATTAAAACATACTGACTTCCACCCAACTATGTTTTTTAAAACAAATTTGACTATAGAACGAATGTTTCTGTGTTGGTAATTACTTTAGAAAATACGGTAAGTAAATTGGTTGTTTCAGTACCTTTGTAAGAGCTTTAACTATAGAAGGCGTGAACCATTGTGATAGGGCGTTGTGTAATTAATTGTCGTTATTGTTATTAGTTATTAGTATAATAGGTATTTTAATAAATACAAAATGAATTGAATACACTCATTTTTGTTGAAATCGATAATTTAAAAAATATTTTTCAATTTGCACAAAACGCCCTTTTGTGGATTATGCCCTTAATATAAAAACCATTGATATTATGTGTGTGTTTATTTCATATCCAATAAGTAATATCAGTGAAGATGAAACAATTTTGAATTTGAATCCTATAATGAGAAAGTAAATCACTTTTATCCGCCTCAGAAAATTTTTTTAACCATTCCCAAACTTAATATATCTAGACTAGACAGAAGAGGTTCACATTATCCCGAAAAGTTTTAAAAAAATGTGAAGTGTTCACTGACATTACTTTTGTGTTCAATAATACAAACATTTGATCTCGGGCCCTGATTTAGACAACGCGGGTCACTGGATCAACTAACAATAAAAATAAACAAGTAAAAAATTAAGTTAGGCATAAAACAGGTTTGAATATTAAAAATTTATAATAAAAGTTTTGCAAAATATTTTTAAAAATTGATAACATTAGTAAACGTTGCAATATGTTACATAAATATAGGCGCATATTAAAAATAAAAACATTTGTAATAATACAAACATATTTAAAATGTGTATACATAATTAATAATTAATTGTACAATTATTGTATTGGTACGCATTAAAAAAAAATCGTACTAACATGTATCACAGGTGTACATTAAACCGAGTACCACTACTGACTTAATTTCTACATTATATATATATATAAAAAAAAAAAAAAAAAAAAAAAAAAAAAAAAAAATATATATATATATATATATATATATATATATATATATATTTTCATATGGCCCTCCTCAATTTCTGATAGAATTTTAATAATATAAAGTTCGAAAATGATTTTTCGAAAATATTGTAAATGCTATAAATACATTATTTGGATAAGTCATAAAAATATCATTTTTAAAAGCGTAATACAAAACTCGGATGCTGATTGATTGTCATTTTTATTATCAATCAATCTAATAAAAGGATTTAAAAACAGGGATGGCTGGTAATATTTAAGTTATGCCATATTGATACTTAAGGCATGACTATCAATACATAAATGAAGAAGTTTTGCGATTAAAATTTGAAGAAAAAAAGTGGCAAAAATGGTGTGCCAGATTACTTTCCGACAATTTGTAAAATGTATTTTTTTCATAATCAGGTGCATATTTTACAGATTTCAAATGTTGTTAAAAACATTAATTTTTTGTAAAGCTGATATGAAATTTCCGCAAAGAAAAACTAATTTGAAATAATAGAATTTCAAAAAGGTGTATCTCAAAATTTCTTAATGATATTGGAATCCTATTGGCAACATATCCTGATTATGAAAAAAAAAAATTCGCAAATATTTTACAAACTTCCTAAAAATTATGGGCACAGTAGAGCAGTTGACTAAAACGCGATATGTGACAAATTCGATTAGTCCTTAGCCCGATTATCAGCTCCGGCAGGTGGAGATGTCGGAGGGAATAATTGTGTGTTCACATTTTTTCAAAGTGTAACCCCTCCTAGACAGCTTCTGTTTTAGGATTTGGGGGTTATCTAATTTATGTGGTGTGATTTTTTTTATGTTTTATCTGAGTGGCATGTATTTTTTTTTTCAAAGTTTAATCGCATTATTTTTTGCAAAACAGGCATATTTGAAAGTATTATTTGAGTTCCATATACTTCAATAAAGAAAATATAGCATAGCCTATAAATTTCACAAACCACCAGTACTTAAAAGAAATATATTTCTCAGAAAATTCATTATTTAACTTATTAAAATAAAAACTAGTATAAACTTGAGATCAACATCAACGATATTTTTTTTGACTTTACATACATTATACAGGTAAAACCACGAATACGGTTATGCATTAGCTGTGCTAAACCGCGCTCATCGATTTACTACTGTGGATGCTAATGGTCAAAAATATATTGCGCGCGTATCAATGACCGTGTTCGCACCTTCGTAGTTTTATTTGTATATTCATCACCCCAAGTAGCATACAGAGCTACAATTTGGCCACACAACTGTTTTGACTTACTTATCATCAATAATGGTGTTTTAATGGCCATGAGAACGTCATCATAGCTAACAAATTCAAATATGACCAACACAGTATAACTGTGTTTACCAAAATGTAGCTATAAAATGACTAATTTAGCTATGAAATGATAAAAATGTAAGAATATTGCTGACACATTAGTTTTTATTTGTACATGGGCGCCGTTACACTGATATTCTGGAGGGGCATCTCATTGGATAATTAAAATTTTCAAAAAACTGTTCTTACAATCATTTTTATCAAATCGAGAAATTTTTTTTACTTTCACTTTTTTGGGAGAAAACATTAACCAAGAAATTCACTTGTACGCCCTCGATGGGTTCGAACAAACTTTAGACCCAAAATAAGATTTTTTAATTATTCATTACGCACATCGTTGGAATTTCAGTTGAGCTTTTCGTCTCAAAATTGGTTCAAGAAATATTCGATTTCCTCGATATAATTAAGGATCACCCTGTATAAATAAAAAAGTAATAAATGTTTATTTACTTGCATAACAACATAAATACACAACTTTTAATATAGGATATAGGTTAGTAATATTGATTTTATAAATGAAGGAAATGTCGGCTGTTCCAACATTTACTAGTATGCTGAACACAAATCTGAAATTATTTTGCCCCAGAGGCACTTTCTAAAATATGAAATTCCAATTGGCTTTTATTGTTTATCATTTGTACGTTGTATTCATATTTTGGAGAAAATATTATTTTGTGCATATTCAGTAATATTTTCTTTCATTTTCATGTAGTGTCTGATTCAAAAATGAACAATAAAGTAATTTCCGGTCAAATGGGAAGTTGATTCGAGTTTGTTTGATACTATCTAAATCAGTATAATTTACTATAAAAACTTCCCAAAAGATCTATTGTCTAAAATTTATTTTAAAAAAGTTATGGCGATTTTTGTTACTATGTATTCTAGTGAATGCCTTTTATGAAATTCAGATATCTATTTTAGTTTTCGAGAAAATGGTCCCGGAAGTTTTAAGTGGGTCCCCCTTTGTACATATATTTTTAAATTATCTGAATGTTCTCGATGTAATTAAGGATTACCCTGTATACAGTAAAAAACTGTACAAAATTCTAATATGCTCTTAGTTCTCTTCGCTTTACAGCAGAATGTAAACACTGTCAACCTAAGACTTACCAAGTACTTGAATAAATTATAAATCAATAAATATTTCTCGATTTTATAAGTAGGTAGGTTATGATATGCATTTTTGTGAAAATTTTTGTTATCCAGTGTAGACCCCCCCCCCTCCTTAATTTCAGTGTAGCGGCGCCTATGAACGGAATTGAGGTCAACTTTTTCTCAAATAGAATGGTATATTTTTCATGGCCCTATTTTGAAAGGCCCTTTTTGTGCACTTTCCAACAATATGTCAAATATGGCTATTTGCACTTGAAAAAAAAAATACAATCTAAATAAATAAAATTTTCAATGAAAGAAATTAGAATTCAATTGACTCATTTGATGATATTATATAAAAAAAACAATCTAAATGTTCACCTTGGTAATTGACATGGTCTGGTCAAACTAAAGGTGTCAAATGAGTGCTTATCAAACATTGTGGACTATCAAAAATAAGTAATTTTATTTTTCAAAATATGGTAATTATGAGGGTTCAAGTTGACTCGTGTTTCATTTATATACAGACAGATCCAGAATGATTGAAGGTGACGTAACCAAAGAATCACAGCAAAACAAAACTGATTTCCGTTTTATCAAAATTTATTTCCCTCTCATCCAAACCTGTCACACATTCCAAATAAAGTTGCCAATCTTGTATAAAGAGATATATGTAAGCGGCACAGAAACAATTTTTATAAAGCGGCACTCAAAGATCCTTGATCCGTTTTGTGACAAATTCTCATCGATCGATTTTTATTCTAACTGCGTATCTTTTAATATACCTGTAGAGTTCATGACGTCATCGGATTCAAAACTTTGACATCATCGATGTTTAAAAGAAATTAATAAAAAACCATCAAGATAAGTTAACTATGATTTAGTACCTAAATTAGGTTAGCTCTATTTTTGATTTCTACATTAGGTTAGATTAACAAAAGTTGTAAAGCAGAGAAAAGTGAACAACTTTTCTTAATCTAACCTCACGTAAAAATCGAAAATAAGGTCAACTTAATAAAAAATTTTAATTAATTTAATTAAAAATTTAAATTAAAAATTATTACGTGAAACTTTAACTTTTAAGAGATTTTAATAAATGAAGTTTGTAAATTTAACTTAAAACTAGGATTAGATACCCTGGAATTTTTACTTGTGATATTTATTTTTTTCATTTCATCAAGACAATTTTTTGTAGTTAAATTGCTTTGTGGAGAAAAGTATTGGATTTAAAACAAAAATCCAATACTTTTCTTTACAATTAGTGCGTGCACTGTTGTCCGCACGACAGGTAGATGAAAAAATGAATTCTCTGCTATCCTAAGCTTACGCCACGCCACAGAATTCGTATACCAGAAACGACTTTCAAAATGCCGATTTTGATGTTGACGTACCAAATCTACGTGAACTTCAGCCATTTTTTGTAGGTACTGTCAAGCGGAGAATTTAAATATACCTACCTATGTAAAATAGCAGCAATTTTTATAATCTTTGAGGATTGTTACACAGTCGATTTTAATTATTAATAATTTGTTTAAATTAGAATTGTATTACATTTTAAGTTGTGTATCAGTGATTTATGGATATTATCTTGTCAGGTTAATTGAGCATTTCAAGTTTATATTACATAATTCGTCCAATTTTGCAGATTTTAATGGTAGGTAAATAAATACAGTGGACAATCGATATATTTTTAATACATAGATCTGAATATTTAATTTGTTTAAAATTAAAAATATAAATGAATACTTTTGCTAAAATGTAAACATCAAATAAATAAAGAAATGATTTTCGTTGTAACTAGGTAAATTAAAAATTTTCTACGCTACAAAATTAAAAATGAGAATATTTTTCAGATGAATAGAAAAATAATTTTTGTTAATCATCTAAGTTACATATAATCTCCAAAAATTTTACTTTTAAAAATTGTTTAGGTAAAAGGATTTTTACTGGAAATTAATAAATTCTTGTAAATAATTTAATAAAAAATATCACCTTAAGTGGACCTCAAAACTAGTACAACTAGAGGATTAAAGTTTACTCTAGCCTAATACGGCCATCTAACTAAGCATCCATGCACATTAGATAGGTATTATAAATTCCTAACTCTAACTATGAATTTTGTCGACAATATCTGGGTATATTATGGATGTATTGGTAGTTAAGAATTTACCAGTTTATCTACAATTTTTTCCGAATAAAGGACTGAAATAAGATTTGTTTACATCAGTAGCGGCTGGTGACAGTTAGGCTACGTCATATTGGAGCATGGAACTCAAGCGATACTTTAAGGCATAACTATCAAGACTAAATGAACAAGTTTTGCAGACAAAAAATTTCGATTGAAATTTGCGAAAAAGTTGAAAAAATTGTATGTCACCAGGTTATTTTTTAAACGATTTGTAAAATATTTGCAAAACATTTTTTCCCGAATTAGGTGGAATATATATCGACAGATTTCAAATTCCTATAAAGTTACACCGTTTTGAAATTTTATTTTTGATTCATTTTCACTGTGCAAATAAATCAATATTTTTTTTTTTGAAATTTTAAATCTGTCGATATATTTACCACCTGATTCTGAAAAAAAATGTTTCGCAAATAAACACACTTTTTTCAACTTTTTTTTCGCAAATATCAATCGCAATTTTTTTTCTGCAAAACTTCTTCATTTTGTCGTGCTAGTTATGCCCTAAAGTATCGCTTGGGTCCCATGTTCCATTAGTATGATATGACAGAGCCTAAATTTCACCAGCTACCACTGCATGGTTTACACAATCCTTAACACTTTAGATTGAAGGAAATATCATAATTTTGACGGGAGGGGCGAAAGACACTTCTGATCTCTGATTCTGTTCATTTTTTGTATTCTAAAGCCACCTTATGTATAACAAGGTAATTAGAACAAAATGGTATTTTCTTATTTTCTCTTAGCTGTAATTTTGTTTGTATTTATCGTACATTTTAACACGACATATGAATAAATTCCTTATTAATAGTACTAATAAATGGTACCACGGTACTAATAGGGTTCCATTTGAAAAAATTGAGTTTTCCCCAAAAACCATTTTGATGAACTTTATTTGCTTATAAATCGTAATTTAGTATTTTTGACGGGATTTCGATTTTTCTAGCATTACACGGGTCATTTAGAATAAATTGGAACCATTATAGCATACAATGGAAAACTAAAAATTATATTATAAAAAATATTGACATTTGAAATGTCACTTATTTGGTATCATTGGATTCAGAAAATTATGCAGAATTCAAAAATGCAATAATATACATTGTTCCATTTAAAAATTGAAAGTTACTATCACTTCCGGCGAAACCGGAAGTGAAAAAGAAATCACTTCATGTCAAAAAGTGCCGCTTGTTATGTATATAGGATATTCCAAATTTCACTCAATTATCTTCAAAACTAAAGGAGAAAAGAGGGGTGTACCATGATCCTGTTACACCCGGTATATTTCATTAAATATTTTAATATTTTAAGAATATTTTGTAAAATGTTTTAAATACTGTCACATTCTCGGTCACATTATTATGAAAATATTTTTGGCGAACCATGCTTTTTTGTCTTTAACGAAATGTTAAATAAACATGTACGGAAACGATATTGAAATATTTTGAAAATGTGTTGTAAATAATGCTATTTATACATAAGATAATTTTAATTTACGCCTTGGCTGATTTCATATCCTGGTCTATGATATAACCTCTACCGCAGCAGTGGATTTGCTACTTTTCTGCTTACAATTAGTTAAACAAGTAGGACTAAATTCATTTTATTTAAATTAAACTTACCTGAAAAATTCTCTGGGTAGTCTCGTACCTGCATCGACATACGCTTGCAAAGTCACCTCAATCATTCGACCATACGCGTTATATTTATTATTTGGTAAATAAGGATACTTGTTAAAGTTTGCTCAAATATCAAGGTAGTATTTTGGTTATATTATATGTATAATATTTATGTATAAATCAAATCATTTTAATTGATGAAATTTACTTATTGGTTAAATTCGATGCTCAAGTTCATACGTTAGGTGTTAGGTGAGATTAAATTATTAACGTAATGTAAATGTATTTGAATTAATTTGACATCAAATGTAACAAAAAAAAATGACAGAAAATCTTTTAATAATATAATAAATAACACGTATTAAAAAACGTTGTAAGACCTACAGAACGGAAATTGTTTACTGTTACCTACAGTATTATACAGTGCGCGCATAAAAGTTGGAATAAATTCGACAAAATTGTTACAAAGCGAGTGACAAAAAATCGCTCCAACAAGTCGTCGATTTTTAAGTTAATTTCTCTGTTTTATCTTGCATACTGCCAAGTAAATCGAAGACAATTTGAACATTTTAATTTGTATTGAATATTTAAATAGAATTTCATCTAAAAATTTTTTTTCTCAAACAAATTGTTATGTAATATTTAGAGTGAAATTACTGACAAGGAGACTACCAAATTTTACATAATAGGCCTTAGTTCTCAAGATAAAAAACTTGAAAATATTACGTTTAACTTGGGTCAAGTCGTCTGTGTTACAGCTTCGAAAAGCGTAGCTCCGTTTCGCACGCAGTCGATCGGGGTTCAAATCCAACTAACGGCTTACTTTTTTTTTCATTTTTATTAATTTATTTTCTTGTAATATTATCTATTATTAACAATTTATAATTAAATTTAATATACAAATTTCTATACAATGAATAAGTATCGGAAATTAATTATTTTATCTAATCGACAAAATGTGAATAGCAAATGATGACTTTGCTGACCAAATTATAATTTTTGCTGGTGAATTCCGGAATTTGCTAAAAAAATATTTTTGTTAAATTTTGCATTTGTTGGCCAAAAAAATTATTTTACAGATAAAATAATTGCTTGTAATTTACTAACCGAATATTACTATATCTTAAAAGTCATTCTCAAAATAAAAGAGAAAAACTATAAAAAAAAACTAAATTAATATGGTAAATTGAAATATACTTGATATAATTAATATTCACTATCACAGAACAAATTGAATGAAAATTTACAATGACATTTGACACAAATATTTCTTTGTCCATTGTAACTATTTTCTAAGGAATGACGTGGCATGCCAGTAGTGGAAAAAAATGTTTTAAAAACGTTTTCTTAATTATGCATAAAAAGGTTAAATTAAACATGTATTTTAATATTTTAATAATATTTTATAAACAATTTAAAATATTTTAAAAATATTCCTACGAAGATGAATATAAAATATATTTTCATTGAATATTTTCAAAATATTTCAGCAATATTGATAATCATTATAAAATATTTAAAAAATGTTGTATGCTGTTAGGGTTATGTTGTTTTTATAGTAAATATCAAATAATTACTCGTATTAACCGCTGTTAACCTATGAAAACAATGTAGTGATTGGATAATAATGATTTCTTCTTTATGTAAGTATTTTGATTACATTTACCTAATAGTCTAAGAGCCAGTGACATTTTTCGGTGATGATTTAGTTAAGGCCTATTTTATGAGAGGATGTTGAGAGGGGCATAACTAAGTGTCATCCGCGAGGATTAACCCGGATTCCAGTCATAAGGGGGTGGTAGAACACCCCCAACGTGTAAAAAAAACTGCATATTTTTATTATTTAGTTAAGGCTGAAATTTTCTCCAGTAGTCCTCTGATAGCTCACAATCATCGATATAATATTTGCAGAACTATTAGCCAGTCATAAGGGGGTGGCAGATCACCCCCAACATGTCGATGAACTTTTTATTACTTAGTTAAGCTTCATCTTTTAGTATGTTGTTGTGACAACTATTTCAAGTGTAAATGCCAATTTGCAGAACAAAATGGCGGCATTAACACCCTGGCAAAACGATTTGAATTTATAAAAAATTTTTACTTTCAGCCGCATATATCTTTGGAACTATGCAAGATACGAGAAAGTTGTATTATTGTTTTTTTATGGGAAATTTAATTCTCTACAAAAAAGATCTTTTGATATTTTCGTGTATCTCCTTTAGTTTCTGAGATATACTGAAAATTAAAAAAATTTGCAAAAATTTTTTACGTTCAGACGCAAATATCTTTGGAGCTATGCTAGATGCGTGAATACGACTTGAAACACTTTTTGTAGGAAATTTAATTCTCTATAAAAATAGTCTCTCGACATTTTCGTGTATCTCCTTTAGTTTCTGAGATATACTGAAAATAAAGAATTTTCTTTCCATAGCCGACAAACCGTTGGAGACGTACTAAATAATATTTCCCTAAAACCATGTTTTTTTATTCCTACAAGTTCAGAAACGTCGAAAAATTTAATTTTTAGCAATAGTGAAATTGAGCCCTATACCATTATACATTTTTCAACGCAGTCATGCGATGAAATGTTAAGGACAAAGTCACCTTAGCCAAATTCTTTCCGATTATTTTTGAATCATCCGATTTTTTATATATTTCTGTACCCATTGAAAGAAAGTTCAATGATTTTTTTTCAGATGCTTCTATTGCTGCGTTCTCGAACTCGAAAAATTTTTTTCGTTGCAATTGTGTTATCTGATTTTCATAATGATACTGATTTCAGAAAAAATATAATCAGTGCCTATTGAGAACCCCAAAATATGATGAATATTATTGTAATTGTATTACTATAATAATTAAAGAAACCCGATTGCCATGAAAAAAATTATGAAAATTTTTTTTGAAAAAAATCGAAATTATTGAAGTTCCACGATCTCGATAGATAAAAAACATTGTAAATTTATGTTGAATCATTAATATCTTTTTTTGATCATATCAAAAATGTTCCAAAAAAGGAAACACGAAATAAATAAAAAATATCTCAAAAAACATCGTAATTTCAACGCATAATTATTTTTATTATTTCAAATAAATGTTGTACAACTAAGCAAATTTTTTGAATAATAACGAATTCGTGATTAATTTTTTTGAATTATTATTTGAATAACATATGATAGTAAATATAAAACAAAAAGTATGAGTGGAAAGTAAAAAAAAGTAAGTATAAAAAAATTTATTATCAATTCTCTAGCCAGTCGGAATCACCCTCCTCATCGTCTGCTGAATCGAGATCACTCGATGCACGGGACTCTATATCTATAAAATTGAAACAAATGAATTATTGAAATAACTGCGATAATAACTATCTTGAGCACCAGAATGTCCTTCCTCACGAATGTTCTATTCATGAGGAATTCCTTATATTCAGTATATCTCAGAAACTAAAGGAGATACGCGAAAATGTCAAGAGACTATTCTTGTAGAGAATTAAATTTCCTATAAAAAGTGTTTCAAGTCGTATTCACGCATCTAGCATAGCTCCAAAGATATTTGCGTCTGAACGTAAAAAATTTTTGCAAATTTTTTTAATTTTCAGTATATCTCAGAAACTAAAGGAGATACACGAAAATATCAAAAGATCTTTTTTGTAGAGAGTTAAATTTCCCATAAAAAACAATAATACAACTTTCTCGTATCTTGCATAGTTCCAAAGATATATGCGGCTGAAAGTAAAAATTTTTTATAAATTCAAATCGTTCTGCCAGGGTGTTAATGCCGCCATTTTGTTCTGCAAATTGGCATTTACACTTGAAATAGTTGTCACAACAACATACTAAAAGATGAAGCTTAACTAAATAATAAAAAGTTCATCGACATGTTGGGGGTGATCTGCCACCCCCTTATGACTGGCCAATCGTTCTGCAAATATCATATCGATGATTGTGGGCTATCAGAGGACTACTGAAGAAAATTTCAGCCTTAACTAAATAATAAAAAGATGCAGTTTTTTTACACGTTGGGGGCGTTCTGCCACCCCCTTATGACTGGAATCCGGGTTAATCCTCGCGGATGACACTTAGTTATGCGCCTCTCAACATCCTCTCAAAGAATAGGCCTTAACTAAATCATCACCGAAAAATGTCACTGGCTCTCCTACTATAATTTATTATAATTTACACCCCACAGTTTGCCACACCAATTATACCTTTGAGTAGGTCGTAACGATATCTGCGCGACCGCTCGCCTACACTCCTTTGTTTTACTGTAGTTGATGTTTAGGCATGCACATTCAAAAAGTTCATCAAACCGTTTGTGATTTTCTGCTGCAAAAAACCTATTAGTGCACCGTAAAACTGGGAAAAAGTAGGTTCCTTCTTGAAAAAAATTTTTTTAAGGTACAACCACTTGGGACCTTCACAGCATGATAGCCTAGGTCCTTGGCCATCTGTAATGGCCAATTACAAAATTTTTTTTGGAGGTCAAACTTTTTTTATTACGAAGAATGTCATAAATTTGTCAAAATTAATTTTCTTACTTTTTTCACACATCCCTCATGATATCTCCGGAACCAATCGAGATAATCATAGGTATTTTTTTTTAATTGATAAAGGAAATGTGGGCGAAGGTCACTGCTTTAATTTCGTTTTTATGGAAAATTTAATTTTTTTTGTAAAACTAGGTGAAACTGGAACGTTTACCTTCCTTGCTGCATTTTTTTCGGTAAGCGAAAAACTTTTTTATTTTAAGGAATTTTGTCATACTATATGCGTATGAAATAAAGCTTACACTTCAAGAAAGTTTTTAAAAAAAATTCAGTTCTCTACGACTTATAGTTTTCGAGATTTTGTTTTTTAAAGTTACGAGTTTTTCGATCCTAGATGCGCCTCACTGCGGCGCCACTCAAGTGTGTACAGTGTAGACTATTGAATACAAGTAATCTTATATTATACATAATATATTGTCATTTAGAAACAAGCTTTTCTTTTGTGTAATGTGAATGCGAATGAGTATTATTTTTATTGAGTTTTTACATATTATTTAATGCTTAACAATGGAATGTTTATTTTATGTTATCAGAATTAAAATCAGGTAATACAATTCTGGTAAAATCTGTTGATACTGATGTCCTGATTTTGCCTTACATTATTACTGTGAAACACCAGATATGTCCCAAAGGAATATATTTATACAATTAGGACATAGTAAGAATATACAATTTTTGTCAATTAACAATATTGTGGCAAATTTAGGAGAGGAAATTTGCAAGAAAGTATTAACGATTCATTGCCTAACTGGTTGTGACACAACTAATGCCATGTATAAAATAGGGAAGAAAACGGCATTCTATGTTTTATATAAAAATTTAAATAATTTAAAAGATTTAGAAAACCTTCCTTTTCTGTCAGAGGATAAAGCGATGGAATTAGGGGTAAAATATACGCTTTATTTATATAAGAATAAAAACAAAAATATAAAATCCCTGAATGAGATGGGACTTAACAACAAGTACAAATCGGCCAGCTTCTGAGCTGCCTCCTACTGACCATGCTTTTAGACAACATTTAAAAAGGTAATAATTATTTTTTCTAGATCGCCCATACCTATTAAAAAAGAAACAAAACACCTACATGTAATTATTTTCTTTTTTAGGTATAATAATATAATAATAACACCACATGAAATTACAACCCTCTTTTATCCCTGAAGGTCTGGAATGACCTTGTGTGGGAGAGGGCTACAGATTTAGAGACAATGGACACACACCCAATGTCCGAGTATACTACGATTAATCTCTCTCACAGAAAAATCCCAGTTCCTCGACCGGGAATCGAACCAGTTCCAATTCCAATTTAAAACATTTATTGCATATTAAAATACATCACAAAAAACTTAATTAGAATGCCACACTCGGCATTGTACAAACAAAATCGAACCCGGGACCCCGAAGTTTTGAGGCAAGTACATTACCTCTAGACCACGGAGCCAGGTGTCTGTATAAATTAAAAATTTAGTACAATAGCCATATACAATACATGCAGATGGAAGATCCAACTCGATACGGTTGGACATTTGAAGAAAATGTTTGGAAGGCAACTTTTTCTAGTCAAAAATCTGTGCCCGATATTGTAAGGCAAAGTTTGTCAATAAGATGTTCCGACAGAGTCTGTAACAACAGATGTACCTGTTTTGCTCAAGGTTTGAAATGCTGCAGTGAGTGCAAATATGCAAACTGCTGCAACCAAGGAACTGTCTAGATATTTTTAGATTCCGACGTTGACGATTTTTAAAATATTTTATAACAAGTTTTAAATTTATGTTTTAAAATAAATAATTATTTCGTATTTTTTTTAATTCAATTTTAGGTTTTAATGTATAAATATAATGGATTTTAAATAATGTGCAATGTAAATAATGATAAGTAAAACCTAAGTGCTTATGAAAATAAAATTTATATTAAAGATATGTCAAAAATAATACTTAATAGTATGCACCCACAACACGCATAGCACACTGATTAAAGCACAGTAGAACCGGGGGAGATATCCTGCCCGCAGAAACTTAATTTCAAATAACAATAACTTGAAACGTACAAGTCGTAGAGTATTGCGTTTTTTTTAAAAACTTCCTTGATGTGTTAATTTTATTCCGTATACATATACTGTGACAAAATGCCTTAAAAATAAATGTTAAAGTATTACCTAATTTTATAAAAAACTAGGTTTTCCATAAAGACTAAATTAATTCAGTCACCTCCGCTCACGTTTCCTTTATCGACTAAAAAAAAAATGTGATTATCTCAATTGGTTCCGGAGATATCGTGAGGGATGTGAAGAAGTACGAAAAATTAATTTTGACAGATTTATGACATTTTTCATAATAAAAAAAGTTGGACCTCCCAAAAAATGTTGTAATTTGCCATTTTAGATGGCCAAGGGCCTAATCTATTATTCTGTGAATGTCCCATGTGGTTGTACCTTAAAAAAATTTTTTGAAACGTTTTTGTCGGTTTTTCAGTGTACTATATTGTATGAACCAGAGACCTAAATAATTAGACTGATTATGTACGCTTCACGCATCTGTTTGCGCATGCAACATATGGGCGCAGCTATTCTGATGATCATATTGTTGATATGGTACAAAAAATAATCACAATCGCTCTATTGACGGAAAAGTTAACATAACTATAATTTAGAATTCTCAGAAGATATCCTAGAATAATATTTTATTTCTTTATTGGGGAAAATTCGCTCACATTTTTTTTCATAATATCACAAACTAGGTATACGATCACAAACAAATAGTGTTTTATATTTATTTTACCAAATCAAAATATATATAATGAAAACATCATTAATTCAAAATTTTATTAACATTTAAATTATCCATCATATTTCAAAACTATTTTAGATGACAAAAAAATTATTAAATATTTCGAATAAAGATATTGGAAGGGTAATTGTTAAGTACAATTATAAATCACATAGAGGATAAAACATAATAACTCTTGCGAGTGTTTTTTAAATCGGTATTTTCACAATTGGACAAAACTGGTAAAATGTGCGTTTGAATCGCTATATCAGAATAGTTTGATTTTTGTAGAATTTCAATACTTTAAATAAAAAGTATTGGATTTTATTTTTTGAAAAATACAGGGTTGTGCAAACCTGGAAAATTTCAGTTTACAGAAGCTTCCTTTAAACATTTCCTAGGGCTCATTTTAAATATGGAGATCTTTAGTTTGATGAAAAATCCCTTTAAGAGTCATATATGAATATACCAATATCTGATTTTCTTAAAAAGAGCCCCAGACAATGTCACTGGAAACATTCCTAGGAAAATAATTTACAAAGTTGAAAAGTCCCAGTTTTGCCTATAACCCTAAAAAAGTAGGTATCGAAATATTATTTGATTTTCTTTGATATACAGGATAAATTTTCAGACTTAAAAAAGATATATAAAACACGTGTGTAATTTGGTGCTTAAAAAATTCGTTATAACGTTTTAAAACAAAAAATGAGTTGTATACGTTTGTATAAATTTTCTTGCATACCTTATGCAAAAAAATGTATACAAACTTATACAACCCATTTTTTTAAGTTTTTTGAAGGCGACGTTTTAAAAAAGTATTGTAATAAAATTTACAAAGATGTTTGCCATAATATTAAATTTTTATGCATTGAAAATACCACAAAATAAAGCAAGAGCAATGTTGTCACTGTTTCATTTTATGATTATTCATCGCCAGAAAATGTAATGTTTTGATTTGACAAACATCTTTGTAGACAATAATTTTTATATTTTTTTCATGGGAATTTCTTAAATATTTTTGGGAGAATAATGTGAAATTCAGCGATAGCTAAGATTTATTGGAAAGTGATTTATTAAATGTAACAGGCATATATACAGTTTTATACTCCTTCTTTTTCAAAAATAATAAATTCGCATTAGTTTATGAAATTCTGCTATTCTCATGTTATAATTGATTAAAATGAGTATACGATTCACTTTTATGAGCAGTTAAAAAAATTTAATTTCAAATCATATGTCTCAAAACTACTTTCCAGATCATTGCCACATTATTTTTGAATTTCACCTCTAAAAGTCCATGCAAATGACGGCTTCAATTTTCGCAAATAATTAGGCTTAGTAAGCATTCTCCTTATTTAGTTCTGTGTGTAACACAGGTACACATTCTGTATAATATGATCATACTCTATTTTTACAATTTTTCAAATTTGTGTAGGTATCTATTTTGTAACAAAAAAAGAACATCGATGACGTTACAACTCTGACACAGATGACGTCACGTATTAGACACGTATGTCAAAAGATGCGCATTTAAAAAAATCGACCTGTCTAAGGATTTTTCTCAAAAATAGACTGTTTACGAAATAATTTATTCCATTTTATATTATAAATATGTACATAAAATATGGGCTTTTGTTATTTATATTTTAAATATTTATAGGTTGTTCTATTTTTCAAATCCAATTTGACCGTGATTGGTTAAATTACTTTTTTTTAATTTATCTTGCTTCTGAATATTTTCTTTCTGTTGCTTATAAGTAAATAAGTCTCTAACAATCATTTTATCACCTGGATTAAGATTAAGGATTTGTTTGATGAAATGCTGTCCATCCTCATTAGATGCTGCAGGTCCCAAACTTGCCTTGGCTGCTGTCAAAAGTTCAGGATGCTCTGTTAAAGTGTCAGACAACGACGCGATAAGGACATCTGCAACATTATTTTTTGTTAATTAATTAATGTATTGTAGATTAACATTAATAAGTGTTATATTAGAACTAAATAATAAATAATTATATAGGTAATAATATTGTTCATTATTACTCATTATTCATTTTAGAAAAAAAGTTGCAATGGTAAATGTTTAAAAATATTCATAAATAGTTAAATTACATTACAAAATATTAGTACTATTTGTGTTGTAATGATATATCTAAGCATAAAAACAAATATTAAAAAAGATGCGTTCAATGTTAAAAATCCTATTCATAAATTTCAAAAGTAGTGTATGGAAGCACACAAAATAGCAAACAATTTTTGCAAATAAGTATGTACCATATATTGTTACGTGTTTGCTATCCACACAAACACCTCGACTCGTAGATTCGTTGATTGAAAGTCCAGGTAACACTTACTCACTACTTTTTTTACTAATTGACAATTAACAACAATAGATTAATTACTGTCTTAACTATAATTACACTTGAACACTTATAAGTCTCTTTCTTATTTCTTCTTTACTCGTTCACGTTCAGTTTAAGATTGAGTCTCGGCCCACCGTGCGTCTTATTTATACATCCATTCACACGGTCTAGAGCATTCCAGAATATTCCCGGCCGTTCGCATACAATTCTAGTCTCATCTAACCAGTCTACACAGTCCATTGGCGAAACACTGCCCCTCCTTAAGCCTGAACGTCCCGATCAGGCAATTCATTGTTCCCTGCATACTTGGCTAGTCTCTCTATATGCACCACCTTCATCTTGGATTTTGGACTTTGCTGAATTCTATATACAACGTCGTTTAGTCTGGTAACGACAGTGTAAGGACCTTCCCAGGGCGGGTGAAGCTTTGGGGACCTGCCGTTCTTTCGTTGTGGGTTATATAGCCAAACCAAATCTCCAGTCTGGAACCCTCCTGAATTCGCCTTAAGATCATAACGAGCCTTCATGCGATCACTCGCTATGGCAACTCGGTGTCGTATCAGCTCATGAATGTTCCTTAGCCATTCACCAACTTCATCGGCGTAGTCATTTATGGAAAGTCGCTCCTCATCTGGTGTGCTAAACAAGGTCACATGGCAGCCTAATCTCACATCCAAACATCACGCGAGCCGGCGTCTATTTTGTTGTTTCATGAATGGAGGCCCTGTATGCCATAAGGAAAAGAGGTAAGTGACTGTCCTAATCTCTCTGATGTTTCTCAACCACTTTGGATAGGTGTTTCTCCATGGTTTTATTATATCTCTCCACCATTCCGTCTGATTGTGGATGTAGGGCTGTTGTTCTTGTCTTATGAATTCCCAGTAAGCGACACATCTTCTGAAACACCACTGATTCAAAGTTTCTTCCTTGATCCGAATGCAATTCTAGGGGCACGCCAAATCGACATATTAGATTATCTACCAGAACTTGAGCGACAGTGGCTGCTTCTTGGTTGGGTGTGGCATAAGCTTCAGGCCACTTACTGAAATAGTCCATGGCAACTAAGATGTATTTGTTCCCGTCATCTGTCACGGGGAATGGACCAGATACGTCGATCGCAATTCGCTCAAAAGGAGCCCCTACGTTATATCGTTTCATTTGGCTCTTACTTCTTGTCCGTGGCCCCTTACTTGCCGCACAAACTTCACATTTGCGGCACCAAGCCTCCACATCTTGGCGGCTGTTCACACAGTAGAATCGTTCACGTACTTTGGTGAGAGTTTTGTTGATGCCAAAATGTCCGCCAGATGTTCCACTATGCACTTCCTAGAGTACTTTTGGTATGCGACACCTGGAAATTACCAATCTTAAAGAAATTTCCTTCCTGTCTGGACTTTCCCAAGCTCTTTTCAACAGTCTTGACCCCAAAGAAATCAAGGGGTGTTAAATCAGGTGACCTTGGAGATCACCTCACAGGACTATTCGCCGAAATTACGTTTTCTCCGAATCTCCGTTGAAGGTAATCAATTACTATCCTTGAATTATGGGGAGGAGTGCCATCTTGTTGGAAATAATTTTCCCTGTCGTAAATGGAAAGGTAATACAGCTAAACTGTCCTCAATTTCATTTTGCAGAAATCCCAAATATCTGGCACCAGTCTGATTTTCAATTCAAACCCAATTTGCCTTAAAGAAACAGTCTTATTAACTTCTACTCGAGCCAAAACATTAATTTCCGTTCCTTCGTCAAGAACGAAATTTTCTTCGGGATCATTGTTTGCTCACTTCGGAATTGATTTTCAAGACGATTAAAATAATTTCTCGCTGGATATTGTCTATCAGAATAACATTCGGCATAAAGGTATCTAGCCGCAACGGCATTTCTTCTACATTCTCCATAAATAATTAACATGTCCACTTTTTCATCTCTTGTGTAAATTTGCGGCATTTTGAACACAATTAACAAGAATTTTAAACAATTTTTAAAGACGCAATAAAAACATAGGTAAATCAACAAATGTTTGACAAGTTAAATATTTCATTGTTTTCAAAGCCACCTTAGTTAGACTTCTTAACATTTAATAAGAACAAAATTGTATTTTCTTATTTTCTTTTAGCTGTAAGTTTGTTTGTATTTATCGCACATTTTAATACGACATAAGAATAAATTCCTTATGAATAGTACTAATAAATGGTACCACGGTACCAATGTGGTTTCATTTGAAAAAATTGAAATTTTCCCCAAAAAACTATTTTAATGAACTTTATTCTCTCATAAATCACGTAATTTGGTATTTTTGATGGGATTTCGATTTCATAAGTGGCGTGGCGTGGCGTGCGTGCGTGCGTGCGCGCGTGTGTGTGGGCGCGCGCGCGTGTCCGTGTGTGTGCGTGTGGTGTGCGTGTGGTGTGTGTGTGGTGTGTGCGTGTGTGCGTGTGTCAGTGTGTCAGTGTGTGTCAGTGTGTCAGTGTGTGTCAGTGTGTCAGTGTGTGTCAGTGTGCGTGTGCGTGTGTGTGTCATTTATGTATGACAATTAAGGTATGACTGAAAACTAATTTTGCCAAAAAAAAGCAAGGAGTGCGCACTTTGTACAATTTGCGTACATTCATACAAAGAAATTATTTTTTACTTTTTAGTATGACTAAGAAAAGCAAGTTTTAATTTTTTTTTATTTTTACGTTATTGTACTTAATATAAGGTAGTAGGTAGTGTTTTTTTTTGACCTCGAGATTTTGATTGATATATCCGTTTTGAACCCTCCTGAATCCATTTCTGAATGATGACTGTCGGTGCGTATGTGAGGATATATATATGTGTGTATGTGTGTATCCGCGATAACTCAAAAATACTAGTGGGAGACTTCCCAAATTTGGTAGTTAAGATTATCAGCAACATTTTAGGTGACACGTTAAATTCGTTGATGCACAAAATTGGCCAGCTGAAAGGGAGTCCACGGGACCCAAACTTTTTTGTATATGACTACAAAAAAAAATATATTCTTGATGAAAGATTATAAATCATGTCTACTATATCAAGCGAATAAAATATATCTTCCAAGTACTTAAATAAAGCTGATGTAAACTGAAATATTTTACACATTTTGGCCTCAAGAAATGGGGTCAGGATAAATTTAACAGTTCGACGTTTGAAAAGTCTAATTTAGTTACAAAAATGTCAATGTCAACAACAAAAAATTATTAAAATATCTGACGTGAATTATTATTGACAGTATCGAATGACGGTGATAATTATTTAAAAATATAAACGAAACATTTCAAGGTATGTATAAATTTAATTGAGGTAAGTGAAGAATTAATTGGAATGATTTTTTTTAGATCAGGATGATATATACTGGTATAAGAAAGTTATGTGCTCGCCACATCAGATATTTTAATCTAGCAATAAATATTTTAGGATGTAACCTATCATCACCTGTAAAATATAAATCATTGTTTTATATCATCTGACACTGAACATATGATGTTTGATTATTCGCTGAGTTTAAATTTGATGTATTTCTTTTACATTTGTTTGAATTTTATTATCTTGAATTTTCATTCTTTCATCATATTCTTTATTACGTTTTTTTGTCTCCTCATTTATATTTATAAAATTTTCATTTATTTTGTCTATTTCTTTTTGTAGATTTATATCCATACTCTCACTAGTTATATTTACCTATTTTACAATCTCTTCAGTAAATTGTAAATCAATATTATCTAACTTTCATAATTATTATATCTGTATAAATTTCCCATATCTGTACTTAATTTCTCATTCATTTTTTTCCCATCTTTAGCTATATTTCCTCTCATAGTCATTAATCTATTTAACATATTCTGAGATGTTATATCTCCTGCTTCATGTGTAACCAGCACAGTATTATCAATTTCCTCATTTTGATTTGACGATGAGCTCTGCTCCTGATCTGCTAAATTACTCATTTTTGCAGGTCTTAATTTCATAAATCACTAATTACTGAACAATACATGTCAAAATACAAAGGTTTACTATTATTGATTTGTCATAAATATTACATTTTAATTTTAGCTGCTCTTAATCTCAGTTAGCCGGTTCAATATTGTTTAAAACTTTTATAATAATAATAATACAAGATTATTTAATTGAATTAAATTTCTCAAAATTCTTCTCTTCTTTTTTATTTATACGAATATACCATTTATATATATTCTTACTATGCTTATACTTCTTCTTTCAAATTAATTAATCTCCATTTTTCTCTTTACAACAAAATTTCATCATCTGTCTAAATTATTAAATTCCAATTTCCCTTCTTTATTTTTTTTCTTGACGACCTCTTTTTTTTCAATTTTTGCATATGTTCCCTTGATAAATTTTCTATTTAATAAATTAATGCTCACCATCTATCATTAAATTCTGACGTTGACTTTTCTTTTAACTTCACATTTAAAATTTGGAGATGGTGTTTGTATTCGATCCCTCCGTTGTTGGCAGTTCTAATTCCAGTTTTGCCTTTGGTGTTCTGTAATGTTGTACCTATTCAGGTGAGTGCACTGCATGTACTGTTCACCGGACGTCTGTCCAAACTATTACATTAATATTATTAATGATGATTTATCCACCCCAAGTAAATATCAAGGTAGACGAACCTCTGCCTGCCAATCAACAATATGTAACAAATTGCCCCCTTTATGGATGTCAAATCCGTTAATATGGTTGAGGCACAATTTAGCGTTTCGTGGGTAACCTGTAATCGTAGAAAATACGACCAAATTGTGGCCCATTTGCCATTAGAGGTTCTCAATAATATTTACGACATTATCATTAATTTGGCTCAGAGATTGGGGCCAGGAAACCTTCAGATTTTTAGCGTTTCATGCTGGGTATAGTGGGCGGATCCCACATTGTATCAGAATTTGCTAATAAAATTGGAAACGGCGTTTACCGAAAACAATTTATATTGCGTTTACTGCTTCGGGAAAGTCTGATTTGTAAGAGCTTCTTGACATAGCTGATAAAGTTTGGGAATCCTGCCAAAGTCCAGTTTTATCCAAAATGCAGTCTAGTTGTTCTGCTTTACCTGTTTCAATCCTTGACACAGTTCTGTCCACAAAGTTATCAGACATTTTAACTACTTTTAATAACTTTTCTGCAAATTTCCTGATGACTTTAAATCAAGTTTCACAACCGTCACTAGAATCACAATTGTCTTCCTTACAATCTGCAAATAACACAAAATACTCATCCTCGTCTCTTACTGATGCACATTGTGCTAATTGTCATAACCGACGTCGTCAAGTTCGAGATCTTCTAATAATCGGAACAATTTTGATCCTACGTGCAATAGGATTTGCTATTATCATCAAGTATATAAAGACCGGGCTTTTAAATGTGGCGGTCCTTGGTGTGCCTTTTGTAAAGTTCCATTATGTGATAATAAATCAAATAATTCAAAAAACTAGACAAATCTAGTGTTATGTCTGCTGACATTAGTGCACTTGACAGCAAACGTCGCCTTTTTATTTTTGATGTATCAAACAATTTACGTTTTTCAATAGATACCGGTGCGGATTTGTCAGTTGTAATGAGAAATGCTTTTACAAATTTAAAAATAAATAATGACTTGTTCTTACCACGGCTAACGGTGGAGTTGTTTACACCTACGGTAACAAAATTTTAAAAGTTGATTTGGAATTACGTCCTGTATTTAATTGTATTTCTAATGTGGCTGACATACCCATCCCAATTATTGGTGCAGATTTTTTGGCACATTTCGGTTTGAAGAACAAACTTTTGGTCGATAACAAGACAAGTTTGTCAGTGAATTGTTACGCCGGAACTAGTTCTGTCATTTCCACAAAATTATTTTCTATTGAAGACCAATATACGGCATTATTACGTAATTTTCCGCAGCTAGTAGGGACACCGGATTTTTTTTGCCTGTCAAACATGTTAAATATTTTATTGTGACCGAGAGCCATTTGCCTTTTAGCCGTCCTCGTAGATGAGATACAGTAAAGTTTAATATAGCGAAAGAGAAATTTGCCCAGATGGTTGAGTTAGGTATTTGTAGACCTTCTTCTTCATCTTTCGCTGCTTCACTGCGTACGGTAGCGAAAAAGGAACCTAGCAACTGGCGTCCTTGTGGTTACTACCGACAGTTGAACACTGTAACTGTTCCTGATAGGTACTACCTACCACACATACAAGATTTTAATGCTCATTTATTTAGTTGTAGTGTTTTCAAGAATCGACTTGGTTCGTGCTTATCATCAGATACCTGTCGCTGAATGTAACATTTACAAGACGACAATCACAACACCTTTCGGCTTATTCGAATTTCTGCAAATGCCATTTTGTTTGAAAAATGCAGGTCAGACATTTCAAAGATATATGAATGAAATTTTTTCTGATTTAAAATTCGTTTTTGTGTGTCTTGATGATGTACAATCATAATACAAGTACAGATCATAGACAACATTTGGAACATTTACGAGTGATTTTTGAACGCCTGAATTAATATGGAATCAATATAAAACCAACTAAATGTGTTTTTGGCACTGGTGATTTGACCTTTTTAGGACACTATATTAGTCCTGAGGAGATTGTGCCGACTAGAGAGAGAATTGGGGTTATTGATGATTTTCCACAACCATCTACTATTAAACAACTTCAACGTTTTACAGGTATGATTAATTTTTATCATAGGTCTGTTCCTAATTTTTTAGAAATTTGGCATCCCTTGCACTTATTGAATGCTAACATGTTACGTGATAAGAATAAGGTTATTAATTTCTGGCCGTTGGAATGTTCTGCTGGTTTTGCGAAAGCTAAGCAAGCCACGGTTTTGGCTCATCAAAGTTGTGATAAGGGTGCAACACTTTCATTAACCCTTGACTGCTCTGGTGTGTTAATGGGTTCAGTTTTAGAACAGACATTTCAAAATTCTATTTTTCCGTTAGGTTTTCTTTCACGGAAACTGACGGATGCGCAAAAACGTTATTCTACTTTTAACAGAGAACTACTGTCACTTTATACGTCAATTAAGCATTTTAGAGATTTATTAGAAGACTGCGTTTTACTTGTTATACCGATCCATTAGTTTCAACTTTATCGTCGAAAACATACCGTTTGCCGCAACAGATTAGACAATTAGAATTTATTTTGGAATTTACAAATGATATACAACAGATTCCAGGTCGTTTTAACGTTGTCGCAGAAACTGTGTTGCGGCTTGTGGACGTTAACATTTTGGTGCAAGATGCTACGACATTAACCCTGCAGTGGTGGCGGCGGGTCTCTCAGACCCGAGCATATATTCTATCACGTGATTCTAGGTGGGGCAACAACACATGAATTTTGTCTTCCAGCTATGTTTCTAACTTAATTAGTAGTACACTCTCGACGCTAGAGAAGTGATCTACGAATTTTGTATTTCTGGGAATTTGGGTTTAGACCCGGCGCCAACGAACTTGCAAGTATTTTACTTGCAAGTATTTATTTGTTTTCATATGATTTTGAAATTTTTATTGTCTGTGAACAGTTCATAAGTTCTGCAGAGTGGAAAATATATTCAAATATAAATTTTGAACGTAAATTATAGATAATGGATTACGAAGCAGAGCAAGAAAGACTCCTTCGTCTGTTGGAGGAAGTGCCATCTGATGATGACATTGAAATGGAGGCTGATATTTCAGAACATGAAGATTTTCTCGAAGCACAATCTGAAGCATCCGATACAGACAGAATGCATCTTCTTCCGGTTCTAATGACGAGGATACTGAACCAATCAGACTACGGCTCCCCCTGTTTCAGAGCACCTGATAAAACAGTTTGGTGGAAACATTGGAAACCAAAATGAGAAAAACTCGCAGAGAAAATATAGTTATTCATGTACCTGGTGTCACACAATCCGCAAAACAAGCAAAATCTCCTATGGAATGTTGGGAATTGTTTTTTTCCGAAAACATGCTAGGGACAATAGTTGAATCTACTAATAAGTATATTGAGAAAATTGCTCCGAAGTATAAACGAGAAAGATCAGCACGACCTACCGATATAATTGAGATAAAAGCTTTTTTGGATCTTTTATATCTGTCAGGATGCCTGAAGGGTGCTAGGTTAAACCTTGAAGAATTGTGGAACAGACAAGGATGTGGGGTGGAAATGTTCTGGTTGAAAATGTCCCTGGCTAGATTTCGTTTTCTTCTTAGAATGTTGAGATTTGACGATTGGGAAACCCGAGATGTAAGAAAATCACTTGATAAGCTAGCGCCTATAAGATCTGTCTTTGATAAATTTGTCACTAATTGTATAAACCATTATGCAGTTGGAGAATATGTGACAATTGATGAAAAATTAGAGGCCTTTAGAGGTAGGTGTGGATTCAAACAATACTTGCAAAAAAAAGCCTAACAGATATGGATTAAAAATATTTGCATTGGTGGATTCAAAGATGTTTTATACCAAAAGCCTAGAAGTATATGTTGGTCAACAACCTGCTGGGCCATATAATATGAAAAATGATGCACAAAGTATAATCGAACGTCTAATAGCTCCCATATCTGGAAAATCAAGAAACCTTACCTGTGATAACTGGTTCACAACATTGCCTCTAATAAATAGTCTTTTCAACAATCATAAGCTAACATATGTAGACACAGTTAGAAAAAATAGACGTGGACTTCCTTTGGAATTTAAAAATACCAAGGCAAGACCAATTACTTCAAGTATGTTCGGTTTCCAAAAAAACGTGACCTTGGTGTCCTACGTCCCGAAAGCAAATAAAAATGTTTTACTTGCTTCCAGCTTACATCACGACGATAATATCGACAAGAAAACTAAGGATCAAAATAAACCCGAAATTATAACCTTTTATAATTCGACAAAAGGTGGAGTCGACATGGTGGACCAACCGTGTTCCAGGTATGATGGAACGTGGCACGTAATACTAGAAGATGGCTAATGGTTATTTTTTACTTCATTTTAAATGTAGGAGGCATAAATGCACAGGTAATATATAGTGCCGATAATTCTGATTCAAAAGTGAAACGCAGAACGTTTCTAAAAACTATTGCCTTAACTTTATTGGACGAACATTTAAAAAGAAGGTCAAGAGCTGAAAACGTTCCTCTTGAAGTTAAAAAAAAGGCGCAAAGAAGCAGCAAATACTGAGGATCTTGAGAATTTGCCAGAGCTACCCGAAGGTACGAAAAAAGGTGTTCTAAATGTAAAAATGACAATAAGTCAAAATACTATTGTAAAAAGTGCCATATTTTTTTGCGCCTGAAACATGCCAATATTTACTGTGAAAAATGTGTCAATTAAATATATATTTTTTGTTTTTTAGGTTTTTCCATTATTATTTTACATACTTCTTCAAAAAAAGCTATATGTATTTTTGTTTTTTTTTCTTTTAAATTGTTGAATAAAAAAAGTGGCTTTTTAACCTTGAAAATAAGAGGATGACGAGTTTTATTGCAAAATAAATACAAAACTTAATTAAAAAAAAAACAACTGAAATTGACACAGGGGAAAAGTAAAGTAAAAGAAAAATAAAAAAAAAATTAAAATAGATTTAAAACTATATAATATGATGCAATTGTTGGGTCTATTAGACCCGGCGCCACCAAATTTGTATCAAATGGGGGCGCCACCACTACATGGTTAAGGACTCGTTGAACTCTTCCAATTTTAATTTGGCAATATTAAAAACCTCGCTCGAGGATGATGTTGTTTCATTATTGGTTAGGCAAGAGAATGATGAAAAAGTAAGTTATTTATTAAAACAAATTACCGTTTCGAGTTTGAAAGTTGTAGTTTGGTGTGATGTTTCACATTCTAAATGTCCTTACATACCAAAACGTTTACGTCGAACAGTTTTCGAAATTTTTCACAGTTTAACTCACGCTGGCATTAAAGCTACGAAAAAGTTGATAACCACTAAATATTTCTGGTCCAGGACGAATTCTGATTGTACTTCATGAACAAAGTCCTGTATCAAGTGTCAAACTTCAAAAGTCAACCGTCACACTAGGACGCCTTTAGGTGATTTTGAGGTACAAGTCAGGGGCCGTTTTGAACACATTAATATTGATATAGTAGGTCCTTTACCTCCTTCGCATGGTTTTTCTTATATATTAACAGTTGAACGTTTCACCTGCTGGCTTAAAGCATATCCGATCGTGGATATCACAGCAGAAACGGTCGCACGTTGTTTCAAAATTATGCATGTCGTTTCGGCGTTCCAGTAGACATAACAACGGACCAAGGAGTACAGTTTGAATCAAGTTTATTTTCGGAATTTTTAGGATTTCACAGGATTCGCACAATCAGTTAGCACCTTCAAAGTAATGGTATGGTTGAAAAATTACATCGAACCCTAAAAACCACGTTATTAGCGAGAGCAAATGCAGCACATTGATATGAAGAGCTCCCTATTATTTTATTAGGATTGAGAGCTGATTTCCATTGTTCGTCAGCGGAACTAGTTTACGGTCAAATGTTACGTCTCTCTGGAGAATATTTTATTAAATCAAATTTTGACCCACAAGTTTCTGATTTTATTGTTAAGTTACGTGAATATTTGGATAATTTACAATTTACTACCACAAAACGTCAAGTTTGTCGAAAATCTTTTTATCAGCTCTGATATTAAAAATTGTACACACGTTTTCCTTCAGAAGGTTCGATTGAAACCTATACTTTCATCTTTATTTGATGGACCTTTTGAAGTAGTTTTCCATACCGATAAAGTTATGACCATCCTTAGATGGGGTAAAACTGTCACACACACACACACACGCACGCACGCACGCACGCACGCACGCACGCACGCACGCACGCACGCACGCACGCACGTCTCAAGTCTTCTGTATAAGCACCGAACCAGTAAGCAGAATTAATTTAATTTAATAATCTCATATTACAGAGAATAAATAAAGAAGCCAACTTAAATGTTCACCATTGGCTTCAAAGGATTATACAAATAGTCACATATAATATACTGTTAGTCGCATGTAATATGGTGTTAGTTGCATGTAATATAGGAAATAAAAAAACGTTTCCAAATATGACAAAAAATACACTGTTGCATTTGAAAAAAAAGTTGATATCGCTTCCGATCAAATTGTAAATGTCAATACTATGGTCAAATTATTAACTAGTTGTTACTAACAACCATTATGGTCTACCAAAACATTTTGTTTTTTCAAAATATGTTAGATACCTAATTATGAGGATGCGATTACCAACCTCAATCACCTGTTATAATATTGACAAATGTATAAGTCTACACAGTCCACAAAATTGTCAGAAATCCATCATAACATATTTAAAACCTACAAAATGTTCAAAAATCCACAAAATGTTAAAAAATTCATAAAATGTCAAAAAAAACCTAAAATGAGGCTCAATGATCCATAAAGAGACCTTTTCCAGATTAAACTTTATAAACGTGTCAATATTGTATTCTTAACTTACCAAGAACTTTCTTCTCAAGTGCTTTGGATATGTGTCCTTGTTTAGCTTCCGATTCTAAAAAAGCTCGTAAACTTCTGCAGTGCTTGCTGAGCCTCGGCACTACCCTGAGTGAGACTTTGCGTAAACATCACCTTGGCTAGTTGATATATTACTTCTTCTAATGAATATTCTGTATACAAAAAGTCAGCCATTCGTACTCTATCCAAAAGTTGATCATAATCTCCCTCTAATGTCTTTCTAGTTTCTGCACAATAAAAATATATTCAAGAAAAAAATTGCTTAAATCGTTATCGTACTTTACTTCACATTATTTATCTATTGTAATGCTAAAAGATCACGTTAATTCTCTTTCTCACAAAAGATGAATACAAAAACAATTATGACACACAAAACATAAAAAAATGAAACAAGAATAAAGGATGAACACTGAAAAATTAAAATAATTTAATAAAAATGATATTCCAACATAAGCCTAAAAATTATAATCATCATTAATATAAAACTTCTAATCCTGGAGCCACTACACATCTGCATATAACTCATTAAGGTGTTTTTAGCAGGAATGCCAACATACGTTTTTACTTTATTATTAAAATTATAAAATTAAATAAAACATAAGTATTATGTATTTTTAAATTAAAAGTACTGTATATGAATAAAAATAAGATATATGATATACAAGGTCGGGCAAAAGGCGCCCGACTTCGATATCTCGAGTTCTATAATAGCTAGAGACTTGATTTAAAAACATAAGTAAACTGGACAAAAAAAGTCTATAACAGGAAGTTGCTTTCGAATATACAGGGTGAGCCAAAACGATTATACAGGGTCAAGTAAATTTTTTTTAAATGAAATGCCATGTATATCAGAACATTTTTTGAAACCTATTTGTGGCCTACTTTTACTCCTGTATTATTATTGACTTTCTCCAAACCACTTGGATGTAATGATTTTTTTTGTTGAAATTATACCATTTACACGTGTATATTAAAAATATCACTACAATCACAACTATCGATTTTAAGAAAAAATATGTTAGTACCAGTTATGAGACATCTATGTGATGACACTTCCATTTCCTAAAAGTATATAGGGTGGCCAAAAAAGGCTTTTTAAATTTACAACTTTTTGAACTGAATTTTCTCAATTTTTTCAAATGGAACACCCTATATATTTTTGGACGATGTGATGTAGGATTGAAAAATGAACATTTTTTGTATGTATATTCGATGGCTATTTGTGATCATTTTCAATTTATTGAACAATAACTGCAAGATTCAGCAATAAAAATTAAAAATGAAGTTTTTTTTTTCAAATAATTTAAGAAAAGGTATTATAATAAGTGTGTTATATGATGCTCATAAAAACATCACACCAACAACAATCGAAAATTTGAGGGAAGTTTTGGCAGTTTTGTGAACAGTAGAAGCCTCATTCCAAAGATACTTAGAAATGTGTGTCAATCAAAATGGATAACATGTGGAGCACTTTTATATTATCTTCTCTTGAATTACAAAAAAAATATATATTTTTAATTTTTATTGCTGAATTTTGCACTTATTTTTCAATAAATCGAAAATGGTTACAAATAGTCATAGGGCTGTACTTACAAAAAATTTTCGTTTTTCAATTCTACATCACATTGTTCAAAAATATATAGGGTGTTCCATTGGAAAAAATTGAGAAAATTCAGTTCAAATAGTTGTAAATTTAAAAATTATTTTTGGCCACCCTGTATACTTTTAGGAAGTGAAAATGGCTGAGTGTCATCACATAGATGTCTCATAACTGGTACTAACATATTTTTTCTTAAAATCGATAGTTGTGATTATAGTGATAATATTTTTAATACATATGTGTAAATGGTATAATTTCAACAAAAAAAAAAAAATCATTACATCCAAATGGTTGAGAGAAAGTTAATAATAATACAGGAATGAAAGTAGGCCACAAAGAGGTTTCAAAAAATGTTCTGATATACATTTCATTCCATTTAAAAAAATGTTAGTTGACCCTGTAGAATGGTCTTGGCTCACCCAGTATATTCGAAAATAATTTCCGGTTATAGACTTTTTTATCTAGTTTATTTATGTCTTTAAATCAAGTTTCTAGCTATCATAGAACTCGACATATCGAAGTCAGACGTAATATTGCCCCACCCTGCATATTTACACTATTTTTTTCATAATAGTCATATAGACACCAACATCACATCACAAAAATACGTCACATTGGACAGATGTCCTTTACTTCCCAGGCCTATTACTGATAATGAATTTTTATAACCGCCAGTGAATAGTTTTTATAATTATATTGAAACAACTTAAGTTAGTAGGCTTTTGTCATCAATTTGTCAACAAACTGCCATCACAATGTTCAAACTATAAAATTATGAAATTTCATGATTCATCGTAAATAAAAAAAAATTCAGTCTTCTTCAAACAATATTATAATAATGTATACTCACACACGCACGCACAAGGGGCATAAAATTTCATATCTGAGAATTAAGAATTTAGCATGTTTTAGTGCGACCAGTAACAAGAGTAATAATAAAAGATTTTTAAGTTTCCACCATTTATTTAAATAGCATATACGTCCCCAAGTTCAATATCAGCCTTATTGGAAGACTCGAAAATTATTTTTTTATGGAAGTGGTATTGTGTCAAAAGGAGCACACTTAAAAAATATTTTGAAATATGACTGGCTACAGCAGAGCATCTTCGAGGTTCAAGGTCATCTCAAATAAGGTAGAACAGATAAGATTAGTGTTGCCCAACATGCGTTTGAGAACAATTGCATGCATTTGAAAACTTAGAAAAATAGTATGGGTAATAACTGAGACCAATCCTATATAGTCCGCTCTATTGGTTACTAGCTCACGGTTCATAGAACCCTAACATAATAGTTTAGGTATAATTAGGATATATAGCATAAGGTTAGTTTTAATCATCTCCAGGTGATGCCAGTTTGGTTGGCGATCGATTGAAGTATATGGTGTTTTGTGGAAAATCACATCAGTGCAGTGTTAGGTTCACATCAAGGACAATTTGAATTTTTAATCGAAAAATAAAGTCAGTAGGTATTTTCATTGTCAGAATGTCAGGTCACAAATTTTAATTTTAACAAAACTAATAATTAAAATTTTATATTATTATAGTTGGTAGAATAATAGCCAAGTAATAAATTCATTTAAAATATCTTACTATATTAGTTCTTAAAGATTTATAAGAAATCAAAAATAAATTACTATGTGAAGCATTAAAAATTCACATTTTTTGAATGTATTATGATTTTTTCTTATATAAAATGTTACTTTTTACCGGCATATAATTCGGTTTTGCTTAAGAAATAAATAATAATTTCATGTTAATTATCTTTTTTTTACCATCGTTTTTGTTCGGTGTTGGTAGAGATTGCGTGGATTCAGCGACCCCCTTCTTGCTGACTTCTTGTCTTAGTTGGTTTATATCAAAGTTGTTCTGTAATTCTGGTTTTCGGTATATTTTATTCAGGCTATATTCAGCAGGTTTATTTTTCACTCCTTGATTCTGAAAAATAATTAAAGTACGCTCGATTGTTGTTGATATAAATGTATGTCAAATATTTTAGAAAATAATAATATAGATCAATATGATGAAGATATAATTAATTATTATTGATATAAATTTGTCAAATATTTTAGAAAATAATAATGTAAATCAATATGAGGAATACATAATTGCAGACCTTGCTGCTACAAGGAGGCAGCTCCATTTTCAACAACTTTACAGGAGAACAAAAAAACTGTCTCTGTTTTATACCAAATAGTAATAGGTGGTAAGCGCAAATCGTGTGAGGTCACACATAATGCGTACGGCAGACCTGAGAGCAGAGCGGAGATAGTAGCGGATCGCTCAATCTGTTAAAAACATACCTGTACGGCCACAATACCGCGAAGCGGAGAGCAGAGAGTGGACGTGCCCGCTGTCTGGTAGCGGGATATTCCAAATTTATTTGATATTTTCGTGCTTCCAGTTCGAGTAGTTGGTCATTTTTTTGCGGATCTCGACGAACACACGCGACTTAAAAAAACAGATTGTGTGACTGTAATAAGTGAAGTTTTTACTCACAGAACCCTTTGGGAGTTTCTCCTATTTCGATTTATTTCATGTACCCAGATAGCTCGTTTACATTGGAAAATTATAAACTTTAACGATGAATTTTCATAGAGAAGTAAATTTGAAATAGAAATTTGTTGTACACACTACTAACTGGCTTCGATCAATTCTTCTTAAGTATTGTTTATTTGCAAAATTTAACTAAAATACTACTTTCAATCAGCTTGTGTAGTCAATGCCCGCACTACTTTCCCGCTCTCCCGCTGCGCTACCTTCACCGCTACTTATGTGTGGCCATACACTTATTTATTGTCGCTGTTGACTCGTTGTGGTACTGACAGATGGAGTCCCTAATAGCACATAAAACCACGTATCCAACTCATTTTCGCCCAATATTGCAACTGCCTCCTTGTTGCAGCAAGGTCTACAATTTAGAACTAGGCTGCTGGGAAACAGTAAGCATAACATTCAAATCGATAGTTGAGATAATAGCTAATTAAATCATTATTTTTACTGATTTAGATATTTTGTTCATTTGAAGTAAAGAATAATGAAATGTAAAGAATTTTAATTTGCTGGCATTAACAAAAATAGTACCTAATTGTCAGAGTTTGTATAAAGCAGCCATATATTACATGCACGACGCACGCACCCACACAAGAACACACGCACACACACGCGCACACGTGCGCACGCGCGTACTCTCACACACACACGCACGCACGCACGCACACACACACACACACCTACACATACACACACACGCACGCACGGACGCACACGCACACACACGCACCCACACATGCACCCACACACACACACATACACACGTACTCACACACAGCACACGCACGCACGCATGCACACACTCACACAAGTGAAAGACAAGTTTCAGCAAAATGTCCCTAATAGCACATAAAACCACGTATCCAACTCATTTTCGCCCAATACTGGAACTGCCTCCTTGTTGCAGCAAGCAATTTAGAACTAGACTGATGGGAAACAGTAAGCATAACATTCAAATCGATAGTAGAGATAATAGCTAAGTAAATCATTATTTTTACTGATTTAGATATTTTGTTAATTTGAAGTAAAGAATAATGAAATGTAAATAATATTAACAAAAATAGTACCTAATTGTCAAAGTTTGTATGAAGCAGCCATATATTACACGCATGACGTACGCACGCATGCACTCACACGCCCACACACGAACACACGCACACGCACGCACACGCACAGGCACATGCACACGCACCCACGCGCGCACGCTCGTATTCACACACACGCACACGCGCACACACACACACACAAGTGAATGACAAGTTTCAGCAACATGGCACGTTGTAATGTCACCTATTTGCTGTGAATAGGACATCATAAACAGCTGTAAAATACCTCAAAGCACATGCCTTACAGTAAAAATAAATTACACCGTAAAATCCCCAAACAGGATCATTATTTTGGTTTCCGCGGTAATAAAATGATGTGTTAAATTTCCGGGTGAACTCCTGCGTTGCTTAAACGTTTCAGCAAATGTGCACATCTACCATCTTCTAATAACAGCCTACAGCGGTTTCTCGTTAGTCGAAATGAAATTACGTTCTCTGAATCGGGCTGCTCTATATACTCTAAAATACTGATACAATTTTCAAAGATCATCCAATTCTTATAATAAAAACTGTTCATGTTGAGCGCTTTCAAATTTTCAATAATATTGGAATTTATTCCACAGTACACTATATTGAATTTAGGATGAAACTCCTTATAATTTAGCTTTTAAGCAATACCTAAATAACGGTGACATTTTCATGCTGTGAATAAACCAGTTGGCAATTAATGGAGGACTGAATTGATGTCGTCGCCACAGTGGTTACTTGCCTTTAAGTGTTGTTGCGAATTCAGTCCTAGTTGGGTGTAATGGCTTTTCAAATATTCTAGGTTGTATTTGATTTCTTGCAGAAATGATATAGCTTCCTCTCGACTCATCTGTAACAAATCCAAAATTCAGAGAATAGAATTTAAAATAAATAGTTCTTAGTTCTAAATGAGATATGATTTATACTATACAAATATAATGATATTATAGTAGTTACTGCTTGTCTCAGATAAGCCATTACTAGACAGATATTTCTTGTTATTATTTGTTAAAATAATATTAATTCAGATTGTAGGAAAACGAATTAGTACTGTTAGTGGATATTGCAATGCACCTCTTCAATATAAATTTTTATTCAAGGCTTTACAATGAAATGTGTATATTGCGTAATGCGAAAAAAATTGCTACTTGTTTTTAACAATATTATCTCATATTTTGTATAATAATTATTATTTAACCAAATTCTATAGTAATATTACAGATAACTTCTTTAAAATATGACAACTACGAAACAGCTAATAAAGTTTTGGTCATTAACCCCTCAAATTAATCATGTTCAATGAAATACATTTAGTGATAAGATCAAACAAAATTATACACGCAGAGTAATCCCAAAAACAATAGATTTTTTAATAATCCTTAAATTTGAATCAATCTAATAATTTAAACTAAATTTAAAAAGTCAGAGGCAGATCATTTGATATTTTGTACTAGTTACGTTTAGAATATCCAAACAAAGAAAAAGTAGAGTTAAATAATTTGTTTAGATTTTCCAGACATTTACCTACTCTATTAAGGATACATTGACTTATGCATGAGTATAATGTTGACGTAAACAATCTATTACAAATTTTACAAAAACCGTTCGCCTCATGCTCAAAAATGGAAAGTACTCATTTCCATCATACCACATAGGCAGTAAAAACTTAAATGTCCTACATGTTAGACCAAGATATTAATCAATCATCAACAATTTAATTATTTCCGAAAAACTCGCCAAGGAAGCAAATATTTTAATTAAAGTTGAAATAATATAATATTAACAATAATAATAATAGCGTACACTCACTGATGGAACGCGGAATTATAGATAAGTGTTATGTTACCACTTGAGGCATACGTGGTAAATTCGATACCAGCAAAGAGAATTCTCTTTGATACCAGTGCTGCCTTACGTCTCCAGAGATATTGAGGCCCTTCTCAAAAACAAGAAATGCAATATTTACTGAAACTACTCATTGCCCACCATCAGGGGAATTCAGATCAATAAGCTTGACATAGTTCTTTTTGTCTATCGGACCAAGGTGATGTATGTCATTGAGTTCTCGGCACCGGCTGAGATAAACATAATCTTTTAAGACAAAAAAAAAATAGATTAAATGTCGTGACTTCTGATATGTGCCCTCTAGATTGTTTTCATAACAATCGATTTACTTGGAGGTATGAGGCTTACATTCTCTCAGAATTGTAGACTATGCCGGCGAGCCAAAGACTAGGCGAATGGTACTTAGGTAGGTTCTAGGTTTTTTTCTACTCAGGTTATACGAATAGAAGATCTACAAATACTAACTTGCAGTATGTGGGAAATGGATGTGTAGAATATTTGTCGGTGTGATTTCTGTGTGGTTCGTAGGCCACGGGAGGACTGTCCGATGTCGGGTAAACGACATTAATAATAATAACAGAGTTAACCAAAAAAGAAGGAAACATACACATAATCTAACTTCCCCATTCACATAAAGTCACGTACACTATAAAAATAATCTTAAATTTAGTTGACTTTTCAAGTCAACTCTAATTTAACTATAATTTGTTTCGAGAGCATATTAGTAATACTTAATACCTAGATACAAGCGAGTTTGAATTTATGTTATATTTACAAAATGAAATTGGTATTATTGCCTTATTTTATCATCCCAAATTTCGAAAAAGGGGGGCGGTAACTGTTTAGGCGTTAATTACAGGGCACTACAATAAAATAACCGAATTTGATTGTTATCCTATTCCATTGATAGAAGATTAAATAGATCGTTTAGCGGACTATAGGTATTTTTTATAATCTCAGCTTGACATCAGGGTATTATCAAATTAGGATGGATGCTGAATTCATTCCTAAAACAGTTTTTAAAATACAGGGCGATCATTACGAGTTTTGAAAGTCCCATTTGGTATCACCAATGCACGTTCAGTGTTTCAGAGAACTATAAATAAAATTCTCGTAGAGGTTTACAAAACTACCTGTTAGTTTATCTGTATGATATACTGATTCCCAGTAAGACGGCGGAAGAAACTTTTCAAACATTGAAAATTGCTTTGATTCGTCTCAATAAACATAATCTGACATTTAATTTATCTAATTTTTCCCTTACAAGCCAAAATACAATTTTTAGGTTACGAAATTTGTGAATCTACTATTAAACCGACGGATGATAAAATACTAGTGGTTGAAAAATTTCCAATACTAAGAAACCTTCACCAAGTTCGACAATATCTTGGTCTTACCCGTTATACGGATAAATCGAAACTATTAAGTGAATTGTTACATAAATACGCCATTTGGAAATGGGAAACGTGTCAATAGCAGTCGTTTGATGTATTAAAACACTTTTTGTTATTAAAACCAATTATAAAGATTTTTAACAGGAATTTAGAATGTCGACTATACACGGACGCCAGCCGAATAGGGGTTGTTGGGTGTTTCATGCAAATGGAAGATAATAAAGAGCACGCGCGATTACATATTACGGTAAACAGACTTCTTTGGAAGAACAAAAATATCACTGTTTTGAGTTGGAAACGAGGGCTATCGTGCTATCGATCAGGAGATTCCGGCAATACCTATTTGGATGACTGTTCGTTATAACTACTGATTGTGCATCAGTTGCAAGCGCTTTCAGAAAGATAAGTCCGAGGATTGGCGATGGATATTGCAGCTGTGTGTACCAATATGAAATCAGACACTGATCAGGTCAGCAGATACACCATCTCGATGCTCTGACTCGGAAGCCTATTATCACCGAAAACATTAGAAATGACACTATTCAAAATGTTAATGTCATTACTATAATGGAAGGCGATTAGTTTCTCGCGGCTCAGCAATAAGACACCGAGATAAGAAAAATCAAGCAAATCTTAGAATCAAGTAGGTAATCGCGCGGAGCAAAAACAGGTTTTTACACAGTATGAATTAAAATAAGGTAAAGTATATAATTACACACTTTGTTCCACGCTGGGTGGTTCCAAAAGCAATCAGATTCTAAATTGTATGTTTGAATTACGATGTGGGACTTTAAAATATACGAATTAGTAGCACACAAATATTTGTTTCCACACACGCGCTTTTTGTAACCAAATACATTTGAAATTGTTTGACTGCTTATATTTTAAAATTATAGGAGCAAGGAAACCGGGGTATCTTAATCCAATTCCAAAATAAGCCCGACCGTTTCACACGATACACATAGACCACTTAAGGTTTTTGTTAAAACAAAAATTGGTAACGCTTAGGTATTGGTTATTATAGACGCCTTTACCAAGTTTATTTTGATATATCTCGTATATAACACCAAAACTAAATACATCATTAATGCTCTAAATGAGGTTATAAAAATTTTCGCGGTACCCAATGTAAAGCTGCAAATCGTTTCTGTGTATCATGGTCGTAGAGTACAGATGTACTTACTGTCGCTGGCATTCGCCTTGACCGCGAAACTCTTTCTCCAGTCCAGTCTATTACTAGCTTTCGAGTTGTGTACACGTTAAGTCACTTGGGCGTATTTATTGTCTTTGTGTTTTTATTTTATTTATTGTACTGTATTGTTGATATTAATTTAATAATAAAGCATGGCAGACGTACGCAGGGGTAGAAAACGGCCATTTGCTGACAAAGTGAATACATTCATAGGTGAATTCCCGGATTTATTCTATGATGGTACTAAAGTAATTTGTAAAATGTGCGAGAAAGATTTGATGTGCTGGGATAAGAGTGATTGTGGACTTCACGTAAATGTGTAAACCATAAAAATAAAAAAAATGGCGTGCGTTCGATAACACAGTTTGCTGTTTGATTTACTATTAATGCTGATTGCCTGTGATGTTCCGCTGCACATACTCGATAAACACCATTTCGAGAGTTCTGGAATAAATACAATGCCCAGGTGAAGTTACCAAATCGCACAACGTTATGTAACTATCTACCAACTGTACACTTAGACATGGTAAAAATAAGATGAAATGTGAATTAAAAAATACACGGCTGTGGTTATCTGCTGATGAGACAACAGATTGTAAAAAAAAATCTATTTTAAATGTTATAGTACGAGTACTGGACTCTCTTAAACTGACAGTCCACTGTTACTAGCTAGCAAAAGACTAAGTCAGTGTACTAGTGAAACAATTACCAGGGTGGTGCTGGAGACGTTAGAAAAATTTGAACTGTAAAAAAAGTCAAGTGTTAATGTTTGTGACTGATGGCGCAGTGACAATATGTTCGGTAGGCCGTTCTTTGCAAGAACAAGGTTGTACGTTTATACATTTTGCGTGTAAAAAAAGTCAAGTGTTAATGTTTGTGAC
Source organism: Rhamnusium bicolor (assembly GCA_029963845.1). Lineage (NCBI taxonomy): Eukaryota > Metazoa > Arthropoda > Insecta > Coleoptera > Cerambycidae > Rhamnusium > Rhamnusium bicolor. Next base: position 19,020 of record JANEYF010004392.1, on the reverse strand, counting down.
TGATGGCGCCGTGACAATATGTTCGGTAGGCCGTTCTTTGCAAGAACAAGGTTGTACGTTTATACATTTTGCGTGTAAAGTGCATGCTTTACATCTTGTAGCAGCAAATATTCGAAAAGGTTTTCCAGAGATGGATGCATTAATAGCAAGTAGCAAGTTAAATCTCCTAAACGTCTCCGTGCATTTTATAGTAAGTGTCCCGGTATTCCTGAACCACCCCAGCCGATTCTTATACGTTGGGGAACATGGTTGCAGGCAGCTTTTTATTATGCTGAATATTTCCAACAAATAAAAGCTGTGATACTACAATTCAATTCAGATGAGGCTGCAGCTATTAAGGAAAGCCAGACAAAATTCGAAGATATTTCCGTTGAAACAGCTTTAAAAACTATTGCGAAGAACTATAAACCATTACATGAAAGCATAAAAAAAATTAGAAAACATTTCGTTGTCGTTAGCGGAATCACTGCAAATAGTTGACGAAGTAAATCTACTGCTACACGCTATAGGTGACGAAATAAATGAGCGCGTTTAAAGAAAACCTCGCAACTGTGTTAAATAAAGACACCGGTTTTACCAAATTAAGACAAATATGTGATGGTGCAGCCCCAGATCCGTTAAGTGGGTTCAAAGACTATTTTACGTATGTGTGTATTACATCAGTAGATGTCGAACGGTCGTTTTCAAAATATAAGAATATATTTTCACCAAAGAGAATATCACTCATGGATACAATCATAGAAACATACCTGATGCTGTAAAATGGCTACACATCTTCTCCAGTTTATGATAAGCAAGCTAGTTAAGAGGGTAAGTTTTACATACATTGTTACAAATTGTAACAGTTTATTGTTTCTCGTATTAGTTAATTTCGCGTACGCCACTGTCCCATGGAACATTTTTAACAGCCCTACTTATGAGTGATAGGGGCAAAGCATTCGTGTCACGCAGATTTGAAGATATTTTGTAAATCCCGCGGTATAGCTCACTACTTGAATGATGTTGGATCATTCTTGATTGCCTGTCTAGAGTCGGAGCAAATGTAGATAACGATAGTTGAGATGAAATTATCAATATCGGTACATGCAACATGGCTATAGGGATCTCCCAGTGAAGTTTTAATAGAGTTTCGTGTGACTGGCCAAGTAGCGTTTAACTCTCCTGAAATTAACAAAAATGTTGACGTTATAGCTCTTCATTGACATATGGCTAACACATTTATCAAGCTGAACGGTATACTCTGATTAGTTACCAGATGGGTAACTTGATTCTGTTGAAAATAACATCAATTCCGGCTGTATCTTAAGATCAGTATACCCTGACTTCTGAGTGTGTCTTAAGACCAGTACACTTTGACGGGAATAGTTGACAATCCGGTACTCAGAATCACTCAACAATGTGGCGAAAGGATGAGCGGTGGAACAGTGCCGTTTCAGCATATTCTTTCATGAGGGAATATCCCATAAGATTAAAAAAACGCCTTGTAGACATAATAGGCCATTAATCTTAATTGTTTTGTTTCGTGCAGCCGTCGTCTTTCGGATGTTGGAGGAGTGAGGACACTCCAGAAGTCAGGAAACGCCGAATGTTATGAATAACTTGGGAAGGTTTTCGCGACTGCTTGAGGCCAGGCGGTTGTTGATGAAGTCAGCGAATTCATAGCCAAAGCCGAATAAGTAGAGTTTAGCTAAAAAGGAAATACCAAGAAAAAGACATTGGCGAGAATCTCTGACAACGAAATAGTTCAGTTTTGGGGAATAAATTATTTTTATTTTTGAGTTGTATTTTTGGATTACGATTATCATCATAGCAAATTGAGTTTGTTAAAAAAAAAGTGAAATAAACCTTTGCGCCAAAAGGATTAGTCTATGGGAATATATAAACAAAAAAAATGTCATGTTTGACATTGTTAAAAAAAGACCATATTTTCCAAAGAAATTTTTCTCAAATTTTGAGTATTCCGAAATGTCAATTTTAAATCATCTAAAATATTTGCCATTAAAGTTTCATTTTCAGATTAATATTTTTTTAGGTGTGAGACATTAAAAAATTTGTTTCAAAAACCATCCTCTAACATCCTTTTAACACAAGTTATATACGCAACTCATTCTCCTTATCTTGAAATATGATATATCATCTTCCTGTTAGTTGTTTATCATTCTTTGCGTTATTGTTCAGATGCATTTACGCTTTCGAGCTAGTTACTTCGTTCAATATAAATTGTAATAGGTGAAATAGACTCTGTCTGTTTCAAAATCTTTTTTAAAACTCTTTCCTGTTCTCCACGAACATTATTGGCGCAGTCGGTAGGATTTGCAAAACATATCCATCATTGTGGAATTCGTTGGTTATAGCTGTTGTTTGCAAATTGTGAAAAATGTGAAACGGAACGAAGTTCTCCAAGCCCAACCAACAGCCAGCCGTAGACCATCTCCAGGAGGATACCTCCATCGTGGTAAATCGCGTTTTCCTTTCTGCTTCCTTTCCATACATTTTAATCGCAAAGATTTTGGAAAATTGACTATCAAAATCGCTTAGATTTAGTTTCTGATTATCGCAATCACAAACTACCAATTGCTTTTATCATAATCGAAATTTTGTAGGCTGACTATTGCAGTCGAATAAATGTAATGATTTCGATAATTTAAAATAGTAAAAATTTAATTGTAATCTAACCTTTGGTTTTTTTTTAAATTTGTGAAAGTAATATTATCATACAACATAATAATATATACATTTTGTCTCCGTAATTTAACAGCTGAATTATTTATTAAATTACATTACTGGTGTCAGTGCCGTTAATTCTTATCTTTTAAAAAGTTTTATACTTTTCTAAGGAGTAAAAGAAAATACCTTGACACTTGGTTGACATTTATATTACAGTATATTTATTTTTATTCGCAATTTTGTTGTTTCATTTAAACTTAAAATATTTTAGCTTTTCATTCTACTAATATTTTGTTAATATAATTTTCTTGATTTACAAAATTTTTTAGGTATTTTTCTACTATTTCATTATTTTTATGTGCGAAAATTCTGTTGAAAGTTTAGTAGATTTCTAAGTACACTCTCTATAACAAATATGCCAACCGAAATAAATTATACCCTATTCAAAATTTATTCCGACACTATATTAAATTACGATGGGTCCGAGATAACTTGAAACTTTTATTAATGCTGTTGATACATTTTATAATATGTACCACGGCAATGATGACACTTTAAATCAATGTGTAGATATCATTATTATAGGAAAATTAACTGGTAGAGTCCAAATGTTAATTAGTGCTCGCCAAGCATTACATTCTTGGAATTTAATAAAACAAGAACTTCGAAACACATTTGATGATAGACAAAGCGTTGATAATTTAGAACAATGTCTTTTTACCCTCAAGTCAAATAAAAATGAACATCCACTTGACTTTGCTAAGCTTATACTAGTACGTAGTAAATTAGCTTTCAAAATTAATTCTCTCTCTCCTACTGAAATGAACGTCACCGAAAAATTAATTCATCTCAGGCAATATGAATCGCAATCTCTAAAAGTATTTTTAAGAAATTTAAATATACGCTTACGGGATAAAATAGGTGTACAAAAACCGGGCACACTTGAAACCGCAATGAGTTTGTTTTTAGAGGACGAAAATTTTAATCATCATCACAAAATTTAGTATTTCAAAATAAAGCAAGTACGAGTCAACAATTTTTCTCTAAACAAATGCATGACACACATATTGACAAGACAACAACCATCCCAGCGTAACGCATTAGAAATCCAGTAACTAATTTTCGGAATTATTCACATTTTCCCCAAATGCAAAGATTCTCTCAAACGCCCAATTTGCTCAAGCACTCCAGTTTGCTCAAGCACCCCAGTTTCCTAGACAGGCAATAAACATTCAGCCAAGACAAATTCAACATAAATTTCTAATTAATAGACAGATGTTTGGACCACCTGAAAATGTTTTTATACCTTCTAATCAACCTATTCAAAGAGTGTTTGAACCCATGTCAACAGTTTCTCGAGTCCCCATAATTCAGAGATCAACTTTTCAAAGACCCATGTCTACTACAACACAACAACAACAATTTCCCAACCCGACATTTGCAAACCAAGAATTATATTCTCATGATGAGGAAAATGACGAAACACTCGATGTTACACCCCAACCTTATTTGAATGAGTATGAAAATTACTTAACATTACCTGACCAATTGCATGAATATTTTGAAAAAACAATGAACTTGAAAATGGAAATTTTTTACGCGTCACCTCCGACAGACGAGACGACATAACCGAATTACATTCGGCCTCTGTTAACGCGCTTACGTATATACAAATTTCGATTCCCCTTATGAAACTTTTAATAGACACCGGATGTCATATTTAAATGCTGAGACCTTCAAAAAAATTACCCAAATTATATATTTCGAGACTCTTCGCAACTAGAGACTACTTTGGGAGAAAAAAAAAAAATCAATTTAAATCAATTCTCCCCGCCTTTGAGGAATATCAAAGTAATTACGAAATATAATTCATCTTGTTCCAATTTCATGAATTTGTCGATGGAATTCTAGCACTAAAAGAATTAAAAAAATCTCGATCTTACTATTGATTTTACTAACCAAATTCTATATAACAATTACGTGCATATTACTTTCTATTATAGACAGCCACATGAAACATTGTTTACGTTTGAAATTTCACCTTATGAATCCCTAGTACGAAACTATCCAGTAAATATTCAAAATGGCGAAATTATAATGCTAAAAGGTTACATAGACAATTTGTTTGTTCCTCAAAATCTCGTGCATGTTTTGAAATTTACAATAATACGAACAGAACGATTTGTGTAACTATCAATGAACCTTTTCTAGCACGCTCTATAAACACTGAATATTTTGAACTATTTAATATTGAAAGCGCCTTACCGAACGACTTAACTTATATATCAAATAGCACTTATTTTACTAGTGAATTAAATAATAAAATTCGTACCCATCACATAAATCCGGAAAAAAAGCAAGCTATTCTGAAACTTTGTGATAATTTCTCGGATATTTTTCATAACAAAAATTCGCAACTCACTTTCACTAACCAAATAAAGCATGAAATGAAAACATCGGACGAAATACCCATTCTTACCAAGTCGTACCGCTTCCCTCACTGTCACAAGGAAGAAGTCAAACGTCATGTCGACAAGATGCTGGATGAAGGTATTATTAGGCCATCATCATCACCTTGATCCAGTCCAATAAGGATCGTCCCGAAAAAGGCAGACGACCGTTACCCGATACCCAACATCAATGACACTCGACAAATTAAGAAAGTACAATTATTTTACCACCTTAGATCTCGTATCGCAAATCGAGATGGACGAAAAATTGATTGAGAAAACTGCCTTTAATGCGCCCGCAATTTTTCAGCGCGTGATGGACCATGTGTTGAAAGGCCTACAAAATAAGTTATGCTTGGTCTACATGAACATTATAATATTTTCGAACCCTCTACAAGAACATATTTCAATTCTCATACAAGTGTTCCAAAAATTACGCGAGTCTAAATTAAAAATCCAGCTCGATAAATCGGATTCTGTAAAACGGGACGTAGAATTTTTAGGACACGTCATTACCCCTAATGGGATAAAACCCAATCCGAACAAAATAAGAGCTATTCAAAATTTCCCGCTACCTACAACCGCCAGAGAAATTAAATCGTTTCTTGGCTTACACGGCTATTATTGCAGGTTCATAATAGACTTTGCTAAACTAACAAAATCATTCACAAAATGTTTAAAAAAGGGAGAAAAAATTATTCACACTCCCAAATTTTTAGAAACCTTCGAAAACTGTAAACAAATTTTGACAAACGAAGCGATCCTTCAGTACCCGAATTTCACAAAGCCTTTTATCCTAACAACCGACGCCTCGAATATAGCAGTATGCGCGGTATTATCGCAGGGCATAATAGGTAAAGATAAGCCAATTGCGTACACGTCACGAACTTTGAATCCGGCCGAACAAAATTATTCAGTTATAGAGAAATAATTGTTATCGACAGTAAATTTTACAAGGTGTTTTCATCCGTATTTATTCGGTAGAAAGTTCACCATTGTAACCGATCACAAGCCCCTACAATGACTATTTAATCGTAAGGAGCCAAACTCACGTTTGGTGCATTGGCGCCTTAAACTAGAAGAATACGATTATAATATTGTATACAGAAAGGGAAAGAAAATAAAATAGCCGGCGCCCCGTCGAGAATTGAAATTCATCCAATAGAAACACAATCTATGATTGCTAACGCGGACCTACTTGAAGATCTCAGCCTACAAGAAGATTTTCCTGAAATAATCACCGGAATGAAAAATGTAATAGAACTACCCGAAATAAGCCCAAACGAGATCTAGAATATAAGGAAAGTCCCGAGTACTCCATTAGATAACCAAAATAAAGTAAATATAATTTCAAACATAATTATATCTGGCCCACAACCGAAAATACGTGACACTAACGAAACACAACATGCTTCTCAGGAAGATCCAATTTTGGAAATTCCCATCTCCATACAACCGTTAAATAAATTCAAACATCGAATAGTTCCTTTTATTAGTAATGATGCTCTAAAATCGCGAGTAAATATATCCAGAATTTTTGATAAAACCCGTCCAAAAATGACTGTCCCAATGCGAAATCTAGAATCACACCTCGTCACAGTTTTAAAAGAATATTTAAAACCAAAAACTGTTTACGGAATAATATTCCAGCAAGATGTGGCAACTACTTTAATCTCCACAATTCAAAAACATTTTCAACATTCGGCATTTAAATTAGTTCAAAGTAACCTTCTTTTAAAAGGCAGAAAATAATAATGAACAACTTGACAAAATAAAATACCACCACGAAACAAAAACCACACATAGAGGTATAAATAAAACGAAACAATCTTTGTCTAAAACTAAATTGGCCAAATATGATCCAAGATGTAACAAATTACGTAAACACCTGTATTCTTTGTCAAAAATCTAAATATGAACGTCACCCTAATATAATAAAATTTAAACCTACTCCTATAATAGGTGAATACCTCTTTGAACACATTTTTATTGACACATTCTCAATAGACAGAACCAAATTTTTGACAAACATAGACAGATTTTCTCGTATCGCCCAAGCGTACCCTGTACATTTATTGGCTATTTGTATCTTAGATGGACTGTTACAATTTATGTCCCATTACGGCATCCCGCACAAAATAACGTGTGACTCAGGTCCCGAATTTAAAAATAACCTAGTCGAAAATGTTTGCGATACTCACAAAATTACGTTACATTATATCACACTTCGCAATCCAAACAGTAATAATCCGATTGAACGTTTTCATTCCACCTCAGTAGAAGAACTCAGAGTTCTAAAACAAGAAATATCGAATCGATCATTCACCATGCAAATGTTATATGCTATTTTGGGGTATATCAACACGATTCATTACGCAACAAAATTTACGCCTCTTCAAATCATAAAAAGAAATATAAGTTATGAAAACCTATTTGATTTAACTGTTGAGAAATTAACATCAGATTATATAGAAAAGCACACTAGAAATCTTAGGGCATTAAATAAAATTACTAAAGAAAATAATGAAAAGTGTAAAGTTTAATCAAAGCAAATTCAAATAAAAAAGGACCCCCGGAAATAAATCTCGATGAAAACGTATTCTTAAAGGATAGACCCTGAAATAAATTATCACCACTTTATAGTAAAATTCAACCTAAAAAAGACTGCGAAAATAAAAGTAAAACACAAAAAAACACTTATCACAAAAGTAATCTCAAGCCACTATGAAATATTATTAAACAAACAATTGTTGTTTCAGATGACAACGCTGTATGTACCTAGTACTGATTACAATCCTGACGATACGGACAGGACAACAAATTAAAATGACCGAAATAATTAATCCCATTCTTCCTATTTCCCTCGGCAAAGCTAGAATTACCACCCAAGAACATACTTTTGTCTAATACGGTGACTTAAAAGAATTCGACAAACCCCTGTATAACATAAGATGTAATGTCGAAATTATCAGCGACCTAATGTCTGTAAAAGACAATCTATATCCCCAAAGGGGGGGAAAAAAAAAAAGAAAGCGCCCCCCCCCCCCCCGGGGGGGCCCGGGCCCCCCCCCCCGGGAGGAAGGGGGGTTTTAAAAAAAAAAAAAAAAAAAAAACGGGGGGGGGGGGGTGTGCCCCTAAAAAGGGGGCCCCCCCCCCAAAAAAAGGCCATCCCAACCCTCCAGGAAAAAAGGGGTTAAATCATGGAATTACATCGTACATATGACCATTTAATATATTATTAAATCAAACGAATTTAAAACTAAACAATCTAAAACCTAAACGACATTTACGCCAAAAAACGAGCTCTTTTAAATATAGTGGGAGGGGCAAACAAATGGCTCTTTGGCAGTCTTGATGAAGAGGACGAAGACAGATATAATAAGGCTATCACCACATTAACAAATAATCAAAATCTATTACACCATGACTTGGAAAATGATCTAATTATAAAAAAAAATTTTTATGAATGAAACTGCAAACGCTCTAAAAAAATTTTTTTTGTAATCAAGAACTAATGACCGATCAAATTCAAAATATAGTAAACAATATAAATAAGTTTACTTTATTCTTGAGGCTCCAAAATTCTCTAGATAAAATGATTATTGATTGTCAAAATATATTAACAATGTTGAATATCGAAAGCTCAATATTATTTGCCGAATTAAATGTTATACATAGTCAAATTTTGCCATTATCAGAATTGAGCGAATTAACCAAATTAATGCATGATCATTATAAGAAAAGTCTACCATATTTTGAGAATTTACAATCATAAATTACTAAAAGCTGAAATTCATTATAAAAAAACAGAATTTTATTTATATTGCATTTTCCCATATTACAAGAAAATCTTTACGATTACTACCATCTATCCCAATACACGGTCAAACCTTAATTCCACTGAAAACCTATATTATCTTGACCTCGACTTATCACCAGTATGAAGACGAGCCCTGTTACGAGATCGAGGACTTCTGTATCTATCACATCAAGCACCAAATTCCAGAGAATACTGTATTCCAAAATTCCTCAACGGAAAAACAAACCATCATTGTCAAACTCTCCAAGTTCACCTCGAACAGGACGTTATCGAACCTATCAATAACGCGTACTTAATCGGTATACTTGTGCAACCAACTACAGTTGAGAAAAAGTGTAACGAACATGGTTATAAAGAAATTAGCAAACCACAGTTAATCCAAATCCCATATAAATGTGACATAATAATAAATAACCATATGCACAACAATGACATCCCGAATGCCCAGATAGGAGCCAAGCAGTCCAACACTGAATACAATCACCTGAAATTTCCAGATAAGAGTGGCCTAGCTGGTCTTACCAGACTACAGAAACTAACCGAAAAAACTCAGCTTCATCGACTACAAACCGTCGAAGATGACAGCACTTCCCACATCACGTATATTTGTGAAAATAAAATGGAAAGTAACCAAAATAAGAATTCAGAAAATAATACTACCGTATTATTTTCTTCTTAGCAATGGAGGAGTTATGTATGCAACTCATTCTCCTTATCTTGAAATATGATATATCATCTTCCTGTTTGTTGTCTATCATTCTTTGCATTATTGTTCAGATGCGTTTACACTTTCGAGCTTCGTTCAATATAAATTGTAAGGAGTGAAATAAACTGTTCGTTTCAAAATTTTTTTAAAAAACTCTTTCCTCTTCTCCACGAACATTATTGGCAGAGATTAATTTAACAATATTTTTTAAATATTAATGCACTCACTAAACAGTTGTCACCTTGAAGCTGTATTGGTGGTTTGATCCACGCTTATCCAGACGTATTTGCCATTCAGTTCAGAATAATTTACATATTTAATACTGTCAGATCTCTGTGATAAATATTTTTTTCTTAGTGTCGTTTTCGATGGCACCTGAGCATTGCTATACTACCCACTAATAAATACACTTGTAAAAATTAAATGCGACACTTTAAAAAAAGTTAACCTCCGTTATCTTTAATTTCGCACTGTTTCCATATCTATTATTCACATATAAATACTACGTAGAATGTAAACACACGATCCGCCTATGTCTATCTATGAATTGGTACTGGACATTTGACAATAATGAGTCCCGTCGGTCAGTAAGTAATTGTTTTTTATAGCTGCAAACCGTCTAATTACCTGATAAAAACCTTTAATTTTTTGTTTCCAATGTATAAAAAAAACAGATTTATTGCATAGTACATACGAATATTTTATCATTTCATATTGTTTGGGAATATTTTATTAGGTGTTTACAATATAATATTATATCTAAGTGAACGTCTCTGAAATTTATTGCTACTCCCGATCTCTAATTATGATGTAGAACGTTTTGATATTTAAACAAAATAGAAAAGAAAAATCTTAATCCTCAAAAGTTTTTTTGTGGAGTGAGTAATAGGGGTAGGAACTCTTATTCCCTTCCAATAGAGTAAAAAAAGTTAATATTTGGCATGTTCATAGATATTACCCTTAAAGCAAAGAGAAGATGTAAATCCTGGATATCTCCCATAGCAAAAAAAATCGGTTAGAACTTTGCCCTTCGGCAGACTGTTAGAATTTGTTTTGTACGATGGCTCTGAAAAGGGCCACACACAAAAAAAAAAGTTACACTAGAAATTTCTACTTTAAAACTAGAAATTTCTACTTTTGAAAGTAGAAATTCCTACTTTTAAAACACTGACGTAGCTTTTCACGAAACACCAAAACACTGCACTGCACTCGACGCGTATTCGCCAACCAAGTTAGTGGGCTATTTAAGATTGTCCCTCTGTCACTATTCGTACTATTTTTACACTTTGTGATTTCCAAGCTTTCAAATACATTGAGCTGTCTAGTATTTGTTACATTCCTAATTAATCCTAAACCGCTAATATCTATTTTATGGTTGTTCTCAAGTGCATATTGACAACACTAGACTTATCTGTTCTACCATATTTGAGATGAGCTCTTTGAACCTAGTTTGAATTGATCGTCTAGTTTGTCCATTATACTTTTGATTTTAGTCCGTACAGATAATTTCGTAAATCCCCGACTTTTTGTCTGTTTAAATTTTGTTTTTTTTGGATTGTCTAAAAGTTGTTGTAGTTTATTTCCCACTGTCATACCTCCTATCTTTAAAAATCTCATTAATACCACGGGTGAATCAAGGATCGAATGGAAACGACACAAATTTTGGATTTTCTCTTTCATTCTGAAAGGCCGAGGAATTTCGAAATGTCTCTTTAAATTTTCGTTTCCTGATTATTTTATTAATTAAACTTACAGAATATCCATTACTCGCAGCTATATCCTTAATCAATGACTTTTCTTTTTCAAACCTCTCCTTATTGAGGGGGAAGTTTAATAGACGATGAACTAGAAAATTAAAACTCATCATTTTGTGTTAAATTGTGCTCAACAGAAAGTGTAAAAATAGCATGAATAGTGACAGAGGGCCAATCCCAAATAGCCCGCTTTATTCGTTAGCGGACCACAGTTCACCGAACCGTGAGAATAGATAGGTATAAATATGATATATAAGGTTAGTTTTAATCATCTTCAAATGATGACAACTTGGTGATGAAACGCACGTCGAGTGTAGTATATGGTGTTTTAGTGTTTCGTGGAAAACTACGTCAGTATTTTAAAAGTAGAAATTTCTACTTTTAAAAGTAGAAATTTCTAGTTTTAAAGTATATTTCTACTTTTACAGTAGAAATGTCTAGTTTTTTCTCTTTTTTTGGTGTGGCCCTTCAGAGCCATCGATATTTTTAAATTTTATGATGCTTTAACTCTGCATGTGCTATGTTTCCATTCATGGTAGGTCACGTTGTATATGCAATTCAAACTAAGAAAATAAATAAACGAAATTTTGTAAAACCGTTTCGTTACAGATCCCAGTATATACACGTTCAGAAAATTTACGATTTGGGTGCAAGTAACCTCTCCAGCAAATATCAGCCTGTCTGCGTGAAGTAGAGGTGTAATAAACAACATTCGCATACAAGCGCATGCTAGTGTTCCTCTATCAAACTTTTGTAGACTAGTGGAGTGACATCGTATGATTTAACTCACATTTAGGACCCAAATTATAAATTTTCCGAACGTCTGTATTCAGGATGTTTTCGTATTAATGAGCAGGACATCACCGGCGTATAGAGAAGGTCATTTTAAGCAAAATATTCTCAAACCTCTTCATTTTCGAAATACAGGGGTTTGAAGTTTCAAAAAAAATTGTATTCCTTGTGAATGGAAAGAAAGAATAAATTTTTGCGTGGAGGAAATATTTGTTGAATTTCTTTCTACAAACGTGCCAATTTTCGGTGCATTTTACTATTTTCTTAAAGAAATAATGTCACGCCAATGTCTTGATGGCAATATTCCATTATTTTTGGAATCCTCAGATATTTTAAGAAGAAAACTATTTTTTAATTTTGTCCTAGGTTGCACGACTTTCGACAAAAACTAAAGTAATATTGGGAACATTAATGCACACTGTAATTATTTAATCTCTAACAAAATTTCATTAATATTAGGTAGCTTTGGCTACAAAATATTTAGATTGTCAATCATTTGACAGAAGTCAACAGTGTTTTTTCGTTATTTATTTCATTAATTTTAAAAGCTCAATTTTTGTAATTTATTTAGGTATTGTGTTAATTTTTAAAATGCCATTTCGATTTACCAACGAGGAGTACGCAAATATACATTACGTGTATGGATTTTGCGACAGAAATTGTGCTGAAGCTGCAGTGGAATACCATAGGCGATTCCCGAATACAAGATATCCACATCTAGTCATTTTTCGGAGAGTACATAAGATTTTTAGAGAAAATAGACTGGCAAGAAGACAGAAGGAAAACAGAAATTTGACTAATGTTGTGAGGAAAAGAAACAGGACGTTCCTTCGATAATTTGATAAGGATCCCTCTAAGAGTATTCGAAGAGCCTCAAGAATTCTTCGTTATTTTTGTATGGAAAACTTTACGAAAAGACCATCGACGTGCATACAATTTGCAACCTGTTCAAGGTTTACAACCAGGTGATAGTGAACACCGTTTAAATTTTTGTCATTTAGTGTTGAATTCTGTGAGAAATAATCCAAATTTTTTAAAGAAAATATTGAGAACTGATAAATCCTACTTTACCAGAAGAGGAGTAGTTAATTTTCACAACCTTCATGTTTAAGACCACGAAAATCCACATAGAATCAGGCGAAAAAATTTCCAGAATGAGTTCAGCGTAAATGTATGGCTTGGTTTATGGTAAAATAATATTATTGGCCCCTATTTTCTACCTCCCAGATTAACATCAGCATTATTTCTGGAATTTATTGAAACAACGCATGTAGATATGTGGGATAATTTTGATACTGGTTCAAGCCGAAATGCTTGGTTTCAGCTTGATAACCGTCAAGCTCATTACGGACGAATAGTTCGAGAATGACTTAATGCAACATATCCGAACCGATGGATCGGATGTGGCGGACCGGTTTCATGACCGCCCTGTTCTTCAGATATCACTCCTCTCGATTTTTCTACTTGGAGTTTTATAAAAGATAAAGTTTATTATACCCCAGTTGACAGAAGGGAAGAATTAATTGAGAGAATAGGAACCACCTATAATGAAATACGACAAAATCAATTATTAAGAGTTCGGAAGTCCATTATAAAGCGATGCCGAGTTTGTATTCAAGAAAATGGGTCTCACTTTGAGCATCTTCTTTAGTTTAGAAACGAGCTATTTAATTTATGTTTTGTCCAGTTAAAATGTTTCATTTTAATTTTTTATGTAACCTTAGTAACCTTAATATGATTAAGAGTGACCTTATTTATTATTTTAGTGTATAGAGTGGTCAACTATTTTACCCTAGTTTCGTATCGAGTTTCTCTTTTAGCCATTTTAATTTCGTCCAAAAAAAAATCCCATAGCCTACTCTAATAGCGTCTATTGTGGCAGATACAGCAAAGCTATTAAATTTTACTCGAAAACCGTGCAACCTAGGAAAAAAATTAAAAATAGTGTTTCTCTTAAAATGTCTAAGGGTTCCAAAAATGGATTGTCATTAACACATTGGCGTGTCATTATTTTTTTAAAACAAATAGTAAAATGCACCCAGTAAGTACGCTACTGGTGAATTTATCAACGTGAAAATTGGCATATTTTAAGAAAAAAATTCAACAAATATTTCCTCCACGAAAAAAAATTATTCTTTTCTTCCATATTTTGCTTAAAATGACCTTCTCTATAAGCTGGTGAAGTCTTGCTCATTGAAATGGAAACACCCTGTATAGACTGTTAAAGTGGAACATATTTAGAAAAAACTAACTCCATGAATATTCGTAAAGAAGGGATTTTAGTAAAACATATAAATCTGTAGGTATTTAATTTTTCATAAAAAAGATATTTGTAAAAGTAACTGTAGTAATACTGGTTACACTTTAACACCCTGTATTTCTAAACATACCTACACTTTTAAAGTGTACTGCGTAAGAAAAAAGGGCAATTCCTCAGTAAAGAGCAAACAGTAATAAGCGATAAGTGAAAAGTAATAAGTAGAAAGCAATAAGAAGTATGCAATCAGTAGTAAGTAATAAGTAAAAAGATATAAAATGTAATATACAGGGTGTTTCACTGAGGACGGACCAACTGGTGTAGGGTGATAGAAGACCTCGATACGCATCGATTTGACCCCCATTTGTGTTATGCGAAATTTGTTACTTTAGGAAGGTATTTCGATTTTTGTGTATTACTATAACTACCTGCGTGGAATTCCCTACCCAAGTAATGTAAAATAATAGAGGATGTAAGATGTTACTGCGGGAAGAAATATCCTCTTTCATATTCCTTGGGTAGGGAATTCTACACTCTCTATTTGCCTCCGTGGCAAGATTGTCTATCTGTCTTTCAATTGCAGCCACAAATGAACGACCGACTGCCTGTCAGGGGTTTCCTTTGTGTCGTTGTCCTAAGTTGTGGATATTCTTTCAACTTATCAGCACCGTATCGATGAGGACCATAAATCCGAAACACATGTGTCTAGGGTTTGCACCCTTTGTACGGGACTCTCCCATGATATCTTCTGCTTCTTAATTAAAAACTGGGATTTTCGCCTTTTACACTTTGCACAAATTTAAAAATTTTCGATGTGAAATCATGCTGAGAATGAAATTTGTCGGGTTGGTTGACAGTAAAGTAGATAAGTTTTTATGATGGTTACTAAATTTTTTTCTATCTTTTCATTTTTCGCTAGAGTATTGTTAGTTAGTAGTAGTTAGTAAGAAAGATTCATTTTTGTGTTAATACAATTTTAAGATTTTTTTTCCAAATATTTTCGGTTCTAATAAAAAAAATTTGTAGGCAAAACCAGAGTGTAACTAAAAATACACGAAAACCTAAAATAACTCCCAAATTAACAAATTTCGCTTAACACAAATGGGGTTTAAATCGATTAGTGCGAACAGTGAGTAATAAGTAATAAATAATAGGTATTAAGCAATATAAACATTCGACTATTAATTATAAAAGAATTGTATTTTTTGTTGAACATTAATATTATATTTTAGCTAGCTTACCAATCCTTCTTGTAAAAATTCTTCTATAGTCAATGTAACTCCCTTTTCATCTCCAGTCCAAAATACGTATTCAGCCATGTCCAATGGAGAATATTGAATTCCCGAAGAACTGTCCATCTTTTCTGCCTATAAATATGGTCTATCGATATTACTCATTGCCAAAACTAAAACGAATTTATTACATATTCTTCATTTTATAAATTATGGTTGATGCTGATTGATTAGCGAATTTAATTATAGTGTTACCAATAAATAAATAATTCCATAAAATTTAATGGAGGAAAAATAAAAATGTAACAAAAAGAAAATCCAAATTTCAACAAAACAAATACCAACAACCGAGTATCGGATATCATTGTAATCGCTAAAAGATGCATCCTGATGAGTCACACTTATAATATTTGAAATATTATTTTAGAAATTTCTTAAGTTTTAAAGGTTCCTCGGTAAAAGACTATTTTCACAAATTTACTTTAATATTCTTTTTTGTAAAATGTTATATTGATGATCTTATACTTTTTTGTCAAAAAGCAAGAATGTTAATGATGATGATGATTTATAGTAGACCACAACTTTTAGAGACACATAAAAAATCTCGAAGCTTTGCCGCCATGCTCTTTAGGATAGAGCGGGGAATGCTTAATTTTTCTATATCATATTAAATAAATATAATGTATTACTTAATACATAAAACATCATGATTCTCAGGTAAAGTATGTTCTGGCATGATTAAAATAAAAAAATTAACGGAAACACTGCTGTATCAATTATAATTTCAAATTATTTTGGTATAATTATGCAACTCTCTTTCAAAATATTTTACGATTTAACGGTTACTACCTAACCAGCTCTAAAAGCTTAATAACGAGAAAGCATGCAGGTACGGACGGTCATTCTTCCGCGAAACATCAAACGATTCGTGCTTTTTAGAATTTATATAGGTCATGTGCTTTATAAATACAGCGTGTGCTTCAGTGTTTACATTTTATTTGGATTGTGAGAGCCTAGAATGTATAATACTTTAACGGATAAGTTAAATTTTCCTTTGTGTTTAAGGGTATTTTATGTAGTTATGTTTTTATAAATATTCCGGCGTGTGGTGAATTATTCGAGTGTTTTCCATTTATAAGTGGCTGTGGTAAAATAATATTGTGATGTTCAGGCCTTGGGAAGAAGAGAATTTTACGAAGATATGGGGAATGGTGATGACTCACAAATTACAGGGAACATTTCAGACATCATTGCTACCAAATATAGAAAAAAACAGCGTAATTGTTTTAGACAATGCTTCATATCATTCGCGACAAATCGAAAAAATACCAAATACTGGAATAAAGAAAAAAGATATTCAAGAATTTCTCCGAAAACATAATTTGGAATTTCAAAAAAATTTTAAAAAGAAAGATCTTTTGGATATTGTTAAGAAGCAAAATTTCTTAAAACAATATATAATTGATAAAATGGCTGAAGCTCAAGGACATACAGTTTTACGGTTGCCCCCATATTTTTGTATTTTCAACCCGATCGAACTAATATGGAGTCAGCTGAAAAGAAGCATTCAAAAAAATAACACCTTTCCCAAATTTTATGCTAAAGTAATCAAACTTATTAAAGCTGAAGTGAGAGAAATAACATCAAGTTATTGGCAAAATTGTATTCAGCATGTCATTAAAATTGAAGATGAATACAATAAATTAGGAAAAAGCATCAGCCCTAATCAAGATCGTTTATTAATATATCTTGATTCAGATACTGATTTAGAAAGTGGTTTTGAAATGTTGAGTAGTATAGTGAATAGTGTTTTGAATAAAATATTTGTGATTTAGTGTACATTGTGAATTTATCGTTTTATCAGTGTTTTACATACACGCAAGTGCAATATAAGATTATTTTTATTTATTATATTATATATATATATATATATATATATATATATATATATATATATATATATATATATATATATATATATATATATATATATATATATATATATATATATATATATATATATATATATATATATATGTTAAATTCGTTTTCCGGGTATACTCCCGCGTAGGTGATAGGCCCCGAGAGGGACCGTGGTTGTCTGAACGACGTTTCGGCAGAATCTCATCTGCCATCTTCAGGTTCTAACAGATAACTGCTAAAAGCCTATCTGCCATACATAAAAAGGAACAACGGATAAAATAAGCAAACTTCTACGTAAACATAAAATAGAAACAACTTTTAAGACCGACAAGAAAATCAGTACCATTCTTCGAAATCCAAAGACCAAAATTGCTCTAGAAAGTCAAGGGGTATATGAAATACCTTGCCAAGATTGCAACAAATCATACATAGAACAGACCAACAGAAAAATAAGTGCAAGACGCGAAGAACACATAAACGCTGTTAGAAAAGACGAGAGAACATCATCTTTAGCTCAACATGTCAAAACTACAGGTACATAGGATTGATTTCGACAAAACAAAAAAACACTAGCCAATATCGAGCATTACAAGTCAAGAATCATCAGGGAGGCCATAGAAATAGAGAAAAGACCACACAATCTAAATACACGAGATGACACCCAAAGACTACCTACCACATGGAAGCCTGCTCTGGTATTGCATGCTGCTGTCCATGAGGAAGCATGACACATAACGCAACGAACACACGAAGAGGAACCAACCAGAGCTAATCTAATAGGACCAAGTACACGGAGTCGCCCTTGAAATCAGGAGATGTGTGCAACAGACCGTGACATAAGCACAGACACACGCATGCGCGCCCGAACAGGACCGATTACACGAAGCCGCGTTCGAAATCAGGAGATGGGTGCAGCAGACCATGACGCCCGGAGTGTTCGAGAGCAACAGAGCGTAACATAGGTAGAGTATATAAAGAACTGCCAGATCCAGAAAACGTCATTTCAGTTCGAGTAACCAGAAGCCGCAGTAAGCAGTTATCTGTTAGAACCTGAAGATGGCAGATGAGATTCTGCCGGAAACGTCGTTCAGACAACCACGGTCCCTCTCGGGGCCTATCACCTACACGGGAGTATACCCGGAAAACGAATTTAACATTCACCACCCGCGAAAACCTGAAAAACAACGTATATATATATATATATATATATATATATATATATATATATATATATATATATATATATATATATATATATATATATATATATATATATATATATATATATATATATATATATATATATATATATATATATATATATATATATATATATATATATATATATATATATATATATATATATATATATATATATATATATATATATATATATATATATATATATACAGCTTTTTT